>CM069134.1:99683845-100088845 GCA_035221665.1 Okamejei kenojei
TAAATGTTGCATAATGTTCTAATCCATAACATTCAAACTGATAAAAGTGCTACTATTGTATTCAAGTGAATGCCTATAATGTCTAGTAAATGATAATGAGGCAGACATTTGTATGGTTGTGGTCAAATTTGATTCAGCTTGAAAAGAAGAATCTTAAAGTTTCTAGATTTAGATAATGATTTATTTTGCAAGCTGACTGTCATTGATGACAGTAGTCTGGTTAATGTTGTTATTGGGTGAAATTATAATTGAACAATAGGAGGTATTCCAAAAAATTGTGTAATATGCAGACAGACTTTACCTTTACCTTCTAAAGGTAAAAAATGTACTTTAACTGCTTTGTTATCAACGGAGGTGACGTGACAGTTAAAAGGCAAAGAATTATGTAAATCCTGTTGCCTGAGATATACAGAGAAAATCAAAGGATGGCAACATTTTTGTATGCTGCTAACTGAATATAAATAGAAAGAATTATAAGCATGTCAAAATTAGCACGTGGTTTTAGTAATTAAATGAAGGATAAGCGAGGGTGGTGTGGGCCCTTCATTGATTTCAAAATGGATAAGTTTGTTTGTCTTTGCATCAAAAAATAGATGAAAAGCCAGGAAGTCCTAAAATATTTGGGATCAATTTGCATAGAATATGAAAATATAGTAGTTGGGTACAAACAAAATGTCGTGTAAGTGTACATCACTTGAAGCTAATTAATAATTCATCTTATTGACTGGAGGGCTAGTGTAGTTTTGGTACAGCCTCAAAGCCCTGACTGGATTTCGTATGAAATGCTGTGTGTAATTCTCAAACTGCATCTCCAAAGGCACATTGGCATTGACAAAGCATGGTGAAGAATCATCAAAATATCACATAGATAAGTTTCAACTGATGAGTATGTAATTTGCACCTCCTCGATTTATTTATGGTTTAAATAGTTAGACAGACAGTGAAGTAGAAAGAAAATTCCATTGCTGAGAAGAACATCTAGGAGGAGACAAAATTTAAAACCAGAGTTAAACTATTTAATGAAGAAGTTTGAAAAGGGGATCAGAGGGTATGGAGAGAAGGCAGGTACGGGATACTGAGTTGGATGATCAGCCATGATCATATTGAATGGCGGTGCAGGCTCGAAGGGCTGAATGGCCTACTCCTGCACCTAATTCTATGTTTCTATGAGCAGTATTACAAATGTGGAACGATTTCTCAAGGTGTAAATACTACTTCATTTTAAAATCTGATATTGCTATTTGCTGAGTTCGTGTAAGAGATCCATGACGGGTGGATATGTTATGGTACAGAACATTCATGTCAGTTTAAAGATTTTGGTGCAGTCTTTTAAATTGAAAATTGAAAATTTGGTATATCCCAGCATCTTTTTCATGTAGGGCTAGATGCAGGTGGAGGCTACCCTGCTCGTCGGGCCTTTGCCAGTCAAAGCGCATTCCCTCTGCTTTTCAACAAAAGTACTGACAGAGAACAAGAATTTAAGAATATTAATCAACCAGGATCCATCTAGCTGCAAAAACTTGGCATATACAGCAGCCTCCCACTTAAATCAGCATGTTACAGATAGAGGACAAACAGAGCAGACCCTTTGTTCCAAAGTGTTGACCTTCAAAATCAGTGGGCTGTCAACTGCTATTGGATGCTTCAGTCTACTCACTAACTGTCAGTCTAGAGGTTTTAAAAACCCCAATAGGCTCAATAAAAGCCACCTTAAAATATTAGAAATGAAGTAAGTAAAACAAGTGCACTGAGTGTGTGCATTTGCCCCTTCAAGCAAATGCTAATCATTAAAAATGAATGCAGTCATGTTTTTTGTGTTTAATTAATACATCTTTGTACTTCTAAGGAGTCCAGTGGCTGAATAGTCAGCCAATTAATTGCTCCAAATCTGACCTACGACTTTCAGATGAGTTTCAATGCAAATCGATGTCAGAGGCACGCTGCAGAGAAAATAGCAGATATAGATAGATGCACTGGTTAATTTTCTATTGCAGCGATCATAAATGCAATATGTTAAAAAGTGGTGGGAGCAACTTTAATCATAGCTTTCTTAAAGGATTTGGATATTTACTAAAAGAAAATTGTGGGGGATTGGGGCCAACAGGAATGTTGTGTGGAAGATTTGGGTATGATGAGCTGAAAGATCACCTGTACTGTAAGAACCCTAATTTGAAACCCTTTTTATCATGCACTAGGAGTGAGTAGCAGTACATCACTACTTTTTTTGTGCTCTAACATGGCAATGATTAGCTGATAGATTTTACAAAGTAAATTTTAAAGATATAAAGATTAAAAATTATAGAGCAATCCTTGAAGAAGTATCAATAGATAATAGGTGCAGGAGTAGGCCATTTGGCCCTTCGAGCCAGCACCGCCATTCAATGTAATCATGGCTGATCATCCCCAATCCATACACCGTTCCTGCCTTCTCCCCATATCCCCTGCCTCCGCTATTTTTAAGAGCCCTATCTAGCTCTCTTTTGAAAGCATCCAGAGAACCTGCCTGCACCGCCCTCTGAGGCATAGAATTCCACAGACTCATCACTCTCTGTGAGAAAAAGTGTTTCCTCGTCTCCGTTCTAAATGGCTTACTCATTCTTAAATTGTGACCCCTGGTTCTGGACTCCCCCAACATCGGGAACATGTTTCCTGCCTCCAGCGTGTCCAAACCCTTAACAATCTTATGTTTCAATGAGATACCCTCTCATCCTTCTAAACTCCAGAGTGTACAAGCCCAGCTGCTCCATTCTCTCAGTATATGACAGTCCCGCCATCCCGGGAATTAATCTTGTGGTCTCACTAGGGCTCTGTACAACTGCAGAAGGACCTCTTTGCTCCTATATTAGATTCCTCTTGTTATAAAGGCCAACATGCCATTCGCTTTCTTCACTGCCTGCTGTACCTGCATGCTTACTTTCATAGACTGATGTACAAGGACCCCCAAATCCTGTTGTACTTCCCCTTTTCCCAACTTGACACCATTTAGATAGTAATCTGCCTTCCTGTTTTTGCTACCAACGTGGATAACCTCACATTTATCTGCATTAAACTTCATCTGCCCACTCCCCAAACCTGTCCAAGTCACCCTGCATTCTCATAGCATCGTCCTCGCAGTTCACACTGCCACCCTGCTTTATGTCATCTCCAAATCATTGATCTATATTGTAAATAGCTGTGGTCCCAGCACAGAGCCTTGCCGTACCCCAGTAGTCACTGCCTGCCATTCTGAAAGGGACCCATTAATCCCTAATCTTTGTTTACTGTCTGCCAACCACTTCTTTCTGAAAGTCCAGGTGTACTACATCAACTGGTTCTCCGTTGTCCAATTTCCTTGTTACATTTTCAAAAAATTCCAGAAGATTAGTCAAGCATGATTTCCCCTTCGTAAATCCATGCTGACTCGGACTGATCCTGTTACTGCTATCCAAATGTTTGGCTATTTCATCTTTTATAATTGATTCCAGCATCTTCCCCACCACCGATGTCGGGCTAACTGGTCTATAATTCACTCCTACCTTTCTTAAGTGGGATAACATTAGCTACCCTCCAATCCACAGGAACTGATCTATAGAATATTAGAAAATTACATTACAGACCATCAGGACCAGGGGATTTATTAGCCTTCAGTCCCATCAGTCTGTCCAACACCATTTCCTGCCTGATGTGGATTTCCTTCAGTTCCTCCGTCACCCAGATCCTCTGGCCACTACTATAATCAGGAAAATTGTTTGTGTCCTCCTTAGTGATGACTGATCCAAAGTACCTGTTCAACTCATCTGCCATTTCCTTGTTCCCCATAATAAATTCACCTTTTTTGGTCTTCAAGGGTCCAACTTTAGTCTTAATTATTTTTTTCCTCTTCACATACCTAAAGAAGCTTATACTATCCTGCTTTATATTCTTGGCTAGCTTACCTTCATACCTCATCTTTTCTCCCCGTATTGTTTTTTTGGTTATCTTCTGTTGTTCTTTAAACTTTACCCAATCCACTTGCTTCCCGCTCATCTTTTCTACGTTGTACTTCTTCGCTTTAATTTTTATACAGTCCCTGACATCCCTTATCAGCCATGGTCGTACCTTTCTCCCCTTGGAATCTTTCTTCCTCCTAGGAATGAACTGATCCTGCACCTTCTGTATTATTCCTAGAAACACCTGCCATTTTTGTTCCATTGTCATACCTGCTAGTGTATCTTTCCAGTCAACTTTGGCCAGCTCCTCCCTCATGGCCCCATAGTCCCCTTTATTCAACTGCAACACTGACACCTCCGATCTACTCTTCTCCCTCTCCAATTGGAGATTAAACCTGACCCTGTTATGGTCACTGCCTCCTAATGGCTCATTAACCTCGAGGTCCTTTATCAAATCCGGTTCAATACATAACACTAAATCCAGAATTGCCTTCTCCCTGCTAGGCTCCAATACAAGCTGCTCTTAGAATCCATCACAAAGGCACTCTACAAAGTCCCTGTCTGGGGTCCAGTACCAACCTAATTTTCCCATTCTACCTGCATGTTGAAATCTCCCATAACAACCACAGCATTACTTTTACTACATGCCAATTCAACTTGCGCCCTATGTCCAGGCAACTGTCTGGGGGCCTGTAGATTAGTATTTTACCCTTACAATTCTATCCATGCTGACTCCACATCTCCTGTTTCAATGTCACTCCTTGCAAGGGACTGAATTTCATTCCTCACCAACAGGGCAACCCCAGCCCCTCTGCCCACTTGTCTATCTTTTCGATAGGAGGTATACCCTTGAATATTCAGTTCCCAGCCCTGGCCCTCTTGCAGCCATGTCTCAGTGATTTACACAACATCAATGGCGATAAGTGAGTATCAGGTATAGTTTTGTGTGGGAGTGCTGCAGATGTAGGCAGAAGATTGCTAGGACCATGACACTTTGTGTTAATGAGACTTTTTAGGATATTTAGTGTATAAAATTGCTAACTACAGGTTCTGTTTTAACCATGTGCTCTGTACTATAAAGTTGTGAATGTAATTTAAGCATAAGCAATTGTGAATGAAGGATTACCACAATGCATCGTGGATTACTTGACCAGAAATAAAATTCTTGGTTCAGAGACTTCTTAAAAGTAGCAATCCACATAAGACTATCCATTCCTGGATGAGAATGTTAATTGTGTTGTGAGTTCTTGGAGCCGGGCCCACCAAAACTTTGGTTGGGATGTTGGAAAACACTTGTGAATAACAAGTCGTAAGACCTCTACAAATATAAGGGACAAGAGAGGTGGATTTAAATGATCACATGCCCATTAATGCTCACAGTGTTCTGTGGTATTAACATTTGCTAGTTATTAATCAGAGTCTCTGTTTATCCTACTTTAAGAAGGTAACCTATTTTTCTGGTATTGATTGAACAAAGTTTCATTATAACTATATCACTGGACTGCAAGTAATATTTCATCCGATATGGTAAGGATATATACTTATGATGAAAAATTTGGGATATATATTTAACAGAAGCAATAAAGACTGACAAAATTCAGAAGAGGTCATTTTAAAATAGTTTGTTTTAGCAAAAGCCAGTTGCCAAGAACATGGCTAGAGTGAGTGGTTGGGACAATTGGATCATTATTTGAATACGAGGAGCAAAGAGCTGGTGTGAATATGTGCTTTATGGTTCGATAAACAAGTACAGCCAGTTCTGCTTTAATGCGATAATTGGTTTTCTGAGGAGCCTTGCAATATCGAAATTTGAGTTATAAAATCAAACTGATGGAGGAACTCTGTAGACCAGGCAACATATGTTAAGGAAAATGGGCACGCTCTATTTCAGGTCTGAACCTTTCTTCAGTCTGAAGATCAGAATCTTTGCTCAAGCTTCCAGCGTCAACAATCTCTTGTATCTGCATAATTAAAGCAACTGTATCACTGGTAACAGGGGGTTAGGGAGTTTCGGGCTCCCAATATCCATTTTTATTTTTTTTTTCCCTGCAGGTTTTTTTAAGACAAGATGTTTAATAGCTACTAGACCAAGTGGGACTTGTTGGGCCCAGTTCCCTCAACCCAATATTCCACCACTCACCCGTTCCCCAACACAATATTCCACCACTCATCCATGGCCCCCAATTGCGCAGGTGCTCACCTCTCTTTCTCTCCCCCCCCCCCCCCCATCCAACCCCCACACAAGGAAAATTCTGGAATTTTTATTTGTAAATGAAACCTCCCCCCAAGAAATTGATTTAAATGAATTTGTTTTTTCAATCTCCCTCCATAAGTCCTCTCCCCTCCGTACCCCCCTTGAGGTGAACTGCTCACAGGCAATTTATGTAGATGAGATCCCATCGTGACGTCATTGTCGGGTAGAGCACTGCTGCCGGGCAATTTATGTAAATGAGATCCCATTGTGATGTCATAGCTGTAACTTGCACTGCAAGGTCAAGTGATTCTCAAACTGGATTTTGTAAAGTTGATAATGTGAAAAATCTGTAAAATATTACCTCGATCTGAACGAAACTTTGGGGGGTGATGTCACTCGAAGCGCGTGGAAGATTCTGTGCGTGAGACGGCTCCGAGCTGAGCCATTGTGATGTCATCATTATACACGAGACAAAATGGTGTGTTATAGTTGCATTTTGGATTAGACGTTTATCACAAATGGGGGAAGTATTTGGATAGAATTTATTCAATCTAGTTTTTGAGTAATATAATTTATGTAAAATTTTTAATTGAATTAAATTATGTCTAACATTAATCGAACATTTATGTATACGTATCAAATACTTTTCCCATGTTTCCTTCATAATTTTTATCATTAATTCTCGTTCCCACTCTTCTCTAAGGTCCTCTGTTGATGGTAAATCTATATTTAAAATACTATTATATAAATATGATATTAATTTCTGTGAGTCAGCCTTAATGTTCATTGATTCTTCCAGTGGATTTAAAGTTATGTTTTGATATCTTTGTATGTATTTCTTCATGAAGTCGTAGATCTGAAGATATCTAAATATTAGTTATTTTTCAGTTTAAATTTCACACACGCACACTTAAACCCCCCCCCCCCCCCCCCGGGTATTATATTGATATTATTAATTCGCTCCTTTCCCCATCCCCCGCCCTATCCACTCACGCATGGCCCCCAACTGCGCAGGCGAGGCTGGAGGGGGTGGGGAGGTAGAGAAGGAGGGGGAGGTGGTGGAGAGGGAGGGAGTAGAGAAGGAGGGGGGGTGTTGGCTGCCTTTTTGAGGGGTGTGTGAATAACTCGGGGGGGGGGGGGGCGGGGGTGAGAAGGAGTGGTGTGAATAACCGGGGGGGGGAGCAACCCCAGCTCAACTCGGCAGCACCTACCCAGCCTGGTTCTTGGCCCTGGCTGTAGACTGCAGCCGTCAGTTCGGCTGCCGCAGTCTCCAGTCCAGGGCCCAACTTCATCTCCGGGCTTGTCCTTTGTTCCATCTGCGGCATCTTTTTCGGTGGTGCAGGGGGTGTGAATAACCCAGGGAGGGGGGGTATGTGAATAACCCTGGGGGGAGGGTGGGGAGTGTGAATAACCCGGTGGGGGGTGATGTCACTCGAAGCACGTGGAAGATTCTGTGCGTTAGACGGCTCTGAGCTGAGCCATTGTGATGTCATCAATTGAAACTGGTCGTTTTAAATTCAGTGTTTTTATTTTTGAAGCTTTACTCAGTAATAAGTCGAGAAATAAAGCATAAAATGTTCAGTTAAGGTGTCTCTGCCTAGAGGTGAAAAGTGTGTCAGAATATATAAAAATGTAATAGTTACCACGTAGTGTTTTTGCAAAGATGTATAGACAACCACATATACACACATACAAGATCAGACTTTTAATAAATACCAGACTAAGAACAGACCCGTTGGGTCTGCTCCTCCAATGCATCCATTCTCTACCCATAGCCCCCAAGCGAGGCCTGACCCTCCAACTCAAGCCGTTCCCGAATGTAAGATTCCAGCACTCCCCTGCCTCCTTCAGCAGTATATGATACTAGACCAAGTGGGACCCGTTGAGCCCCGTTTCCCCAAACGCAATATTCCACCACTAACCTGTTCCCCCAATGCAACCCATTTCCACCACTAACCCGTTCCCCCAACGCAATATTTTATCGCTCCCCCATAGTCCCCAACTGCACAGGCTCGGCTCACACACTCCTTCACCCTCCCTCTTCTCTCACTTCCACTCGCTCACGTCTCCCTCCCTCTCTCTCCGTTCCCCTACCCTCAGTAACTCCCTCCCTCCATCACCCCTCTCTCCTCCCTACCCCCCCATCCACTCCCACTATCTCCCTGCCCTATCGTACTGCCCCATTAAACACAATGTTTAATAAAACGTCTCCTCCTCCCCTACTCCCTCTCCTTACAACAATGTAACAAATCTCTCATTGCACTGGATAGTATACTGGTGATGGGCAGTTTATGTAAATGAGATTCCATTGTGATGTCATTGTTAGGTGGAGCATTGCTCAGGCAGTTTTTGTTAATGTGACATAGCTGCTAACTGCCACTGCAAGTTGCTGCTGACTGCCACTGCAAGTTGAAGTGATTCTTTCTCAAACTGGATTTTGTAAAGTTAAAAATGTGAATAACTTGTAAAATATGCCATCAATCTGACCGAAACATGCAAAAGTACACCACATGACAATGGTGAGTAAGGTGTGCCAAAAATTGTAGAGCTATTGAGTACCGTTTTGGCGTAATTTCAGGAACCCCGCACAGACATCGATAGAAACAAACAAGTTGAGAGATTTATTTATGTGTGTGTGTTTGTACGTATATATATATATATATATATATATATATATATATATATATATATATATATATATATATATATGTGTGTGTGTGTATTATCTATATGTGTGTGCGTGTAGCAATGTTACATTTTCAGATTTTAAAAATGAAGTCTGCAATTTATCCCATCAGATAAAGCATAAAAAGAAGTTTAATTTGACACCAAATTCACGTCCATGTCTTCAGTATTAAAAAGGTTATGGCCATTTTCATACTCGGAAATTAGCATCTCGTTCCCTATTGCTTTTCCATTGACTTAACACACAGGTTGTGATCGAGGACAGTCAAAAGCCCATAACTTTCTTAAAAATTAAGAGAACTGAAAAACATTTTCAGTTATTATAGATTGAAGCATTCTGAAACAAATATGAAACAATCTTACTTGGATGACCTGAAATTAAAGCATATAATTAGTTAGTTACCCAATTGTAGCTAATTACAAAATTCAATTACTGGATCTATCCATTTCTTAAGAAAATATTCACATTTTTTAAAAAGCGTAAGTGTCCAAATAACATTCACACAAGAATTCACAATATAACATGATTTTCAAATCTCATTGTTATGAATTTATAGGCCGAATTGAAGGAATTTAGTGTTTAATGCCCGTAAATTAATGGCCATTGCGAGTTTGATTTTATGGAACGCGATGGATTGGAACGTTGCGGTTGCGGTGAATTTAAACCCCATATCGGCAGGGTAAATACTGCCGGTTCGTAAGGGGAATAAATCACCGTTTCGCAACATCAAATGTTGATTAAGGTCATCTTAACAAGCAGGTTTATATGAAAAATTAGCGGCTTTCCTTTACCTACCCCTACGTAAAATCCGTCGGCGCTCAAGGCATTAGAAGCTAATTTTTATTTTACTCCAGCGCTGAACTAGTCGGGCGATTTAAATAAATAAATAAATGCGGCCATTTCGCGTACTGGCATTCGGAACGAATCTCCAGCAAAAGCTCGCACCTGGAGAAAATATAACTCCGGAAGGCAGGGGAAAACCGCATTTTAACACACACTTCACACACTTCACACACACACACACACACACACACACACACACACACACACACACACACACACACACACACACACACACACACACACACACACACACACACGTGTGTTTTGTTCTTAAGACTGAAAATGGATAGTTTCGTTTGTTTTAGTAACCAAAGTTATCAACGTATAATTTTTTTGTGTGTTCGAAAATATAATATAGTGGCACAGCTGGTGGGCTTGCTGCCTCACACGCCAAAGATCTGTGTTTGATCCTGTTCTCGGGCACTGTCTGTGTTGAATTTGAACATTCTCCCTGCAAGCATGTGGGTTTTCTCCCACATCCCAAAGACACATTGGCTTTGTAGGTTAACTTGTCTCGATAAAATTGCCCCTAATGTGCAGGGAGTGGGTGAGGAAAGTGGGATAACAGAACTTGTGTGAATGAGGAGACAAAAATGCTGGAGAAACTCAGCAGGTGAGGCAGCATCTATGGAGCGAAGGAAATAGGCGACGTTTCGGGTCGACACCCTTCTTCAGACTGTTTATATTACTTAATGATGTGGAACAATAAGATTTGGGCATGGCATCATCACTTCACTTGTGTTGTAAGTCACATTGTCAAGTCCCACCTTTGCCATGCCCTGTCCAGTCTGAGGACATGAACTTATACTGTAGCATGTAGTGCTGCTGCACTCTTCAGCTACAAGACATTTTCTCTGATGCACTGCATTGTGAGGAGCTGCATAGCCTGCTTCTGCAGTCTTTCACTTCCACCAAGTCACCGTGCTTTATCCCTTTATCTGCTGAACTCTTCTACACCACCTATCCTTTCGCATCAGAGGAAATGCGGCATAGATGAAGAGCACAGCAGTGCCGGAAAGGAGAGGCCCAGCTGTGACGGACTCTCACACCAACATTATGATGTCATACCCAAATCTCATTGCTTCATAGTACTGGTGACTAAAAATTTTAATGGTCAAAAATTGTAGGTTTTTTTCTCTCACTTGTCCATCCCTCAAGTCTGATGCTAGCCTCGGCTGTTAATAATGGTGGTGGGTTACTTTGCCATCTCAAATAAAATGAAAAGAAAAGCATAACATGGGAATGCACCTGTGCTTGTAACATTGGATACAATGGAAAAAGGAGGTCTGTGTTAAAGAAAATTGCTCTGCAGGTGTTTTTCTATGAACACACCCCCTCCAAACTAAATGCCTGCAAAGCATTTGTCATTTAATTATTATACAATCAAACCCGCCCCAGCTCTCTTCTAAAAATGATGCTATGATTAAAATAAAAAATACGTGGTTCAGTAAAAGAACCATTTAAATCCTTTTTATTCTGTGTTGTGCAAATGTTGTTGAAACGTTCCACCTGTTTCTGAACAATGTAATGCCATAATATATTCGATGCGTTCTGATTTGTTCCACAGCTGCATTTCTGAGGAGACAATCCCATGAAAAATGGTACAGGCGCCACTACGTTCCAAGGGTGGGGGGGTTGATGGGCGGTTGCTTTCCCAGAAAACCCCCTCATGCTATTTTCCATAACGTGAAGATGCCTCATCTGAACATGAGTCTTTTAATCAACTGTGTTTATTGACTCGTATTCAGATGGGGATGCAGTAAAACTGGCATTGCCTGTGTCTCAAAATCCAGACATTTCTATCACTATAAATGATTAACTTGTTTTAAGAATAGTTTTTGACTGACAGGATATTAATGTAAATTAGTCTTATTATGTTAACACATACATGTTAACATTTATTGAAAAGTGGATTTAGGCAGAATTTTTTTTTTTTTAAACTCCAGAAATCTTTTTGTTCGTTCACAGTAGTTGAGGATATATTATCTCAGTTTATGTTCAGAAGTACCATTTAAAAATATTAAACTTTATTGAAGAGATTTTAAACTTCCTCTTTTGTTCCAACTTGCATTTTCTCTCTCATTGTAAGATAAGGCAGAAAATTGATAACACCATGATTTAGACATCCTGCCTCCATGTCTGATTTGCACCAGTGCCAAATGGCATTGCTATCAAGTGCCAGCATTCTATCCAAAACAAATTTAACTGGCTGCCCATTTATAAGTTGTATGTAAATCTCTCCTTTGTTCTCTATTAAGTTCGGTAATCATAGTTGCTTCCAGGAGACAATTTACCTGGAATTCTGTTATAATTTGGCATTCACACCCTCATTTTAAGAGTGTTCAATGGATAGGATCCAATTAGTTTGCATAAACCAACTATTTCTACATGGTTTGGGAAACAAATTTGGTTATGATCGTCTTGTTTATGGCTGGGCTTCTGCAGTAAATTAGCCAATCAGGCATGGTGGCATTATTTTTTGTTTACAGCTCTGAAAATTGTCAGCTGCGTTGGTTGTAAATAACTGAAGCCACATTAGCATACAGTTCATCTAGTAACTAATATTTTTGTAATCAATTTTAGCAAACAGAAAGGAATGCTTTTTTTGTTGCTGATCTTGGGAATGTTATGAAGAAGAACATTCGATGGCAGAACGTGATGACGCATGTGAAACCATTTTACTCTGTCAAGTGTAACAGCAGTCAATCTGTAATTGAAGTTCTGGCAGCTCTTGGAACTGGTTTTGCCTGCGCAAATAAGGTGATTATTGCTATAGTTTGAATTCACATTATCTTGCTTTTATTTCATAGTTCTGAAATGTTCTTTAAAAATGTAAATTAAATTACAATTAAAATCATGTAAATTACTAATAAATAATAATGCTCTAGACTGATCATGTATATTTTCTCACACAGAATGAAATAACACTTGTGCAAAGCTTGGGTGTTACATCTGACAATATTATCTACATAAACCCATGCAAGCAGATTTCCCAGATTAAGTATGCAGCCAAAAAGGGAATAAATATCATGAGTTGCGATAACGAGGCTGAACTTCTGAAAATTGCACGTAACCATCCCAGTGCCAAGTAAGTGTGTAAAGCTAACCAAAACCAAAACATTCAGTAGCACATTCTTTAGCATAAACGAGAATGTTATTTTTCCTTCATATACTTGTAGCATTAACTGTTCGAAAACTTGTCAAGTTAGCAATTAAACTGCCAGATTTTAAAAGTGGTTAATATATTCTTTCAAATATTTCTGTGGCTTTGAATACAGACACAAATGAACTCCCTTTTTTTGAGGAGCTGTGTCACCTGAAGATCCCTTTATCTCGCCTCCCAAACTATTATGTACAGTATCAAATAATGCTTTACATATCCAAGACGTTCAACATTCACGAATTTTTAACATTTTTTGTAGATATTTCCTAGATTTTTGTGAGCATTCTTTATATGAACATTGAGTTTTCACCTGTACAAATATTGGCTGTTAATTTTCACAAAATAAAGCCAAAACAATGGTCCATACAAAGTCTTGAATTAGATAAAAATAACTTGTTGGATACCATACTACCCAAAATATTGCCCTAACTTGCTGCAGGGCTGTTAACAATTTTACATATTGTGGTTGTTCAAGCAGTAAAAATCATGTCAGGTGGCATAATACAAGAAACATGACTAACCCTGTATAGTGCTTGCTGAACTCCAGTCTCTGGTGGCAGAGATGTCAGCAGCTTTTTGAATATGAAACAAGTGGAGCAGAAAACATATTTTCCAACACTAGTTTTATTTGATGATGTTCATCCCCATGAAAATGAATTAAAAGTTAAATATATTCCCTATAAAGAAATTGATTGTAAAGTTGATGCTCGGCCTACATTAAAATGCCTGTACTGTACAGATTTGCCAGTTTCATTGCATGTATTTGATACTTCTGTATAACTGTAGCCTGTTCGCAGCTGATTTACTACAATACTAGAATTGAATAGTGGGTTGCTCCATAATACTGCATTTACTAAAATGCATTTTGGTGGCTTGAAAAGTTTAATAATATTACAATCTGTTGAAAGGATCTGCCAAATGTTGACTATAACATTCAAGGCATAAACCAAATGACAAAAAGGGCTAGAAAGAGTATTTTTCCTAAGCTTGTGCTGAGATGAAATTCCACAAACAAGGTACTGGAGGACAGGTATCTTCAAAGTTGGCATTCATTCCTCATGTCAAACCTACACCTCAAGTAGCATCTTGTTATCTTAGCATTGGTGGAAAATTATAGATTTCCGTCTGACTGACACTACATGTTCTAGCCTTCTGTGAGGAATATGTGCAACTGATAGGAATGGACTACTTCCCCACATGCCCAAACTTTGAGACACTAATGGCTCATTATATTGCCATCTTAGTGGAGTAGCTGAGAATAATTGTAATGCTAGGTGCGACAATGTGGATAGATAGATCAATAATGTAACTAACAAGTGTTTGATTTGGTAATTAGATAAAAATAGTACACTGAGCAAGGATTTTGCTGTTTGATGTTGGAATTAGACTTGATTGGCTTAAGTGCACTATTGTTTTTAAATTCTTTTGTTACAGTGTCCAGTCAACTCTTGATGAAATAATTGAGTCTTGGCTTACTACATTTTTTTTTTTCTCCTCCATGTCCTTTTACGTGTAGCAACACATCTAGGCCCTAATCATCAGTTTTCTCTCCTGCGCAGGATTTGTTTTTATTTAGGTACTGATTCAGACCTTGAAAGTGGAAGCTTCTGCCAACATAATCTTCATACTTCTGACAGTCTTCAAGCTACACATATGATGATGTAAACCAACTGTGCCCCAATCATCTTCCTCTTCTCTTAGGCTCTTGGTAGACATTGCAACTGCTGATTCAAATGAAGAAAATATGATTGGTATGAAGTTTGGAGCTACGTTGAAGAACTGCAGACAGCTTTTGGAATCTGCCAAAGAACTAGGGATTCAGGTGATTGGTGTAAGGTGAGCGGTGTTTTTATATTTCTATTGTATCCAATCCTGAGACGTCATGAAACTAAACCATGTGCTATGTTCTCATTGAAAATCAAATTAATATTTGATTTTCAATGAGAACATAGCACATGGTTTAGTTTATACCTTTTTAATAGTGATTTATCCATAATTTTTCTGATTTGTGCACCAAACTATGGCATAAAAGTCCAAGTATTGTCATGCTGAAGATAAAATGTCCTGGCATACATTTCCCAGAAAAATTTAAATCTATGAAATTTGACCACTCTCGGAGAAAGGATAATCCAACTGGTTTTACACTGCACATTTTGAAATATGTGTTAAATCTTTCTGGTTGAGACCCGAAACATCACCCATTCCTTCTCTCCAGAGATGCTGCCTGTCCCGCTGAGGCACTGCAGTATTTTGTGCCTATCTTCGGTGTAAACCAGCAACTGCTGTACCTTCTTACACAAATCTTTCTGGTTTCTATCTTCAATTGATGTCTCTGCAGTTCTTGAAATTCCTGGACTAGAGGCTTAGACAAAAAAAATCTGCGTAGAGTGATACAGTGTAGAAACAGGCCCAACTTGCCCACATCGGCCAACAATGTCCCAGCTACACTGGTCCCACGTGCCTGCAGTTGGTCCATATCCCTCCAAACCTGTCCTATCCATGTATCTGTCTAACTGTTTCTTAAACTACCTCCTCTGGCAGCTTGTTTAATACACCCACCACCATTTGTGTGAAACAGTTACCCCCTCGGATTCCTATTAAATCTTTTCCCCTTCACCTTGAACCTATGTCCTCTGGTCCTCGATTCCCCTACTCTGGGCGAGAGACGGTGCATCTATTCCCCTCATGATTTTGTGCATCTCTAGAAGATCACCCCTTATCCTCCTGCGCTCCAAGGAATAGAGACCCAGCCTACTCAACCTTTCCCTATAGCTCACACAATCTAGTCCTGGCAACATCCTCGTAAACCCTTTCAAGCTTATTGTTTATGGGGTTTTTTTAAACGGGGACACTGCATATTGATAAACATTTACATGTAAATATGCAAGATTATAGCCAATAGCTAATTTCCATCTTTAGTCCCTTTGGCAGGTTGATGTTAAATAAACACATCACAACACAATCAATCAATAAGATAAAGTATATGACAATAAAATAAGAAAAATAACAATAAAGTGTACAATAAACAAACAGACAAACAATGCTGCTTATGACAGACCAGATAGCAGTGGATAATTTTAAGGTAGATTATGGGTGCAGTATTGATTTTCCAGTAACCATGTTTTTAGATGTTAAAGAAGGAACTGCAGGTGCTGGAAAATCGAGGGTACACAAAATGCTGGAGAAACTCAGCGGGTGCAGCAGCATCTATGGAGCAAAGGAGATAGGCAACGTTTCGGGCCGAAACCCTTCTTCAGACTGATGGGGGGCGGGGGAAGAAAGGAAAAAGGAGGAGGAGCCTGAGAGCTGAGGGAGAGGTAGGGAGGAGACAACACCAGGATGGTCTCAAAGCCCTCCGGTTCTTCCTCGACCGGAGGAGCAACCTATGCCCGTCCACTGACACTCACCTCTGCCTAGAGGAGTTGGTCCTTGCTCTCAATAACTTCTCATTTGACTCTTCCCATTTCCTCCAAACACAAGGCGTAGCTAAGGGCACGTGCATGGGCCCCAGCTACGCTTGCCTCTTTGTCGGGTACGCGTACCGGGGCCCCATCCCCGACCTCTATCTCTGCTACATCGACGTCTGCTTTGATGTCGCCTCCTGCACCCACACACAACTGACTGACTTCATCTGTTTCACCACCAACTTCCATCCGGCACTCAAATACATCTGGACCATTTCCGACACTTCCATTCCTTGACCTCACTATCTCCATCGCAGGTGATAGACTCCTGACCGACATCCACTATAAACCCACTGACTCCCACGGCTATCTGGACTACTCTTCCTCCCACCCTGCTTCCTGTAAGGACACCATCCCCTATTCCCAATTCCTCCATCTACGCCGCATCTGCTCCCAGGATGAGGTGTTTCACACCAGGGCATCACAAATGTCCTCATTCTTCAGGGACGGGGATTTCCCTCCCCCACCATAGATGAGGTCTCCTCCATACACCGTAACACTGCCCTCTCTCCCCATCTCCCCACTCGCAACAAGGGCAGAGACCCCTGGTCCTCGCCTTTCACCCCACCAGCCGGCACATACAACACATAGTCCTCCGCCAGTTTCGCCATCTCCAACGTGACCCCACCACTCGCCACATCTTCCCATCTCCCCCCCCCCTGTCTGCCTTCCGCAAAGACCGCTCCCTCCGCAACTCCCTTGTCAATTCTTCCCTTCCCTCCCGCTCCACCCCTTTCCTGGGCACTTTCCCTTGCAACCGCAAGAGATGCTACACTTGTCGCTTTATCTCTCCCCTCCACTCCATTCAAGGACCCAAGCAGTCCTTCCAGGACCGACAGAGGTTCACCTGCACCTCCTCCAAGCTCATTTATTGCATCCGCTGCTCTATATGTCAGCTGATCTATATCGGTGAGACCAAGCGGAGGCTTGGCGATCGTTTCGCCGAACACCTCCACTCGGTCCGCATTAACCAACCCGACCTCCCGGTGGCTCAGCACTTCAACTCCCCCTCACACTCTGTGTCCGACCTCTCTGTCCTGGGCCTCCTCCACAGCCAGAGTGAGCAACACCGCAAATTGGAGGAACAGCACCTCATATTCTGCTTGGGGAGTCTGCATCCTCTTGGCATGAACATCGATTTCTCTCAATTCTGCTAACCCTTGGTGTCTCCTTCCCTTCCTACCTCTCCCTCAGCCCTCGGGCTCTTCCTCCTTTTTCCTTTCTTCCCCGCCTCCCCCCATCAGTCTGAAGAAGGGTTTTGGCCCGAAACGTTGCCTATCTCCTTCACTCCATAGATGCTGCTGCACCCGCTGAGTTTCTCTAGCATTTTGTGTACCCACCATGTTTTTAGATGTTTGATAAATTAGATAAAGGTTGGCAGATCCCGTATGACGCTTGGTATCGTGTTCCAGGTCTGTGACGCTCGATATGAAACACTGACTGCTCAAAAACACTTTTCCTAAATGGGACTAGACAATCACCTCTGTTCTAGTCGGCCTATTTGTGTTTTTCTTTATAAAGTCCTTTAACGGAGGTGGGGCTAGTTCATGGAAGATTTTGTAAACCAAAGTAGAATCTGCATATTTTATTACGTTTTCGCAGCTCAGCAGATCATATTTCTTCAGGATGCTGCAGTGATGGTACATTCTGGGCTTTTTGTCGTGAATTTTTAGAGCTTGTTTATAGGTAATTTCAACAGGCTTTAGTGTGGACTTGCATGCCAGTGCCCAACTTGTTATACAGTATGTCATATATGGCATAATCATTGCATTAAAATATAATTTAGCTGAATCAATAGTTAAATTATTTCCAATATATCTAAAATTGGACAAGTTAAATGTAATTATATTTACTGTTCTTTTCACTTGTTGTTTGAAGCAGAGCTATGAATCGATCGTGATTCCTAAATATTTAAACTCATGTACAATTTCAAGTTTTGTTCCATGTAAAACACATCAGGATCTACATCAGTACTCGCCTTTTGGGAGAAAAACATACAGACAGTCTTTGACACATTAAGATGTAGATCAGAACATTGCAACCAGTTTGACACATTAATCATAGCAGCTGATAGATCCTGTGCAGCTTGATGTTTGTTTTTGGCATGTACATACACGACTGCATCATCAGCATACATCTGGCAAGTTACATTTGATGGACAACTACTTGGTAGATCATTAATGTATTATCTTTCCCATAACATGGTGCCCAGAACTGAAGACAATATTCTAAATGTGGTCTCACCAACATCTTATACAACTGCAACATGACCTCCCAATTTTTATACTCGGTACTCTGACTGATGAAGGCCTATATGCCAAAAGCCTTTTTGACCACCTTATCTACCTGCGACTTGACCTTCAAGGAACCATGCACATGCACTCCTCGATCCCTCTGCTCTACAACACTCCCCAGAGGCCTACCATATACTGTGTAGGTCCGGCCCTTGTTAGATGTCCCAAAAGGTAACACCTCATACTTCTCTGTATTAAATTCCATTCCTCAGCCCACCTGGCCAATCGATCCAGATCCTGCTGCAATCTTTCACAACCATCTTCACTATATAAAGTTGTTTGTTAAATTGAGTCAGAGGGGTGCCTAAATACATTGTGAGAATTCTGCCTTACTCGTATGCCCACCAAACTATACATGTAAAATGGGGCAATATGTTGATGACAAACAGTAACGGGCCCAGCACCCAACCCTGAGGTACACCACTAGTCACAGGCCTCCAGTCCGAGAAGCAACCTTCCACCATCTGCTTCCTTCCATGGAGCCAATTTGCTATCCATTCAGCTATCTCTCCTTGGATCCCATGCACCCTATCTTCTAGATCAGCCTACCATGCGGAACCTTGTCGAATGCCTTACTGAAATCCATGTACACAACATCTACAGCTCTGCCTTCATCAACCTTTTTGGTCACATCTTCAAAAAAAATCATATCCGATTTGTGAGACACGACCTGCGTACAAAATCATGATAACTAGCCCTAATCAGCCCTTGCCCATCCAAATGCCTGTATAACCTATCCCTCAGAATCCTCTATAGTAACTTTCCAACTACAGATGTTAGATTCACCATCCTATAGTTCCCAGCATTTTCCCTGC
Source organism: Okamejei kenojei (assembly GCA_035221665.1). Lineage (NCBI taxonomy): Eukaryota > Metazoa > Chordata > Chondrichthyes > Rajiformes > Rajidae > Okamejei > Okamejei kenojei. Next base: position 99,703,213 of record CM069134.1, read on the forward strand.
AGCCCTTCTTGAAAAGAGGCACAACATTTGCCACCCTCCAGTCTTCCGGCACCTCGAGTTACGTGCCTCCGCCCCCAGCAGCCCTCCTCTTCCCCCCCCCTCCTCTTTCCCTTCCCCTGTACTCTCTCCCCCCCCCCTCTACCCCCCTACTTTCTCTCCTACCCCTCTACCCCCTCTCCCCTCCACCACCCTCCCTTTCCTCCTCTCTCTCCCACTCCCTCCCTCGTCTCTCCCCCTCCTCGTCTCTCTCCCCCTCCCTCGTCTCTCTCCCCCTCCCTCGTCTCTCTCCCCCTCCCTCGTCTCTCTCCCCCCTCCCTCGTCTCTCTCCCCCCCTCCCTCGTCTCTCCCCCCTCTCTCTCCCCCCCTCCCCTCGTCTCTCCCCCCCCCCTCCCTCCCCTCCCTCGTCTCTCCCCCCCCCTCCCTCGTCTCTCCCCCCCCTCCCTCGTCTCTCTCTCCCCCCCTCCCTCGTCTCTCCCCCCCTCCCTCGTCTCTCCCCCCCTCCCTCGTCTCTCCCCCCCTCCCTCGTCTCTCCCCCCCTCCCTCGTCTCCCCCCCTCCCCCCCTCCCTCGTCTCTCCCCCCCTCCCTCGTCTCTCCCCCCCTCCCTCGTCTCTCCCCCCCTCCCTCGTCTCTCCCCCCCTCCCTCGTCTCTCTCCCCCCCTCCCTCGTCTCTCCCCCCCTCCCTCGTCTCTCCCCCCCTCCCTCGTCTCTCCCCCCCTCCCTCGTCTCTCGCCCCCCCCCCCTCCCTCGTCTCTCCCCCCCTCCCTCGTCTCCCCCCCCTCCCTCGTCTCTCCCCCCCCCCCCTCCCTCGTCTCTCCCCCCCCCCCCTCCCTCGTCTCTCCCCCCCCCCCTCCCTCGTCTCTCCCCCCCTCCCTCGTCCTCCCCCCCTCCCTCGTCTCCCCCCCCTCCCTCGTCTCTCCTCCCCCCCCCCTCCCTCGTCTCCTCCCCCCTCCCTCGTCTCCCCCCCTCCCTCGTCTCTCCCCCCTCCCTCGTCTCTCCCCCCCTCCCTCGTCTCTCCCCCCTCCCTCGTCTCTCCCCCCTCCCCCTCCCTCGTCTCTCCCCCCTCCCTCGTCTCTCCCCCCCCTCCCTCTCTCCCCCCTCCCCCCTCCCTCGTCTCTCCCCCCTCCCCCCTCCCTCGTCTCCCCTCCCCCCCCCCCCTCCCCCTCCTCCTCCCTCGTCCTCTCCCCCCTCCCCCCTCCCTCGTCTCTCCCCCCTCCCTCGTCTCTCCCCCCTCCCTCGTCTCTCCCCCCTCCCCCCTCCCTCGTCTCTCCCCCCTCCCTCGTCTCTCCCCCCTCCCCCCTCCTCGTCTCTCCCCCCTCCCCCCTCCCTCCTCGTCTCTCTCCCCCTCCCTCCTCTCTCCCCCTCCCTCCTCTCTCTTCCCCTCCCTCCTCTCTCTCCCCCTCCTCACTCCCTTCTGTGGTGAGTCTCTGGAATTCTCTGCCACAGAAGGTAGTTGAGGCCAGTTCATTGGCTATATTTAAGGGGGAGTTAGATGTGGCCCTTGTGACTAAAGGGATCAGGGGGTATGGAGAGAAGGCAGATACAGGATACTGAGTTGGATGATCAGCCATGATCATATTGAATGGCGGTGCAGGCTCCAATGGCCGAATGGCCTACTCCTGCACCTATTTTCTATGTTTCTACTCTCTCTAGCCCTCCCTCTCCCCCCCCCCGGTGTGTGTGGAGGGTGTTTAGTGTGTGTGTGTGATGCCGCAGCCCCCCCACCCCCCCCCCCCCCCCCCGCAACCGCGCGTTGAGGGGACAGGACCCAACGGGTCCCCCTTGGTCTAGTGTATTTATAAAATCTTTTGGGATTTTCCTTAATGCTACCCGCCAGAGCTATCTCCTGGCCCCTTTTTTTGCCCCTCTGATCTCCTTTTTCAGTTCCTGAAACTCCTCCAGGAATGCACTTGATCCCAGCTGCCTATACCTGTCCCAGTGCATCTTCTAGTTTTTGACCAACCTTTGCAAGTTATTTTTCCAGTGCCAGGATGAATGTTCTAAGTGTACAAAGTGGGGAAGGGAAATGAATGGATACATTTACGCAGAGCTATGTTATGCAGTTTTCCAATTTGGAAGGTTTTGCTTTTCCTCTAAGTGAAACTGCATCATTAGTATAAAAAGGCATTATTTCCCCCTTTTCGGTCTGATCATCCTTGCCATTTAAATAAAAGTTAAAGCATGAGTGTGGGAACGTGAGCTCAAAGATAGCAATGTAACTGAGATTGGGATAAACTAAATAATTGTTCTAAGGAGTGGGGGGGGGGGAGTGGAGGAGGGGCATAGCTCATGTGTTTACTTCGTGCCTGGTACAGAAGTGTCATTGAAAATGGTGGTTTTGATGTGATAAATGGCATTTAAAAACATTCTAGTTTTGGTAACATAGGAAAAATGACTGTGTTTGGAGAAAGAAAAGTCTTGCCTTAACAATGAGAATATTAAAAAAATTTGGTGGACACCTGAAAATAAATTCAAATTAAATCTCATGCAGCTTGAGTTATAACATTGCGATAATAGAGATTTGCACGTCATCCTTGTTATCCACACTTTAAATAATTGTAGATGGACACTAAATGCCGGAGTAACTCAACAGGACAGGCAGCATCTCTGGAGAGAAGGAATGGGTATATTTTGGGTCGAGGACTGAAGACGGGTCTATCTTCAGTTTTTAGTTTATCTTCAGTTTAAACCAGCATCTGCAGTTCCTTCCTACACTTTACATAATTGTATTTGATGTTTTGTACTGGCAGGCAGTAAAATGTCAATAATTGTGATTATGGGCCGGTGTATGACCAGAGTCGTCGGTAGGAATTCTGTCTAGGATCACCAGTGATCTAGAATATAGCCGGTTTGCAGCGAGCCAAGATCTCTAATGTTAATATTCTGCAGATTATGTGCTTAAGATGAAACTTGGACTGAAGCTGTTGTGTGACTCACATGAGTGACCACTGTACGCCATTGCAGTCTTACTGCAAGTGGCATTGGTGATAGCTTTCTCATTTTTGTTATCCACATGAAGTCTAGTATTGGCGTTATTAGTTTTTTATTGTCATGTGTGCCACGATACCATGACAAACTTAGTTGCTATCCAATCAATTTATACATTAAGTACAATCAAACCATACACCCGTCAAAATCTAATGGAAAGAGAAAAATGTCAGTGCAGAATTTTGTGCTATGACATTACAGCATTACAGTTTGGAAGAGAGTGCAGATTAACAAAGTACAAAGGTGGCAATGAGGCAGGTTGGAAAATAGAGACTATTATCTTAATTTATGAGGGGACTGTCAAGTAATCTGAATAGTGGGGAAGATGCTCCTTCTGAATCTGGAGGAACGCACCTCATATTTCGCTTGGGCAACTTACAACCCAGCAGTATGAATATTGATTTCTCCACCTTCAAGTAACCCTTTTGCTGTTCCCCTCCCACCTTAATACTCGAGGTTTCACTGTCCTGATTAGTTTTACTGTTTGTATGCCTTCTTGTATGTTGTCATCTTCTCCTCAGCCATAATTAAGCCATTGTACATTTCCTTTGATCTGTCCTTTTCAAACCTTCGTACCCTCCATACCTAGCTTCTCTCTCTCTCTCTCCTGACTGTGTCTGAAGAAGGGTCTCAACCCAAAACATCGTCCATTCCTTCTCTCCTGAGATGCTGCCTGTCCCACTGAGTTTCTCCAGCATTTTGTGTCTATCTTTGGTGTAAACCAGCATCTGCAGTTCCTTCCTACACATTTTGTCTGAATCTGGTGGTACATGCTTTTAAGCTTTTGTATCTTTTGTCGGATGGGAGAGGGGAGGATGAGGAATGACTGGTGTAACCTAGATTACTTTCAAGGCTACTTTCCCAAGGCAGTGTAAAGTGTAGATGGAGTCGATTGGGACATGGGGAGACTGTTTAAAGCTGCTTCCACAACTGCAATTTCTTATAGTTTTGTCTTGATCTCTTACTCGGCTCTTTTTACCTTCTTGTACTACATTGCGTCATTGTTTGAGATCTAGCCCACTACGGTGGTTCATCTGCAAATTTTTAAATGGAGTTAGAGCAGAATTTGGCTGCATAGTCGTAAGTGTAGCGGGACGATGGTGAGGAGCTGAGGTTGTATATTTGCGAAACACCTGTATTGAGAATTATCATAAGGATGTTTTCATAATGACACTTTGTCATTACTGGGAAATCACGAAAACAAGTTTTTAGTTGCAGAGGATAGGAGACGAGCGCATTGGACAGTGGTGATATCTAAAGAGAGTTCAAGTTAACCAGGGCACTTTAATAATTTAACGTGTTTAATTTTATTAAAAATGTTATAGGCTAAAAAATATCTCTTTTAATTTTCAACAGGTTTTATGTTTCGAGTTCAAACAGCAATATAGAGACTTACCTGCATGCATTAGCTGATGCTCGGTGTGTCTTTGATATGGCTGTAAGTATCCTGTTTAATTGTGCATTTTTTGACATAAGCTATCTTGACAATATACAATATGCTGTTCACAGTGCAGAATTTAATCAGTAGAGGGTGCTGCTCAATAAATGATTGTCATTGCATTACGAAATATGGTCGTAAATTGATGCTTTATGGGTCATCTATTTGGCTTTCAACGTATATATATCAAAAGTATATATCAATTCAATATATCAAAAATTGAATCCAATTTGATACAAAACATTAAAATATAGCGAACATGGTGGCATGTGATGTATTATTCCTGCTTCTCTACTCTGAAGAGTGTGATGTATGATTCCTGCTTCTCTGCTCTGAAGAGTCAGATTGGAACATATTTCCAGGTCATGACCATTGTAATAATTGACCATTGTTCAACATGTCCTTACCTTTAGGTTTAGTTTGTATTGATTTTGTTCAAATGTTTAAGGTAATCCACTGTGATTTTATATTTGTATTTTATATTTGCATATCATTTTCAAAGAAATACAATTTATAAATTAATATTGTTTTAAAGGTAAATTGATTAACTTCCTAATTCCTCATGTTTTCTGTTACAGAAAGAGCTTGGTTTTGACATGAATCTGCTGGACATTGGAGGTGGATTTTCTGGAACAGATGGTGAATTGCAGCTTGAAAAGGTATGGAGAATCTTTGTTTTAACATTCCAAATTTGGGATAAAATGTCCTGCATGTATAATGTTATATAATAGCAACAATGTCCTGCATGTATAATGTGAGATAATAGCAAACCTTGCATGTAAAATGAATTGTAATAATTTCATGCTGCGCAAATTATAGTGATAGGTTTGTTCTTAAAGTAATGACTATTTTAGAGCATTATTAAGCAAGCCTATGTATATTTATAATTTGCAAGTAATTGTGTTTTCATTATTTATTTTTCTCCATTTCTAGTTTTTTGATGCCATTACTCCACTCCTTGAGATTTACTTTCCCTCCGAAAACGGTATAAAAATTATTGCTGAACCTGGTAGCTACTATGTGAATTCGGCATTCACTCTAGCAGTTAACATAGTAGCCAAGAAGACTCTTGCAAGAGATTCACAGGATGTGTCTGAAGGTAATCACAAGTATTTCCACTGGCTGTCATTGTTAGTTGAACAATATGCAATTTGCTCCATTTATTAATTCAATGATAATTATACAACATATTCCGAAGATGTCCGTAATGCTATCCCAGTGGTTGACAGCAGTGTCTAATAATTAGTTTATTTTCTATATGCTTCAATGAGTGTTTTTTGGTTTGATATGTTAGAAAAAGCTAAGCACTCAACCTTGATTAACATAAACTATGGATTGAATGTAGCATTAGATTTTGAGTAGAATTCTATTTTTCATCACTAGTGTACATTTATTATCAACCTAAATATGTACACAATTCACTCCCAGTTACACCATTGCCCGTATTTTCAGTCCATTGAAGGTTCTCAAAAAGAGGATTCACATTTTCTTTCCACCTGCAGTTTTATGACACACAAGGAAGCAAGCACATTGAACCCATTTCAAAAACTTCAGATAAAGATTTAAGGAGGCCAGTCACCTAATTTAGCCCCCTGTTTCTTAATTCTACAATTAAGCCTACAATTTCTTAAATGCCTTTACTGATCTCAAATGATTTATGCCCCATTCACCACCAAAAAGATATTCCCTGGCATTCATCAGTCTGAAAGAAGTCCTTCCTGGCTCATCCTGTTTTTTTTCCCCCTCTCTCTCATTGTGTATTTGTGGTATCTTTTAAGTAAGGCTCAGAGTTAACACTTTTTGAATTCACGCACTATTTGTGTTTTCTGTAACAATTCTTCTTAATAGTCTTTAAGTCCTGAAAACATTTTCTAAACTTTCCTTTTAAACCTTATCCTTTGTAAAGTTGCAAACTATTGGACAGTTAACTTGTCAATCTGGATTGAATTTGACTTATTTGGAAGGATGGTGTTCAAATCTATTGACCTACAGTCTTCAGTGACTGTTTTATTATACTAAACAGGAATTAATAAAATTGACTGCAGAATATTAATCATAATTTCTTCATCCCTTAGTTTCGTCCATGAATGATGAACCATTCTTCATGTATTACATAAGTGATGGTGTTTATGGCTCTTTTGTTAACAATCTGTATGGAACTGTGAATGCTATTCCAATTCTTCACAAGGTGGGTTAATGATTTTATGAAGAAAATCAGTTTAAAAAAAAATATTTTGTAAAATACAGTGAAATATTTACTTTAAATATAAACATAAGTATAAAATATAAGTACAGGTAGCTAATATTTATATTGTGAACTTGAAGCAGGTTGATATAATGAGAGTACTGGCAGCCTTGGAATGCAAGACCTCTATGAAGTAAAAATACTGGAAGGCTGCTATTCATTTAGCACACATACAAGATTATTTTTGCAGATACTCTTGGTTTAAGTTATGTCAAGCATGCTTTCTGGGTAAATATAGGATAATTCATTGTAGCTGAAAAATCATTCTGATATACCATTTTCTCTATTAGAAACCTATTTCAGGAGAGCCAGTATTTGCCAGTAGCCTGTGGGGACCATCCTGTGATGGGCTTGATCAGGTTGTGGAGCATTGTCTTCTACCAGAATTAAGTGTCGGTGATTGGGTCATCTTTGAAAACATGGGAGCATACACATTAAAGCAGTCTACTTTTAATGAGTTCCAGAAGTTGCCCATTTACTGTGTGATGTCAACAAGCGATTGGTGAGTAACTCAAAATAGACTTGTTAAATTATCATAAAGATAAGCCACAGCATTAATAACTAATCACCATGCTGAAATTCAGCAGATACGTGTACTTTTTTAAAATATGTTCATCTTTGATGGATTTTCTCTTGTCTCAGGTGTTGGATGCAGGAAGTTGGTTTAACCTTGGAAACATCTGTGAAGAACTCGTGTGTGCCTTCTTGTTTTCAGTTCAGCCGGGAAGGTGGTTTTCCAGCTACTAGTTTGTCTGGCATCAGTGTTTAAGTTATGGAATTGCAGTTCTGTTCAGTCGCATGTCTGGTTGACATTCCAACATGGAAGGAAACCAGTGGAACAAGCCTGCTTTCTTAATTTTTGTTAAAATTTTAACTTGAAAACTTGAAATAGTTAATCGGGACCAGGCAGAAATCGGCTAGAATAACTACGTGGTCATGTGGAAAAAATTAACATTTTAACCATCTGAAATGAAGCCTGTGAGTTGATGTAACTTTTTACTTTCTCCCCCCTCCCTCTCCCTCCCCCCACAAACCAACAATAAAATATGCAACAAAATGGATGACTTGGAAGAGGTGGAAACCTTTCACAGGGTTCCCTGCTTAAACAGTTTACATATTCACATTTTTTATACAGATATTCTTGTTATAGATGTCTTGAGGTTTTCATTTACCCATTTAACAGAATAACCTAAAAGATTTGATGTGTAAAATGTTTAGGATGTGTAAAATATGTGCTTCATTCTGTAGTTTAATAAATGTAAAATTGCAGCAAACTTTATATGATCTATTGTCCCTGTTATTGATTTCCAATAAAATTATATAGCTTCATTTTGGCTCTTTGTTAATTGAGCGCTGTTTAAAAGCAGAATATACCAAGACTTGTTAAAGAATAGAAATCTGCAAATCTACTGCTCATTTAAAATTATTGCTGTACAAAACACTATCTGAAAGGCCATGCTAACTGAAAACTTAAGGTCTTATGATTATTCTTGTTAATTGAATTGGATCAATGTAAAACAACTACAAAAATCAGATGAGAATCCAAGCTGGCCTACATGTTCTGCTTTTGGTATTTTTAAGCACTTGCACACTTGTGTTGATAAAACATCCTTTTTTATATAAAGACATCTTGGTGTTTACCTTTTGTAGACAGTAGGCTTGACTTCTTACTGCTTTATCTGAAATTTTTAGTGCTGTATTTAAAAGCTGTAATTGCAGAGCTATTTTTCTGGATGTCTTTTGTTACCCACATTCACAACTATTGAGTTGACTGCATATAAAATATTAATCCTTTCCAAACTAAAAAATCCAAGCCTTGGTGTACTAGCCAGTGTGCCGGAAGGAACTGCAGATGCTGGTTTAAATCGAAGATAGACAAAAAGCTGGAGTAACAAGGTTCCACATGGTAGGTTGCTCTGGAAGGTTAGATTGCATGGCATCCAAGGAGAGATAGTTGGATGGCTAGCAAATTGGCTCCATGGAAGGAAGCAGAGGTTATTCAAGAGAAGCAAAGTGCGATTTTGAAGTAGTTCTTGTGCGATGTCTTGAACATTGATCTACGAGTCATTTGAAGAAGATATCTTCCACGCATTTAAGCCTTGTTTTCCTTACTTTTCTATCATTGTAAAAGATTAGGCAATACTACAGCTCCTCCTCGAACTACGATGGGGTTAAATCCCTTTAGGCTTCTATGTGAGATTTCTTCCAATTTAAGAACTGGCGGGATGTATTTTTCACAGAAATATATATCTCTATTTGACCTTCGAACACAACATGTTTTTCGATGTTTGATCAAGGAAAGCTCTGCAACTGTTCATGTATAGGGAATCATGAAGTGTGAGTAATTACTATAATTAAAGAACAATAGACATGTTAAACAAGGTTTTGAATACATTTGCTAATAGGATACCTCTGAAAACAAATGTGCTGCACCAAGTTTGGATAAATGGCTCAACATATTTAACAGGAATATTATATACAATTTAAACTATGTTTAAAAAGAGTAGATTGAAGGAGTACCGCGCTTAAGGTCTTGACAGAAATACATACCTGCAAAAGATGTGAAGAAAATCAGGGGTACATAAAAGGCAACATTTGAAGAAATGTTCTGGAATTTTTTGAAGATGTAACTTAGAAAATGGACAAGGGAGAGCCAGTGGATGTAGTGTACCTGGACTTTCAGAAAGCATTCAATAAGATCCCACAGAGGAGATTTGTGGGCAAAATTAGGGCACATGGTATTGGGGGTAGAGTGCTGACATGGATAGAGAAGTGGTTGGCAGACAGGAAACAAAGAGGGATTAACGGGTCCCTTTCAGAATGGCAGGCAGTGATTAGTGAGGTACTGCAAGGCTTGGTGCTGGGACCGCAGCTATTTACAATATACATCAATAATTTGGATGAAGGGATTCAAGGTAACATTAGCAAATTTGCAGATGACACAAAGCTGGGTGACAGTGAACTGTGAGGAGGATGCTATGACAATGCAGGGTGACTTGGACGGGTTGAGGGAGTGGGCAGATGCATGGCAGATGAAGTTTAATGCGGATAAATGTGAGGTTATCCACTTTGGTAGCAAAAACAGGAAGGCAGATTACTGCATAAATGGTGTCAAGTTGGGAAAAGGGGAAGTACAACGGGATCTTGGGGGTCCTTGTTCATCAGTCTATGAATGTAAGCATGCAGGTACAGCAGGCAGTGAAGAAAGCTAATGGCATGTTGGCCTTTATAACAAGAGGAATCAAATAAAGGAGCAAAGAGGTCCTTCTGCAGTTGTACAGAGCCCTAGTGAGACCACACCTGGCGTATTATGTGCAGTTTTGGTCCCCCAATTTGAGGAAGGACATTCTTGCTATTGAGGGAGTGCAGCGTAGGTTTACAAGGTTAATACCCGGGATGGCGGGACTGTCATGTGCTGAGAGAATGGAGCAGCTGGGCTTGTACACTCTGGAGTTTAGAAGAATGAAGGGGATCACATTGAAACATATAATATTGTTAAGGGTTTGGACACGCTAGAGGCAGGAAACATGTTCCCGATGTTGGGGGAGTCCAGAACCAGGGGCCACAGTTTAAGAATAAGGAGTAAGCCATTTAGAACGGAGACGAGGAAACACTTTTTCTCACAGAGAGTGGTGAGTGTGGAATTCTTTGCCTCAGAGGGCAGTGGAGGCAGGTTCTCTGGATGCTTTCAAGAGAGAGCTAGATAGGGCTCTTAAAAATAGCGGAGTCAGGGGATATGGGGAGAAGGCAGGAACGGGGTACTGATTGGGGATGATCAGCCATGATCATATTGAATGGCGGTGCTGGCTCGAAGGGCCGAATGGCCTACTCCTGCACCTATTGTCTAAATACAAACAGTTTAAGTTCAAGTTCAAGTTACATTTATTGTCACATGCACCAATTGGTACAGTGAAATTTGGGTTACCATACAGCCATACGAATAAAAAAGAACCCAACACACGATAGACTTTAACATAAACATCCCCACACAGCGGAATCAAAGTTTCCCACTGTGAGGGAAGGCACCAAAGTTCAGTCATCCTCCTCTTTGTTATTCACCCGTGGTCGGGGCCTCCCGAGCCCTCTGCAGTCGCCGCTACGGGCGGCCCGATGTTCAGGCCCTCTCGCCGGGATGATGGAACTCCGATGTCAGAACGGAAGATCATTCTCAGCGGTTTGGACTCCCGAATCGGCCATTTCTTACCAGAGACCGCGGCTCCCGAAGTCCACAGGCCAAGCTGGGTGGACATTCATACTGGCGGCCCTCGGCAAAGGGATCCTAGGACTCTGCAATGTTGAAGTCAGCGCCGCCCACGGCTAGCAATTCCGCAAACCACAGCTCCACGATGTTGAAGCAGCAGGCCCAACACTCCAGAGCTTCAAATGCCGATCCCAGGTAAGGCATTGCCTGCTCCGCGATGAATCCAGTGCTGCGCCACTGCTGAAGCTCTGGTCGGTCTCTGGCAGGAAAGGCCGCGCCAATCCAGTTGGTAGGCCGCCGGGGGAGGGGGGAGAGAGATGTGACTCCGAGAATAGTCGCATCCTCGCCAGGAAGCTTGAAGAGGGAGAAGGAGTCACTGAAATTAATGCATATTGATGTTTGGAATTGAGTCAAATGATTAATTTTTATTTCTGTCAAAGATAGGCATAAAATGCTGGAGTAACTGGGTCAGGCAGAGAATAGATAGGTGAGGTGATCACCTATCTGTTTTCTCCAGAGATGCTGCTGACTCCAGCATTTTGTCTTTGGTAGAGGCAGGGCCTGGACAACTTGAGAGCCCATTGTGATTGGTGCACTGTGAGAGGCAGCCAGCTTGAGAGGCCATTGTTACTGTTGGCAACGTCCCATTGTGATGTCATTGTGGCAGTCAGCTTGAGAGCCCATTGTGATGGATGCACTATGAGAGGCGTTGTGACATCATCACTGGATGCTCTCTGAGAAAGCGCTTTAGGCTTTTTTGGAACTTTAAATCATGAATAACTTCGGAAATTTAGGTCAGAATGCGACGGGAAGATGTTTATCACTTAGACGGGAAATATGTGAGTAGAATATGTGAAAATGAGAAGGCTGTGGCCTAGCGTTTGCAGAGATGCCAAGTGTCCCGGATTCGCCGTATTTTGTCCCGGCGAAATAACCTTTTTACGGTGTTCCGGCAGCCAAACATGCTGTTACGGAACACCGCCGCGCCGGTGTTCCTCCCGTGGTGAACGCCGGCGCCATGTGCCCCCGGTTTGCCAGCCCGGCAGCTCGCAGCCACGCCCGGGCGGCGCCGGCCCGCGCGATCAGCGGCACTTTCTTGCTGCCAGCCGGCCGCTCGCGGCAGCCCCATCACCGGGCCTCCCCCCCACCCCCACCCCCACCCTGTGCGCAGGCGCAGACCCGCCGGCAACCTTGCCAAGTGCGCATGTGCCGCACCCGCCCGCCGGCAGCCCGCTGATCTGCACCAGTGCGCAGGCGCATAGCCTCCGGCAACAACCCCAAGTGAGTATGTTACGGAGAGAAATGCATTTAACCCCATTTGTTACGGACAAATGGGTTGAATGTTACTGTGAACTAAATTTAGGGTTGGCATCTCTGCGTTTGGAAGAAGATAGGAAAAAGCAGAGTAAAGTGACACATTGCCAGCACAATAAAGAGTTTTAATAATATATATTGTAAATTCTTGCTGTAGAAACAGTACAACAGCAGAGGTAGTGGGAAAATATTTCCTTTGTGTTGAATGACAGCTGCTTTATCACGTGTTTGTAGCAAAGAGTGTTCCATTATATTCATTACCTGCCTTATAGATGATGATAAAGTCTTAGGGGAGTCATTCTGCACAGAATGTCCAGCCTCTATTTCATTTGCATGCCTGAACAGATTACATTTCTTGAGAATGATGACCACTGAAGGATGTGCTACAGGATTTGGGGAAGATATTTCTTTAAAATCAAGACACCTGACCCTACAGACTCCAGTGTGCCTCTCCCCAAGGTGACTAGCAGAGGTTAGATCAGCCTTCTTGAGAGTAAACCTGTGAAGAGCACCTGGCCCAGAAGCAACAAAAGCTTTTCATTGTACCTCGGTACAGGTGACAATAAACTAAGCTGATTTATAACTGAATTCCATCTGAGTGACTCCAGGGCCCTGTGAACCTTCTTTGTTCCCGTACTTAAATGTTCTTGCCTTGAAGGCCAACATAAAATTTGTATTCCCAAATGCTTGGTATACCTGAAAACTTGCTTTCAGCGATTGGTGTGCAAGAACACCCTGGTCTTACTGCACCTTTTTTTTGCAATCTATCACTATTTAAGTAATAATTTGTCTTTCTGTGTTTAGAAACAAAGTGGATACTTCACAAATATTCATGTTAAACTGCATCAGCCGTGCATATTCTCACTCATCCAACTTGTTCAAATCACATTGTAATCTCTTTGCATCCTTCTCACAGCTCCCCATCTTCAGCATCAAATTTGTGTTGACTGCAAACCCACAAATATTTAGATCTCTCACATAATCATTCATATATACTATGAATAACTGGTCCAACCTGCTCCCAAGTCTTTTGAAGATCACCATCAATTGTCGACTATTTCCAGAGTCACTTTCTTTAGTACTTTGGGATACAGATTATCAGACTCAGGATTTGTCTGCCTTGAGCTGCATTAATTTCCCCAAAAACCTTTCTTTACAATTGCAACTTCCTCCAGTTCCTTCCTCTCTCTGGACTCTTGGTCTCCAAACATATCTTGGAGATTATTTGTGTCCTATTTTGTGAAGACGGAACCAAAGTATATGTTCAATTGTTCTGCCCTATCTTTGTTCCTTATTATAATTTCCTAATTTTTGACTGTCAGGGCCTCAGAATTGTGTTTGCTAATCTGTGTCAGTACAGCCACTGGGACAGAGCAGGGTATGCTGACAAAGAGACTGAGGTAGTCAGGAAGTGAGAAACCAATGCACGTAGCAGGAGAACAGAGACCAATGCTTGCAGATCTGAATACTGACCAGGTGCAGTGTAATAATGTGGTAGATGTAACCAGGAGCATGGAGATGTGCAAATCTAGCCAGAGGAATAGTAGGCACTGCACAATGCCAGAGGATGAGCAAGTCAGTGGAGGCAGCCAGAGGGATAATGAACAATGAATGGGCGTTTGTGCAAATGCAACATGGGCATGCTGGCAATTTCATGTTGCCAATGTGATAGACATCAGCTTATGCAGCTGTGAGCAAGTAGGGAGGGAGGAGAGGGGGAGGAAGAGAGAGAGTGTTAGCAGTAGATAAAACTGGTGGAGGGAGCAGGAATAAAAGTAAATGCTAGGGACACACAGTAGATCAAATCAAAGACTATCAAAACTGGGAAAGAGAGAAGCAAGTTGCACGGAGTCACCCAGGGTAAGGAATCAAAAACGAGAGGACATATATCTAAGGTGAGAGAAAGATTTAATACAAAACTGAGAGGGCAGCTTTTTCACTCAGAAGGTGATTGGTTTATGGACGAGCTGCCAGTTGATAGCATTAAAAAAAAAACATTTAGATACATAGATAGGAAGAATTTACATAGAAAATAGGTGCAGGAGGAGGCCATTCGGCCCTTCAAGCCAGCACCGCCATTCATTGTGATCATGGCTGATCGTCTGCGCTATCAATAACCCGTGCCTGCCATCTCCCCATATCCCTAGACTCCACTAGCCCCTAGAGCTCTATTCAACTCTCTCTTAAATCCATCCAGTGATTTTGGCCTCCACTGCCCTCTGTGGCAGGGAATTCCATAAATTTACAACTCTCTGGGTGAAAAAGTGTTTTCTCACCTCGGTCCTAAATGAGAAGGATATGGGCCAAATACAAGCAAATGGGACTAGCTTATTTGAAACATCTTGGTCGACATGGACAAGTTGGGCTGAAGGGTCTGTTTCCATGCTATATGGCGCCATGATTCTAAGTTAGTTTAGGTGGCAGTTAAAGTCAGGATAAGCTTCTTTGTCTGCCCAACAGGGAGACTGCAAACTACACACAGACAGTACTGGTGGTTAGGAACAAACCTGGGGCTCTGGAGCCATGAGACAGCAGCTCTACTGGAAGCACCACACATTACGTTTGAAAGGAACGAAAGACATGCAAGTTCCACCTTATTTACACATACATGAAATTCCATCTTATGTACACATTGCAGTACAAATGGAAATTTCCTGGCGTGCCTTCACAAACAGTCCTAGGGGATTCCCAATTCCAAACGGTACAAAAAATATAAATAAAATTTAAAACAACTAATATGGTGGCTGAGAAGTGGTCAGTTCAGATGCACACAGAATGAAAAGGTAAGTTATCTAAAGTTGAAGATGTGCCCTAGCACAATATAAGATGTTGTTCCTCGAGCGAGCATTGGATTTCAATGCTGAAGGCAGAAGGAAAGGTCAGAAGGGGTGTGGGATGGTGACTCGAAGCGCAGGGTTTCCCTGATGAACTGAACACAGGTGCTCCACAAACTGGTTACCCAATCTGTTTATTTCTCAGATATAGAGGAGACCTAATTTTGAGCATCGAACACATTACACTAGATTGGAAGAAGTGCAAGTGAATCAGTGTTTCACCTGGATCATCTTTTGCACTGTGGGAAGAGAAGAGTCAGAGATGGACTATGTAAAGGTGAGAACTTGGGGAAATTGTCAGCCTGGGGAACAGAGAGCAGCATGTCCACTAGGGATGCAGATTGTCCATTCAGCTCATTGAATAGACTGAGGTATCCACACCCGGCGAGATAAACAGACAGACCAAGTTAATGTCCCAAGATAACCACACAGATACCAGTTGATTGTGGCTGTAACACTAATGCTGTAACACTATTCTGCTCTCTGATTAATGTTTTCTTTCACTGCTCGTTGTACTTGTGTATCTTTAATTGTACTCATGTGTAGTATGATTTGACTGGATAGCACGCAAGTCAAATGTTTCACTATCTCGTGACAATAATGAATCAATACCAATACCAAAGGGACTGTGCATACAGCAGAGGGGTTAGATACCCATACACAGAGACAGACTGCAGAGACCACAACATAAACACTGTGGTTAGAGAGCAGTATAGGCAGCTGGGGGCAGGGTACATTTATTAAGGGACACAGTATTGAATGCATGCAGAAGTATATAAGGCAGCATATACAGCCAGTGAGTAGAGAGCAATCTGAGTCGGGAAGTTAATGACTAGTGCACAAAATACACACCCAAGTGAATAGATAACAATGTATTCATCCAGGGTGACAGAGCAGATTATAAATTTAATGAGACAGGCTTATACACCAGGGTATAGAGGGAAGTACTTTCAGCTGAGAGGTTTGAGATTAATATATGACAAATTCCAATAGATCTGCATTTAAAGGTTTTGGAAGAAGTGGCTATTGGATGACTAACAGGTAATGATGAGTCGGGGTACATGAGGGAAATTTAAATTCTGATTGAATGGTGCGAGAAACATAGAAAATAGGTGCAGGAGGAGGCCATTCGGTCCTTCGAGCCAGAACCGCCATTCATTGTGATCATGGCTGATCGTCCCCTATCAATAACCCATGCCTGCCTTCTCCACATATCCCTTGACTCCACTAGCCCCTAGAGCTCTATCTAACTCTCTCTTAAATCCATCCAGTGATTTGGCCTCCACTGCCCTCTGTGGCAGGGAATTCCATAAATTCACAACTCTCTGTGTGAAAAAGTTTTTTTTCTCACGTCAGTTTTAAATGACCTCCCCTTTATTCTAAGACTGTGGCCCCTGGTTCTGGACTCGCCCAACATTGGGAACATTTTTCCTGCATCTAGCTTGTCTAGTCCTTTTATAATTTTATATGTTTCTATAAGATCCCCCCCTCATCCTGTGAATACAAGCCTAGTCTTTTCAATCTTTCCTCATATGACAGTCCCGCCATCCCAGGGATCAATCTCGTGAACCTTCGCTGCACTGCCTCAATCACAAGGATGTCCTTCCTCAAATTAGGAGACCAAAACTGTACACAATACTCCAGATGTGGTCTCACCAGAGCCCTATACAACTGCAGAAGAACCTCTTTACTCCTATACTGAAATCCTCTTGAGCCAGCACCGTTATTCATTGTGATCATGGCTGATCGTCCCCTATCAATAACCCGTGCCTGCCATAGAAACATAGAAAATAGGTGCAGGAGGAGGAAATGTGAAGAGGGACAATTAGGTATGTGAAGAGGACAAAAATAGTTAAGACCAAAGTTCGACTCTTGAAGACTGAAAAGGGTATTTAATATTTAATAGGGGATGAAGGAAATGGCAGATGAGTTGAACAGGTACTTTGGGTCCGTCTTCACGAAGGAGGACACAAACAATCTCCTTGATGTACTAGTGGCCAGAGGATATGGGGTGACAGAGGAACTGAAGGAAATCCACATTTGGCAGGAAATGGTGTTGGGTGGACTGATAAATCAGGAGGGCCTGATGGTCTGCATCCCAGGGTACTTAAGGAAGTGGCTCTAGAAATAGTGATTGTATGGGTGATAATTTTCCAATGTTCTATAGATTCAGGATCAGTTCCTGTTGATTGGAGGGTAGCTAATGTTATCCCACTTTTTAAGAAAGGCGGGAGAGATAAAACTGAATTATAGACCAGTTAGCCTGACATCCGTGCTGGAGTCAATCATAAAAGATGAAATAACGGCACATTTGGATAGCAGTAACAGGATCGGTCCGAGTCAGCATGGATTTACGAAAGGGAAATCTTGCTTGACCAATCTTCTGGAATTTTTGAGGATGTAACTAGGAAAATGGACAAGGGAGAGCCAGTGGATGTAGTGTATCTGGACTTTCAGAAAGCATTTCTGATGTCTCACATAGGAGATAAGTGGGCAAAATTAGGGCACATGGTATTGGGGGTAGAGTGCTGACATGGATAGAAAATTGGTTGGCAAACAGGAAACAAAGACCAGGGATTAACGGGTCCCTTTCAGAATGGCAGGCAGTGACTAATGGGGTACCGCAAGTCTTGGTGCTGTGACCGCAGCTATTTACAATATACATCAATGATTTAAATGAAGGGATTCAAAGCAACATTAGCAAATTTGCAGAACACACAAAGCTGGGTGGCAGTGTGAACTGTGAGGAAGATGCTGTGAGAATGCTGGGTGACTTGGACAGGTTGGGTGAATGAGCAGATGCATGGCAGATGCAGTTTAATGTGGATAAATGTGAGGTTATCCACTTTGTTAGCAAAAACAGGAAGGCAGATTATTTTCTAAATGGTGTCAAGTTGGGAAAAGGGGAAGTACAACAGGATCTGGGGGTTCATCAGTCGATGAAGGTAAGCATGCAGGTACAGCAGGCAGTGAAGAAAGCGAATGGCATGTTGGCCTTCATAACCAGAGGCATTGAGTATAGGAGCAAAGAGGTCCTTCCGCAGTTGTACAGGGCTCTAGTGAGACCGCACCTGGAGTATTGTGTGCAGTTTTGGTCCCCTAATTTGAGGAAGGACATTCTTGCTATTGAGGGAGTGCAGCTTAGGTTTAGAAGGTTAATTCCCGGGGTGGCGGGGCTGTCATATGCTGAAAGAATAGAGAGGCTGGGCTTGTATACTGGAATTTAAAAGGATGAGAGGGGATCCTATTGAAACATATACAGTGGCTTGCAAAAGTATTCATACCCCTTGAACTTTTCCACATTTTGTCACGTTAAAACCACAAACGTAAATGTATTTTATTGGGAATTTTTATGTGATAGACCAACACAAAGTGGCGCATAATTGTGAAGTGGAAGGAAAATGATACATTATTTTCACATTTTTTTACAAATAAAAAACTGAAAAGTGTGGCGTGCAAAAGTATTCAGCCCCCTTTACTCTGATACCCGTAAATAAAATCCAATGCAACCAATTGCCTTCAGAAGTCACCTAATTAGTAAATAGAGTCCACCTGTGTGTAATCTAATCTCAGTATAAATACAGCTGTTCTGTGAAGGCCTCAGAGGTTTGTTAGAGAACATTAGTGAACAAACAATGTTCCTTGGGCATCATAAAGCCCAAGGAACACACCAGACAGGTCAGGGATAAAGTTGTGGAGAAGTTTAAAGCGGGGTTAGATTATAAAAAAATAAAGAATATCCCAAGCTTTGAACATCTCACGGAGCACTGTTCAATCCATCATCCGAAAATGGAAAGAGTATGGCACAACTGCAAACCTACCAAGACATGGCCGTCCACCTAAACTGACAGGCCGGGCGAGGAGAACATTGATCAGAGAAGCAGCCAAGAGGCCCATGGTAACTCTGGAGAAGCTGCAGAGATCCACAGCTCAGGTGGGAGAATCTGTCCACAGGACAACTATTTGACATGCACTCCACAAATCGGGCCTTTATGGAAGAGTGGCAAGAAGAAAGCCATTGTTGAAACAAAGCCATAAGAAGTCCCGTTTGCAGTTTGCCACAAGCCATGTGGGGGACACAGCAAACATGTGGAGGAAGGTGCTCTGGGCTGATGAGACCAAAATTGAAGTTTTTGACCTAAATGCAAAACGCTATGTGTGGCATAAAACTGACACTGCACATCATCCTGAACACACCATTCCCACTGTGAAACATGGTGGTGGCAGCATCATGCTGTGGGGATGCTTTTCTTCAGCAGGGACAGGAAGCTGGTCAGAGTTCATGCGAAGATGGATGGAGCCAAATACTGGGCAATCTTGGAAGAAAACCTGTTAGAGTCTGCAAAAGACTTGAGACTGGGGTGAGGTTCACCTTCCAGCAGGACAACGACCCTAAACATACAGCCAGAGCTACAATGGAATGGTTTAGATCAAAGCATATTCATGTGTTAGAATGGCCCAGTCAAAGTCCAGACTAAATCCAATTGAGAATCTCTGGCAAGACTTGAAAATTGCTGTTCACAGACGCTCTCCATCCAATCTGACTGAGCTTGAGCTATTTTGCAAAGAAGAATGGGCAAAAATGTCAGTCTCTAGATGTGCAAAGCTGGTAGAGACATACCCCAAAAGACTTGCAGCTGTAATTGCAGCGAAAGGTGGTTCTACGAAGTATTGACTCAGGGACGGGCTTAATACTTTTGCACGCCACACTTTTCAATTTTTTATTTGTAATAAAATTTGGAAAACATGTATAATTTTCCTTCCACTTCACAAATATGCACCACTTTGTGTTGGTATATCACATAAAATCCCAATAAAATACATTTACGTTTGTGGTCGTAACATGACAAAATTTGGAAAAGTTCAAGGGGTATGAATACTTTTGCAAGCCACTGTATGACTATAAAGGGTTTGGACATGTTAGAGGCAGGAAATATGTTCCCGATGGTGGGGGGAGTCCAGAACCGGGGCCAGTTTAAGAATGAGTAAGCCATTTGGAACGGAGACAAGGAAACACTTTTTCACACAGAGTTGTGAATCTGTGGCATTCTCTGCCTCGGAGGGCGGTGGAGGCCGGTTCTCTGGATACTTTCAAGAGAGAGCTAGATAGGGTTCTGAAAGATAGCGGCGTCAGGGGATATGGGGAGAAGGCAGGAACGGGATACTGATTGGGGATGATCAGCCATGATCCCATTGAATGGTGGTGCTGGCTCGAAGGGCCGAATGGCCTACTCCTGCACCTATTGTCTATTGATAATTCAGGGTGGATGCTCTGATTAGCATCTTCCAAAATTCTATTGATTCCTGCCATTAGAGGTAAGCACTGCTTAAGGAAGGAGGATGAGAGAAAATGGAACCATTAACTTGATATTGTGACATTGTTGGTGTCACCAACTGTCGGGGAGATTGTATTAAGACACTTAGAAAATAATAATGATTGAGCAGAGTTAATATGGATCCATGAAAAAAAAATCATGTTTAATTCATCCATTGGAATTCTTTGAATTGATAAAGACATAAGAAACAGGATTAGAATGGGTCCTTTGGCCATTCTCCAAAACCATGCTGATCTTGGGTCCTTTGGCCATTCTCCAAAACCATGCAGTGTCATTTTCAGCACTTTCCCACATCTGTTAACTGCCTTAGGTCCTAGAAATTCACGACTTTCCTTTAATTTGACAGCGACTGAGCTTTCAGATGTATCCATGGTAGAGAATTCTACAGCTTCACCACCGTCTCAGCAAAGAAACCTCTTCACATCTCAGTCCTACATGGCCTGCCCCATTCACTGATCCAGACTGCCAAGCCATTTTAGAATTTTCAATTGCGTTTTTTCTCATTCTCTAAACTTGGGAGAAAAAAAAACAGTTGCAGTCTATTAAATCTCTCCTCATATTGGCAAAATCACCATCTTTAGAACCAGCTACCACAATTATTCAATGGCAAGGACATCCTTTGTTAGGTTAGAAAACCAAAATTGTACACTAGTGAAATTGCACCAAGACCCTATACATTTCCAACAAGATTTCCTCTGCTCAATCCCAATGTTTTTGTTTAATATTTTCAACATTAAAGACCCTAAATTATAAATTGCACTTTCCTGACCACTGTCATGGGTCAGTAGTTCTGTTTTTCAGTTCCTCTATTCTTAAATAGTGGGGCCACATTTGCTACTCTCCAAATCATGGGAACTTTTATAAATACGTAAAAAGTTAAGCCAAGAATGAGCCCTTTACATTAGAAACCAGAGAAAAGCTTGGAAGTTGATAACTGGTCTTTTCATCAATACCATCTCTTTCAAAACTCTGGGATGTTCTGTAGATCACCAGATCCTGGAGATTATTAGCCCACAAGCGCACAGAATCTCTTGTTCTATTTTTTTACCATTACTTAGTTCCTTTGGTCCTCATACTTGCTGGATTCATGACTCCCTGACATATCCAGCAGGTTTTGTGTGTATCCTTACATCAAGACATGCAAATTAAGTTTTAAAGAAGGAACTGCAGATGCTGGAAAATCGAGGGTACACAAAATGCTGGAGAAACTCAGCGGGTGCAGCAGCATCTATGGAGCGAAGGAGATAGGCAACGTTGCCTATCTCCTTCGCTCCATAGATGCTGCTGCACCCGCTGAGTTTCTCCAGCATTTTGTGTACCTTGGAAATTAAGTTTAGTTCCTCTGCCATTTTCTTATCTCCATTGTAAATTCTCTGTTATCTGCTAGTAAGGCTCATAATTGGCTTCACTTTTTAAATACTGATAAAAGTTCCTGTACTCTTCTCTTATGTTTCTTACCTGTGTAGCTTCATATTCTTTCTTGCCTTTGCATATTAATTTCCTCGTCTTCTTTTGTTGAATTCCAAAATGTTCCCAATATCAGTCCCCTTCTAATTCTGGCAACTCTATAAGACTTCTTTTAATTTAACACTATCCTTAATTTATCTAATCAGCTGCTGAGTAATCATTTTCCTTTTGTGATTTTCTGCCTAAAAGGAAGAAATATTTGTTTGCAACTCGTGCACTATTTCTTTAAATGCTAACCTTTGTCCATCCAATGTCACATGTACTCTCCCAATCAAAGACAGTTAAATCTCCCAACATACCTTAATAGAAGGGAAACCTGAGAGACCATGTATTTGTTTTCACCAGTGGAATGGCAGTGAAGAGAGTCAACATCTTTAAGTTCCTGGAGTGCACATCTCGGATGATTTATCCTGGGCCCAGCAGGTTGATGCAATCACAAGGAAAACTTCTACTTCCTTAGAAGAATTGAAAATTCAGCATGTCACCGAATACTGTATTGAATTTCTGCAGTTATAGTGGAGGGTGTACTGACTGGTTGCATCACGGCATGGTTTGGTAATTCAAAAGCCCGAGAGCAATGGGGGCTGCAAAAAGTGGTGGCAATTATCCTCCATAACAGGTATTGATCTCCCCACCTTTGAAGGGATCGACAGGAAAAGTTGCATCAAGAAAACAGCTAACTTCATCAAAAACCCCCACCACCCAAGCCATGTTCTCATCTCACAGCTACCATTGGGAAGATGATACAGAAGCCTGAGAACTGTGACCTCCAGGTTCAAGAACAGTTTCTTTGCTTCAATCATTGGGTCCTTGAAGCACCTTTCACAATCCTAACTACAGCCTACTTCAGTACCAAACTAGTATGGACTTTGTATAAGGTTGCACTATGTATTTAATCTTTTAAACTATTATTGTTTGGTTACCTAGCATAACTGATGTTATTACATTACTGTGTATGTATATTTATTTGTCATGTTGTGGCTTCAATGTGCCTTTAAAGCTACAGGAAGTAAGAGTTTCATTGTTCTGATCGGATGCATATGACAATTAAACACTCTGGCATCTTTTATCTCCGTTTGCTACATTAATGCCCTAATTGTACATTGTTCAAATCCAAAGGTAAAAATAGTACATTTTATGGTCACTCTCCCTAAAGGTCCCTTGACTACTACTTCTATCGTATGTCTTTTAGACCTGCAGCTCCGTTGAGGCGAGCCAGGCCAACGTGTCATCGTCCAGGTCAATCAGACCTCGTTCACCATTCGGTGGCTGGTGTTTGGGGCAACTGGTGACGATGTGCTCCACTGTCTGTGTTGGGTCCCCACACTCGCAGGAGGCGCTGTCCATGAGGCCCCACCTCTTCACCGCTACTCCATAGCATCCGATGTCTGTCCTCAAGCGGTTGAGGGTTGTCCACTGCTTTCGGGGCAGGTCCTGGCCAGGGATGCCCATGGGGTCATTGATGTAATGGTGTAGCCTAGATGGTTCCGCTGACTTCCACTGGTCTCTCCATCTCGTCTTGACCCAGGCGGCCTTGGAAGCGTCAGTCGGTGTTGTGCAGAGCAGCTCTTGGGCTTGCGTGGCAAAGGGGTGCCGTGACTTCAGGCGCACTCGTCGTGGTGTCTCTGTGACGATGTGATGGAGGAGGTGGGATTCACTGGTCTGTGCCTTTCGAGAGAGGGCCAGCATGGCTTGACAATAACATTATTAGTCAGCACTTCTGCTTCAGAAGCATAATTGCACATCATTTTCTGATTTCTGCAAAGAAATCGGAAATAGGAAAATTCATCAAATAGGAAATGAGATTGGAACGGTTTAGAGGGATATGGACCAAGCACGGGACATGGGACTAGCTTAGATGGGGCATCTTGGTCAGGATGGGTGGGTTGGGCCATAAGACCTGTTTCGATTTTTTTTAAGTCTGTGGCCAGTAATGGGGCAAGAGAGATCCTGTAGCTGGGAACTGGATAGGCCTGGAACCTGGTGGAGTGGATGGCAACTGACAAGCAAGGGTCTGAAGCAAGAATTCGAAGAAGGGTCTGCACCAGAAACGGCACCAATCCATGTTCTCCAGAGATGCTGCCTGACCCGCTATGTTACTCCGGCACTTGCTGTCTTTTTTTTGTAAACCAGCACTTGTAGTTCTTTGTTTCTAAGGGTCCTTCGCAGCCTTTTTGATGTTCCAGAGTGACTCAATTCTATATTGAAAATAAAAGTGATTTGCACACACTTAGCTCTAGAAAATAAAGCTTCCTGTCTTAATTTTGAGGTTACAATGTCAATTTATCTAAACCTTTCTCGATTCTCCTTTAATTTGCTCTTTCTCCAGAGCCACATATCAATCGCTTCATATCAATGTCATTTAAGAAAGTTCTGAAGATAGATACAAAAAGCTGGAGTGATTCAGCGGGACAGGCAGCATCTCTGGAGAGAAGGAATGGGTGACGTTTCGGGTCGAGACCCTTCTTCAGACGTCCCGACGTATCACCCATTCCTTCTACCCAGAGATACTGCCTGTCCCGCTGAGTTACTCCAGCTTTTTGTGTTTAAACCTCTTCGGTTTAAACTAGCATCTGCAGTTCCTGCCCACACATGAAGAAAGTTCTGATTCCCTGCACGTCTAAATAGTTCAGACTTAGTGCTTTTTTTTTTGTTGTTGTTGTCATTTGCGGTTGTTTACTTGTTTCGGTGCTGCATGGTGACTGACTGGTGAGTCAGGGAGGGTGCTCCGAGTGAGTCAGGTCTGTGGCAAGAGCCCGCATGGGCTCGCACAGCCCCGGGAGGCGCGGCGGCAACAGCAGCAGCAGCAGCGGCGGCGGCGGCAGCGCCGTCCCCACCGCCCAGTCATGCCAGCCGCCAGCCGCTGATCACGCAGCCCGCGCCGCTCCATTGGCCGCCGCGCCGCACGCCTATCCGCCCCATTGGCCGGGCCCGTCGGCGGCGCCGCCTCCGCGCGCTCCACCTGAATGGAACCCGGGCCCGGGGCGCGAGCAGCCGGTGGCAACAGCTGCAAAGGTGGCAACACGACACAGTGTCTGCACGGTGCCGGCTCTCAGAGCGCGTCTGCGCCCAATGCATGAGTTTCGCCGGTGAAAGGCAACGCTGCGTGTGAGTATCTCTCCTTTCTGAGTAGAATAAAGAGAGTCCAACACCTCCCATCCAATTCCCTTGATCCGTTTTGTGATTTTTCTTCCCCGGGGATTAATGTTCATTTGGTACTTTTCATCTTGTCATAGTACCTACCGCTTTTCTTGGCTGAATCAAAAATATTTTCACTCATTGCAGTTGACGCTGGTGAAACCTCGTCTATTATGTAGGCGTTTAGAGAACTTTTATGTAAATGTTTCATTCTAACGAAGCAGCTGTAGGTTTCTTCAGTTGCTAACACAAACCTCTGAGCAGGAATATCCTGGTATTTGTTATTTATTCCCTTCCTCTCACCCACCCGGTCTCAATGGGAATAAACTGGAGGTAGACAAAAGTGCTAGAGAAACTCAGCGGGTGCGGCAGCATCCATGGAGCGAAGGAAATGGGCAACGTTTCGGGCCGAAACCCTTCTCCAGAGAATAAACTGGAGTTCGTTTTAAATTGAATGCACGACTTTCGAATGCCGGTTCCAGGGTTAAACTCGTCAACAAGATGATGTTTCCCCCCCCCCCCCCTTGCAATCTTGCACAATAGTTTGCGGCATTCAGTGCTGAGTTTTCCCCACGAATCCTTTGCACTTATGCAAGTGACGCCGCTGCCTATTTTTTGCCTTTTTTTTCCGGGGGAGGGGAGTGTGAGTTGAAGCCTGTCTGGAAGTGGGTGAAAGGTTGCCGCGGTGACTGGTTCAAGTTCGCGCACGGCTCAGCACGCAGCCTTCACGTGGGCTCGGATCTGCGCCGATCCTCCGCTCGCTGGGGCGGGCGGGGGGGGGGGGGGCAGGGGCTGAGCTCGGCTCTGCTCACCAGGTCGGATTTGTGTTGGCGAGTGAGGAGATTGCTGCCGAAGAGTACCTGCGTGGACGTCTGCATTTTTTTTTACACTCTCTAGGAACCCAAGTATAAACCCAGATCGCCGTAACGGACATACATCTGAACTAAAAGCCAAATCATTGACTGTGTGTGAAAACACTGCAAAGGGAAGCCGATCTAGGGGGCTCCTAATAAGACGCATAACGTAAAATGCTTGCAGGGTAAGGTAGAGGAAGAGTGAGGGCGTTAATTTGAGGAGGGGAACAAGGGTAAAATATGTCATAATATAAATGGGAGGGCACCGAGGTGCGGACGGCATACTCGGATCCTTAAAAATAGCTGCTGAATCAACGTGGTTGAAAAAACACTTTATTTAATATCTATTTGAAAATATACCTTATTCATAAATGTGTACAGAATATGCAATATAATTAATACACATCTTTTATTAATTCATAGTGGCATCAACCCAGTACATTCTATTAGAAAGTCTCAAAGGTTCATTTTCCCCTGTAAACAATATGTCCATGAAGTATTTAAGAGGCTGTTATACAGGATGCAGCTCCTCAGAGGCCAGTGGACCCTAGACTGGTCCTTCCTGCACACCCCGCAAACTCTTTATGGTGCCTGCACCAAGCTTCATTGCATCTCTGCCCTCGGCATTTCTCATGCATCTTAGAATGTGCCAGACAGCAGCATTCAATAGGCAATAGGTGCAGGAGTAGGCCATTCGGCCCTTCAAGCTGATCATGGCTGATCATCCCTAAGCAGTACCCCGTTCATGCCTTCTCCCCATATCCCCTGAGTCCGCTATTTTTAAGAGCCCTGTCTAGCTCTCTCTTGAAAGCATCCATAGAACCTGCCTCCACCGCCCTCTGAGGCAGAGAATTCCACAGAATTTTCTGTGTGAAAAAGTGTTCCCTCGTCTCCGTTCTAAATGGCTTACTCCTTATTCTTAAATTGTGGCCCCTGGTTCTTGACCCCCCCAACATCGGGAACATGTTTCCTGCCTCTAGCATGTCCAAACCCTTAACAATCTTATATGTTTCAATGAGATCTCCTCTCATCCTTCTATTCTCCAGAGTGTACAAGCCCAGCCTCTGCATTCTCTCAGCATATGACATTCCTGCCATCCTGGGAATTAACCTTGTAAACCTACGCTGCACTCCCTCAATAGCAAGAATGTCCTTCCTCAAATTAGGGGACCAAAACTGCACACAATACTCCAGGTGTGGTCTCACTAGGGCTCTGTACAATTACAGAAGGACCTCTTTGCTCCTATATTCGATTCCTCTTGTTATAAAGGCTAACATGCCATTCAACTTTCTTCACTGCCTGCTGTACCTGCATGCTTACTTTCATAGACTGATGAACAAGGACCCCCAGATCCCGTTGTGCTTTCCCTTTTCCCAACTTGATGCCATTTAGATAGTAATCTGCCCTGTTTTTGCTACCAAAGTGGATAACCTCACATTTATTCGCATTAAACTTCAACTGCCATGCATCTGCCCACTCCCCAACCTGTCCAAGTTACCCTGCGTTCTCATAGCATCCTCACAGTTCACACTGCCACCCAGCTTTGAGTAATCTGCAAATTTGCTAATGTTACTTTGAATCCCTTCATCCAAATCATTGATGTGTATTGTAAATAGCTGCGGTCCCAGCAATGAGCCTTGCGGTACCTACTAGTCACTGCCTGCCATTCTGAAAGGGACCCGTTAATCCCTGCTGTTTGTTTCCTGTCTGCCAACCAATTCTCTATCCATGTCAGCACTCTACCCCCAATACCATGTGCCCTAATTTTGCCCACTAATCTCCTATGTGGGACCTTATCAAATGCTTTCTGAAAGCCCAGGTACACTACATCCACTGGCTCTCCTTTGTCCATTTTCCTAGTTACATCTTCAAAAAATTCCAGAAGATTAGTCAAGCATGATTTCTCCTTCGTAAATCCATGCTGATTCAGACCGATCCTGTTACTGCTATCCAAATATGCGGCAATTTCATCTTTTATAATTGACTCCAACATCTTCCCCACCACCGATGTAAGGCTAACTGGTCTATAATGCCGTTTTTTCTCTCTCCCACCTTTCATAAAAAGTGGGATAACATTCACTACCCTCCAATCCACAGGAACTGATCCTGAGTCTATAGAACATTGGAAAATTGTCACCAATGCATCCACGATTTCTAGAGCCACTTCCTTAAGTACCCTGGGATGCAGACCATCAGGCCATGGGGACTTTTCAGCCTTCAGTCCCATCAGTATACCCACCACCGTTTCCTGCCTTATGTGGATTTCGTTCAGTTCCTCCGTCACCCCAGATCCTCTCGCCACTACTATATCAGGAAGATTGTTTGTGTCCTCCTTAGTGAAGACAGATCCAAAGTACCTGTTCAACTCATCTGCCATTTCCTTGTTCCCCATAATTAATTCACCTTTTTCGGTCTTCAAGGGTCCAACTTTGGTCTTAACTAATTTTTTCCTCTTCACATACCTAAAGTAGCTTTTACTATCCTGCTTTATATTCTTGGCTAGCTTACCTTCGTACCTCATCTTTTCTCCCCGTATTGTCTTTTTAATTATCTTCTGTTGTTCTTTAAACATTACCCAATCCTCTTGCTTTCCGCTCATCTTTGCTACGTTGTACTTCTTCGCTTTAATTTTTATACTGTCCCTGATGTCCCTTGTCAGCCATGGTCATCCCTTTCTCCCCTTGGAATCTTTCTTCCTCCTAGGAATGAACTGATCCTGCACCTTCTGTATTATTCCTAGAACTACCTGCCATTTTTGTTCCACTGTCATCCCTGCTAGTGTATATTTCCAGTCCACTTTAGCCAGCTCCTTTGGATATCACTTGAGGATAATAAACAAACTGCTCGACCAACTCAGCAGGTGGGGTGGCATCCATTGAGGGAAATGGACGATAAGGGTGTTCTCTGTTATGCTGTTTCCTATAGGAGGCTTTGCTTTATAAATGGGGCGTAGAACATAAGAGCACAAAAGTAATGCTAGAACCTGCAATACCAATTAGACCATAACTTGAGCATTCCATAAATTACTGATGAGGGGATGGGAAAGATATGATTGCACTAGAGATGCTATAGTTAAGATAGCTAGAACTGTGAAATTTTAGCAAATAGGCCGTGGTTGCTTTCCGTGGGTGAGGGCAAAATATATTTGAGTGCACACAATTAAGAGTTGCCGTGATAAGGCAGGAGGGAACCACTTTATTAAGAAGAAGAGTTAATAATCAGCAGATATAGATTTCAAGTAATAGGTTCAAGAATCAGCAGGGAGGAGAGAAAATAATGTTGCAGAGAATGCTAGACGCTACTGCTTAAAAGGACAATGGAGGCAGTAATCCTTAACATTTAAGAGCAGTTTGGAAGAACCAATAAGGCGGTAATAAACAATGAATGGTAGGATCGTAGGAGAAGGCTTGAAGAACAGGAGGACCTCGAAGTATAAGCCTACTGATCCCTGAAGGAGCAAGTACAGTTGATGAAGAGGCATATTAGCCAGGGCATAGAATCTAAAAGCACGGAGATTATGGTGCAACTTTATATAATGTTGGTTCTGCATAAGAAGGAGTACTGTGCAGTTTTGTTCACCACACACTGATTGCACCACGGTGAATATTCACCAGAATGTTGACTAGGTTGGAGCATTTCAGTTAAGAGGAGAGGCTGGATAGGATAGGTTTAATTTCCTTGGAGCGGAGAAGGTGTAGGGATGACTTGATAGAGGTATATAAATTGTCGAGAGACCTACATAGGGGAGATAATGCGAAACATTTCCCCATAGTAGATTACTGCAAAATTGCCGATGACCAGGGAATGGGAAGGATATAACTGCACTGGAGAATGTGCCGTCCTGCACTCAAATTTTCTTAGGCCATCTCCGACACCTCTTCCCCCCCCCCCCCCCCCCCCCCCCTTCTTAATCTCATAGTCTCCATCACAGGAAATAGACTATTGACTGACATCTATTACAAACCCACTGACTCTCACAACTATCTCGACTACATTTCTTCCCACCCAGCTTCCTGCAAAGACTATCCCCCTACTCCCAATTCCTCCGTCTACGCCGCATCTACGCCCAAGATGAGGTGTTCCATACTAGAATATCCGAGATATCCTCATTCTTTTGGGAACGGCGGAAAACCTCCCATCATAGATGAGGCCCTCACTCGTGTCTCTTCGGTACCCCGCAGCTCCACTCTTACTCCCCCTCCCCCTAGTCGCACCAGAGATAGTGAGAGTCCCCCTAGTCCTTACCTTCCACCCCATCAGCCGTCGCGTACAACACATAATCCTACGAAATTTCCGCCACCTCTAATGGGATCCCACCACTAACCACGTTTTCCCATCTCCACCTCTTTCCGCCTTCGGCAGAGACCGATCCCTCCGCAACTCCCTGGTTAACTCATCCCTTCACATCCAAACCACCCCCTGCCCCTGCAAATGCAGAATATGCAACACCTGTCGCTATACCTCCTCCCTCCGCTCTGTCCAGGGACCCGACAAACAGCTTACAATTTTCATTTTCACCCGACAAACAGCTTACAATGGCCTGTTTCCTTTATCATCGTAACTTTTTTGCATTCATTATTTCTTTATCTTTCCACGTCACTATTTATATCTCTCTTATCCCTAACAAATCTGAAAAAGGGTCTCGACCCGAAACATCGCCCATTCCTTCTCTCCGGAGATGCTGCCTGTCCTGCTGAGTTACTCCAGCTTTCTGTGTCTATCTTCAAGGTGCAGAGGAGAGCTATCGAACTGGGAATATTGAGCAAAGAGGCTGGGATTGTCTTCCCTGGAGCAGAAGTGACCGAAGGAGGTCAGAGGGAGTAGAGGGGAACGGAGGAAGATTTTTTTGCAGCCAGAGAGTGGTTGGAATCTGTAATGCACTGCCTGGGACACAACCACAATATTTAAGATATATCTACAAAAGCACGATCCACTAAGATGTCGAAAGCTATCGAAAAAATACTGTAAAATGGGATTTGTGTAGATGGATACTCAATGATTGGCATGAACATTGTGGAACAAATGGCCTGTTTCTGTGCTTATGACTACTTTAAATGCTACAGCATGCAGTGTTACATACCTGATGCAACAGGGTGGGTTAAGTTAACTTGCTCTTTTTTATGTGGCAGAGGTGATTTCTTCTGAACTGCAGGTTTTCTCTGATCTACAAGTGAATGTGACAAACCTGGTTCTGGCTTTCCACACAAATATATCAAAATTATGCATTAATTATTTTGGATGAAGCCAAGACATTGTAACCATCATCAATTTATATTGTATGAGCCTAGTGAATTTGATACTCTGAAACTTTGGATGTTCGGCAATTAATTTTTTGTGTTTCGTGTCATTGTGTCAAGTTGACCATAGTAGTTTATCCTTTGTAGATTGTGACACTGTTTGACACAGTTGGCTAAGTACATGGAACTATAAGTACTTGGCACAGTTCCCAGTTGCCTGGTTGCGGACACTGCATCTTCAACAGCAGCATTCTTTACTCATTCCTTGGGCTTGGACTACTTTAGAATTCATCCTCCCAACCCCTTCCATCTCTATCAACTTCCACTATGTCATTCCAAAGATGCAGCCGGCTTCCTTATGTACCTCAGAAGATCCTTCTCCTCTCTAGTGCTTGCCTGAACCCTATAACTATCAACGTGCTGATCTCAACCCCAAATCTGCTTGTGCTGTGGGTACATGCCAGATATTGTATGAGTCACACAGGAGGCCTGGTCCCCCAACGCAAACCATTCCCCAATGCAATATTCCACCACTCACCCATAGCCCATAACTGTGCAGGCACGGCTCATTTCCCCACACCACCCAGCGCTCACTTCCCCTCCTCTTCATGCGTGGCAGGGAAGTGGGGTGTGTGAGGTGGGATGGGGAGAGGGGTTGAGTGGGCAGGGAGGTGTAGGAGGGGGGGAGGGGGTATGTGGGGGATGGGCGTGTATGTGGGTGGGGTATGTGGGTGGGAGGGGAGGTGTATGTGGACGGGAGGGGGGAGGGGTGTGTGGGCAGGAGGAGGGGTGTGGGCAGGGGGGAGAGGTGTGTGTGGGCGGAGGGGCTTTGGGGGATGGGTGTGTGTGCAGGGGGGATGTGGGGGGTGTGCGTAGGCTGGGGCGTTGTGGGAGGGGGTGTGGGGGGGGGGGGTTGTGGAGGGGGATGGGTGTGTGGGCAGGGGGATTGTGGTGGAGAGGGGTGTGTGGGGTGGGGGTGTTGAGGGGGGATGGGGTGTGTGTGGGCGAGAGGGGGGTGTGTGGGGGGGGGGGGTGGGGGTGTGTGGGCTGGGGGGGGGGTGTGCGATGAGGGAGGGTGTGGGCGGGTGGGAGGAGGGTGTGTGGGCAGGAGCAGAGATGCCAAGTGTCCCGGATTCGCCGTATTTTGTCCCGGTGAAATAACCTTTTTACGGTGTTCCGGCAGCCAAACATGCTGTTACGGAACACCGCCTGCGCCGGTGTTCCTCCCGTGGTGAACGCCGGCGCCATGTGCCCCCGGTTTGCCAGCCCGGCAGCTCGCAGCCACGCCCGGCCCAGAGCCCGGGCGGCGCCGGCCCGCGTGATCAGCGGCACTTTCTTGCCGCCAGCCGGCCGCTCGCGGCAGCCCCATCACCGGGCCTCCCCCCCCCCCCCACCCCCACCCAGTGCGCAGGCGCAGACCCGCCGGCAACCTTGCCAAGTGCGCATGTGCCGCACCCGCCCGCCGGCAGCCCGCTGATCTGCACCAGTGCGCAGGCGCATAGCCGCCGGCAACAACCCCAAGTGAGTATGTTACGGAGAGAAATGCATTTAACCCCATTTGTTACGGACAAATGGGTTGAATGTTACTGTGAACTAAAAGGGTTGGCATCTCGGAGAAAAGACGGGGAAGAGCCATGGAGGAGGGGTTATCACGGGGGAAGGGGGGCAGGAGCCAGCGAGTGGGACCAGAGGGGAAGGGGCTGGAGCTGGTGGTGCGATGGGGACTTGCAGTGGGTACTGGTCATTCTCCTCCGCTGGGATCAGAGTCTACGCTTTCCGTTTGGCGACATCTACGACTCCGCACAGAGCCGGGCTGGGCCGCTTCCGTTCCCTCCGAAAATTGACACCTCTGCCGGCCACCCTCAGCTCCAGTAAAGACTAAGCCGCACAGCCCTGACTGGCAGGAGAGGAGATCGATCTGCGCACGTGCGTTTTTTAAGATTTTTAAACCTCGCTAACTTTTACAATAAGCCACCGATCGGAACGAAACCTGATGCATTTGCAGCACTGGAGAAAGGCGAGTGGGCAGGCGAACAATCATAGCGTTATTGCGTACCGTTTTTGCGCAAATAGAAAAAACGCACAATCCGGAAGATGACAAGATCAGAGTTTTAGTTATGTATAGAAGATAGATATATATTGTTTCTTCCACCACCATATGAGGAAGCAGTTGCGGATATTTTCCACGTTAATCGCGCAGAACAAATTCGAGTGGTTGTCAGAAGAAGTCTTTTGTAGGGAGATTTAAAGTTTCAGGTTAACCTTTTTCCAAGTTCTCATGAAATATTTGTAGGTTTTAAATATATGCAGAATCAGGAAGAGAAGGGGTGACAGGAAATGACTAAACAGAAGGTCTGGGTAGACAGAAATGTTGGAGAAACTCAGCCGGTGAGGCAGCATGTATGGAGCTCCATAAATGCTGCCTCACCTGCTGAGTTTCTCCAGCAGTTTTGTCTACCATTGATGTTTCCAGCATCTGCTGTTCTTTCTTAAACACAGAGAAGGTCTGTGTTGGGAGAGGCAGTGAGATTAAATTGGTCATAGAGTGAGTGTAAATATGCTTATGCCTAAAGCTACAATAGGCAGAAATTTAAGGCATTGGGTTATGGTATGAAATTACTAAACCAGTGTGGAATCTGAAAGACTGATATCCACCCAGTTGAAAGATGAGCCGTCTTTGTTCAAGCTCGCATTTCATTGGAGTAGTGTAGGAAGCCAAGAGATAGTGGCATCCCTGGATCGGGCAGACTGAATGGAAATTTCCACAAAGTGGTCACCTAATCAGTATTGGGTCATCCATCAAGTGAATCAGAAGCACTGAATATTTGAGAGAAATGCAAATAAATGTCAATTTAACCTTGAAAGAACATTTTGGCACCTGAGGAAATTAAAGAAGCTTGCATAAATATGTGCAGTCGGAAGGGGAGGAGGAGAAATTGGGATTGATTAAGTAGGCAGTGCAGATTTAAAGAAAGTTCCCCTTAGGAATATTTGGAGGATGAACAATGGTGCAGTTGGAGAGGTTTATGGTAGTGGGCTCACCTTCGATATACTGATGAATATGGGATATAAAATGGAAGATGGGGACAGGGAAAAGTTTGTCAAGGTTTTATAAAGATGGAGAATGAATGTTAACAAAAAATCAGGAGATGGAACAAATTAGGTGCATAGTTGTTGGTTACTGTAGAGTGGAGAGAAGTTGAGGCCATCTCTGAAGTACTGGTATGAAACGTGGCATCATAAGAAATGGAGAATAGAATATTTAATGCAGGAGGTTGTTAGGGTGTGGTGTGGATGGAAATCAAAGTGCTGTGGGAGTCAGTGGGCTAATACTGTTGTCATTCTGTTCTGCAGAATCGGAGAGGGAGAAAGATGGGGGGGGGGGGGTCATGGAAAGGAAGGGTTCCAGAAAGATGGTGATGATATAAATTGTCATGACAGCTGCAATGTTCCCATTTCAGAATGAGAACTGGAAACCATGCCGATGCAATCATTGCAGTGTTGTAGGAACAAAGGTGAGGGGTGTATCTGAGTAGGACTGAAAAGTGTGGTCCTTTTAAACATTACTTCAGAATTTTCTGAAACGCCTTACAATTAATTTGAGAACAAATTGAGTACTTTTGAAATCTGATCAATTGTTATGTGGGATTTGTGGCCAGCATTGTTGATTCCCCAGCTCTACTTCAATTTAGAGCCTTGGCATTTTTCACAACCTTGAGGGAGCTGAACTGGACTTGGATTTGTGCTGCTTGCTAAAGGGAGTGCCATTTGTAGTAGAGCACCTTCTCAATTCTGCACTGGAGCACAGATTGTTCTGTCCAAGTCCAAAGAATGGATTTACAGTCTTACTGAGAAAGGATGCTGATGCTGTGTAGCTGTCATGATGTACTTCCCTTACCTGGTTGTGCAGCTAAATATTTTTTTTGTGCACGGTTCGTTAAAATCCCAGAGCATGAAGGCACGAACAATGTAGTTGTACATTGGTAGGTTTCCTTTTACCTGTAACTTAATATTGCTGCATTTGTGTGTCTCCCTGTAAGTAGATTGAGATTTAGTTAAGACATTTTAACAGTACGTTTTCTTAACAGTACCAAGACCTGAGAATGTCAAAAATATTACCAGGCATTATGTGATAAAGAGCTAATGAACTAGGATTCATTTGAGAAATATTCTTATATGCACGTCTTTTCCCCATGCAAATTTATTTTAAAATAATATATTTTCTGCAGGGTTGGGATTAAAGGGATTTTAATTTTTCAGATCATTGGTATATTTTTTTGTATGTGTTGCAGCCAGGTGGCTAAACAACAAATTATTGGCTTACTGCCACTGGGTTGCTTTTTATTAAAATCGCTTTCAATAGAATGTTCGTTGGTCAGAAGTAGACATATCATTGATCAGTTGGTCATCTTTATCCCACACAAGTTTTGTTTTCCAGAGTAAAACACAAAGTGACTCAATCTGAAGAAGGGTCCTGACCTTAAATGTTGCCTGTCCATTCCCTCCAGAGATACTGCCTGACCTGCTGAGTCACTCCAGCACTTTCTGTTTTACACAAGATCCCAACATATGCAGTTCCTTGTGTCTCGATAGATTCCCAGAAGCATATGAGTTACACCAGACTAATTTGAACATTGTCTGCAGCAGTTGTACATACAACCACATTTGTGAATTAGTCAAGGTCTATACAGGTATGTATGATTTATGCATTGAGCTCTGTACACTAGCTTCTGACCAACAAGAGAGGTTTCTAAATTTAGAAAAGGGAAGGCAGTCCCATCATTTTCAAATTATGAAACGGAATTGTGGGTAACTTGAGTTCTCTTTTTAAACTGCATTGGGTTTATTGAGTTAAATGGATATCAGTTTCAGAATGTAGCCACTAATCTCTTCTAAGCAAAACAATCTCTTAGCATTTTAATTAAATAGAGACGCTTTAAGTATGTTGTATTTCAGTAGTTCTGTTGATTTACATTTTGTAATGCTTTTAAAACATAAATAAATAAAAACTTTAATTTGTTTCTCCAGGTTCATTTCATCATTATTATGTAACGTGTCACTGAAGTGATAATGAGTTAATACAAAATTCTTCTGTTATACAACATTTCTGCCGATATTTTCTCCTGCTATGTCCATAATTACAATTTAAACTGTCTGCCTAACATAGCCACTGTATAATTATGCCTCATCCCTAGCAATGTTTAGTTTCTTCCAGTTCCTCAAAATGCTCAACTATGCTTCACCCAAATCAGCTTAGCATTTGCTTTGCACTTGGCACAACTAAGCCATAAATAATATAAAAATTTACATATTATGTAAAAATGACTTTAATTCTAAAATCAGGGCTAAATTACTTTTGTGTCCTTGATCTAATAGCTCTTCTTCATCAAAGGCCATCTGAAGACTTCTCCTTTTTTCCTCTCTCAAATTGTGTAAAACTAAGTTAGAACAAATAATTTCATTAGGAAAATCAACTGAGCAATACTTGTCATTATACATTGCTGTAGAGTTTTTTAGTGTTGATTAAAAACATACAACAGTACCATTTTGTTGTGCAAACCTAGACTGGCACTGGTGTGATTATCTGATGGAAGTAAATTACACAGAACATTAGTGTATTAAAATTAATTGACAATGCTGCATTTCCAATGGCATAATTATATGAACAGAGCAATCCTTAGGCAATGACAAGAGAAATTAATACACGGGAGTTGGCAGATGTTCAAAATTATGGATCCATAGACAATTTTTGAGGAGGATTTTAAAGGTGATGAGAGTAGTAGCAAACGTAGTTGACTGGGAGGGAACCCTGCCGAAAAGGGCTGAGGGAGGGAGAGACCAGAAGAGGCAACATAGCAACAGTAGGGCTAGAATATGTGATGTATGAGTATAAGGATTTTAGATATCTGATAATGAACATGTGCCTATATAGGTGAGCAAACTTAGTATGGCTTAGAATGTGTGAAGCAGAACTTCGCATGAGTTGATAAACTGGCACTTAGAAGCCTGAAGGAATTATATCTAGAGCTGACCACAGTATTATGAACATTTAATTGGTGATGAGGATCAAGCAAATAATATTGCAAAGGAATTGTGATGAAGTGTGATTGTTCTCTTGATGGACCGGGACGCAAGATTTAATTCCGTGTCGGGAATGGGAGTGATATAAGAGTATGGGAATGTATGGTTGATAGAAACTGAGAAATACTTGGAGGTTGCGATAGATAAAATGTAATTTGGGCATATGAATTACAACGCTTTGGAATTATGTGGTAAAGAGGTTTCCTCTGACCTCAATCTCCTTGTTTGTGGCTTCAATCCTTTCAATGCTAATATGATAATTACTCACTCTCCTGTTTGAAATATGGATTGTTTTAAATGAGAATTTGAGGAGAAGTAATGCAGGACATTGAAAGTCAAAATAACTGCAGATGCTGGAATGTTTAAATGCTGGAAAGAAAAGCCATCAATGTTTCTCAGAACCAAAATGTTGATTGTTTAGCTTCCACAGAGGCTGCCTGACATCTTGAGTTTTTTAGCAAATAGCTTCTTTATAATACAATATCTTTTTTATTTTTAAAATACACTTTATTCATAAAAACATTAGAAACATAGAATATAGGTGCAGGAGTTGGCCATTCAGCCCTTCGAGCCAGCACCGCCATTCAATATGATCATGGCTG
This sequence comes from Okamejei kenojei, assembly GCA_035221665.1. Lineage (NCBI taxonomy): Eukaryota > Metazoa > Chordata > Chondrichthyes > Rajiformes > Rajidae > Okamejei > Okamejei kenojei. The sequence goes on from CM069134.1 coordinate 99,740,946, forward strand.
ATCATCCAAAATCAGTACCCCGTTCCTGCTTTTTCCCCATATCCCTTGATTATGTTAGCCCGAAGAGCTAAATCTAACTCTCTCCTGAAAACATCCAGTGAATTGGCCTCCACTGCCTACTGTTGGCAGAGAATATAATCAGGAAATGCAATGCAAACAGCACATGCCTTTATTTCCATCCAACACATGGTATTCGCCATCTCAAATGTATCCTTCTTGGTTTGGTGAAGGTGATTTAGAGTTATGGGGATAGTGCTGGGATTGAGTGGACTGGTGCTGAGGACTAAAGAAACTCAGATGGATTTGTAGAACAATGGGTGTTAATATGTATAACTGAGACAAAAGACTGCAGTGGGTGATATTTGGAGGGAAAAGGAGTCCAAATTAACTTTTGAAAGAGTTGGGTGTTGTGTTAGATTCTTATTTTTATTGAGAAGACTGGTATTTGCTGAATAGCTTTTACAATGTTGGTCAGTTTGAGGGCAAGGAAAAGTAACTGAACAGGCAGAGTGGAGGATATGGGAAGTTTGTTTTGGTAACAGGAGGAGGAAATGGAGAGGAATGTTGCATTGATTTAAAAATGTTGACAGGTTTAAATAAGGTTCAGATTGAAGTGATGAATAAATTAAATCTCAACATTGATTTATTTGTTGCTTGTCACCTGTTTTAGTGTAAGACTATGACATCTAGCTCATCATGCTGCACCATGTATTGAGATGCTGATCAGAACAATCTGGGCTCAAATTATTTGTATTATTTGAGTAAAATGGTAGGAGAAGAAAATAATCATTAATCTACATCCTCAGTTAAACCAGAACTCTTTATGTTTTTCCATCAACAGGAAAGAATAATGGAGAGGGGTTTGCGAGTGTGCCAAGACAATGAGTATTGCTGGGGCAGCAGAACAGAGCAGGGGGACATTGAGGCGGTCGAAGCACTCATGTCGATGAGCTGCAGCTGGAAGTCAGATGCCAGAAGGTACACTGAGCTGAGACCACTGACACCAGCCTCCGATATGTCTGAGGAATCCGAAGATAGTTTACTGTCCAGCTCGAAGGATTTCCATGCATTGCCCCTATTTGTAAGTAACAATTGGTGTAATTAAAACTATTAAGAAGAGTTAATAAAGCTTGTGAAAAAATGGCCTTTTCAATGGCTTATTCGGTAAATTCGGTATCTGTGGGATGCATTGAGCCATTAAAACAGAGAACGGCATACACTGTCATTGGTGACGATATAATTACCCTCTGTCCCAATATCAGGGAAACAGAAAATCAGTACCATGGGGACATCAGGATCAGACTTGACCAGCAGTTCCTAAATATTTATTTAATATGTGCATGAAGAAAGCGGAGGTATCCATCACTGCTTGCTCCTATAAAGCTGTGGTTTCCCTGCATTCAGGATGCACCCATTGAAGAAAAGGGGAGAACGGATTCAGCAAAGAAAGAGGGATTAGCTTTGTTAAAGCATCTTTTACATCATAAATTCCAAGTGCTTCACAGATGGTTCATTGCTCTAAGGCACCTTCACTGAGTTCAACAGCCACCACAAGCAGCAGTGAGATTAATAACCAGGAGCAGTTTGTAGCATTTGGATGTATTTTAGTCAGGAGGTCAAGGCACCGCGTGTCCATTTACATTCTCAAGAAATTTCAGTGTCCCTCTGAATGGATAGACAATGGCTTAAGTTAATATCTCAGTCTGTCCACATCAATGAATGCAGAACTTCCTCAGTGCTGCACTGTTCTGTTTTTAAATGAAAACTGGTGTGGAAAAGTAAGATGTACAATGGATTGAACGGAATGGGTTGACTCCAACTCTTGTTTTCTTTGTTTCTAGTGTTTAACCCCACCGTATAGTCCTCCTACTTTTGAGGCATCTCAAATGGTTCATCCTATAATGAAATTCCCTTCCACTGTACCTAAATTGGGAGCTCCTACATCCGGGCATACCAGCAGGGTTGCGGCAACGTCAGTGAGTGTGTCCACCGATGCAATGTATGTCAGGACTCCAATTCCAACCAATGTGGCCACGAGCCAACGTTCCCAAGCCACAAGTGTCATTCGTCACACTGCTGACATATTGCCCTGTACAGATGGATCTTGTCCAGTTGGGATGGCCCAGGTATCTGCTGGTCAGCAAGCAATACACAGGACAGTTGCATTGGGTGGAAATGAAGAGGAATTAATGGAAAGTAATGACAGTAAAAAGAGAAACTGTGTATCGCAGGAACTGATTTCTTCTATCAAACCAGTAAATGAAACCAATAAAGGACCAAAAGAAGATAAATGTCAAACCCAAAGCTTAGCTTCAACCATGAATTCCACACTAGCTACAGTACAATCCCACTTTTCAAGGAGCCAGCTTCCTGCAGATGCTCATATTCGGCAGAATTCATTGATGGTGTCACCTCGGGTCTCTTCCAGTATCCCGCCGCTGCCTATCATCTGCCAAGTGCTTCCAGTCACTACAAGCAGCCCTGTTGTAACTGCTGTCATCCCCAAAACTCCTGGTAAACACCTGGCCTTGAGCCCTGCTCCATTTGTCTTCATGGGAACTCCGGTCTCAAAGGGTACCTTGATGTTTGTCGTGCCACAGCCTACAGTCAAGCACATAAAGCCGCAGGTCACCAGCCTCAATGGTACCAAACTCTCTCCCATTGCACCTGCCCCAGGCATCATGCCACCTGCGCAGAAGATAGAAGCACAGATTGATGTATCTCGACACCGCAGCCACATCTGTGTTCACCCAGGCTGTGGGAAAACCTACTTCAAAAGTTCTCACCTGAAGGCCCACATGAGGACTCACACAGGTATGGAAAGTGCACTTTCAGAGCTTATAATATGCCATCAAACTGTTTTGTTTCCTAGAGGTTGGATTGAGTTTAGTGAAGTGAGATGTTCTTGAAACTCCACTGATTGAGGACTGGGAGATAAATAATGATGAGCCGCTACTGCCTCTGGGGAAGTGTCAGTGCCTTAGTGCAGTGGTGCCCATCTCCTGGTCTCTTTGTTCTTTTCTTAATTCTCAGATTACCTTTATTTACCATGTGTGTCATTATTTCCCAGACGTTGAGAGATTAAACCAGCCAAATGTTGTAGTCTCTTAACATGGTAATTAAGGATTGCAGTAGAGTAAATAGAAGCAGGGTGGTACATTTTTTTTAAATTTCATACATGTATTTTTATTTTACAATTTGAGGGTAAAATTAATGTTGTGATTCGACATGTTGTATCCAATATATATTTTAAATAAAGTTGTGTATCCTGTTACAGGTGAGAAACCTTTCAGTTGCAATTGGGAAGATTGTGAGAGGAAATTTGCACGATCTGATGAGCTCTCCCGACATCGCAGGACGCACACAGGCGAAAAGAAGTTTGTGTGCCCAATGTGCGAACGGCGATTCATGAGGAGCGATCACTTGACAAAGCACGCTCGACGTCACCTCTCTGCTAATAAACTTCCGAACTGGCAGATGGAAGTGAGCAAGCTGAACAATGTCATTTCTCCAGTATCTGCTCTGTGATCCCAGTGGCCCCAGGAGTCACATTAACATCAACCAGTGCAAATGTCACCTGATGGGAACTGCAGTTCCATAATCCCAGAAATGATGGAACTGTAATAATGCAAGTTTTTATGTATTATGTATATACCTGGTAAATGTTTGTGCATCAATGTAAGCATAGCATGCCAAACAGAGATTACAGAAATACATTAAAATTGTATGGATAGAATGTTTCACCTCGTGGAAATTGCAGCTTCCGTGTGCACAGAAGCACATTGCAAATCTCGGGAAGGTGGCAACTAAGGTGTCTTTTAATGGTGAGAATAGTGCAATAGTTGATCACCATCTCTCACCACAGCCATTCAAGACAGAAGCTGCAGACTCTCGATGGGTGTACTTGCTTGTACCTAGGCCTGTTTGAAGTGCTTTTGAGCAGAGCATGGCAGAGTTGATGTATCCACTAGTTGCTATATAACAATGTGCAACTCCTCAGCAGTGAAAGGAGGAAAAGAGAAGTGAAGTATCAAGATCTTCACATGGCAGCAAATGGAAAGGGTAATGGGAAAAACTGGAGAGCACGTGGGGCCCTGTTTGAGAGAGGCTGAGACTGACATCAGGAAATGACACTGTAGTACCATATACTTTTTGCATTATGTTGGGGACATGGGGGTAGAAATTTCCATTTGTGCAATAGGTGGGATTGCTTTAATCATCATTTATAAGTACAGCCGAATATTGGGCATCACTCGGAACAGGCAACTGTAGCCGGTCACAGTGCCTGCCACAAATGTTTGCCCAAATATTTGTCTTTGCTTTATGAAGTTACGACCATAGGGCTGGAAGACCATTGTTTGTCCACATGCTGATTAAAATTTGACATGGGCGAGTACTCGAGCTAGTTATTTTTGTGAATATTTTATTAAAATTTGCAAATGTAACAAGTAAAGTTTTGGATGAAAATTGCTGTCCTTTTTTCTCAGCAAAGATAGATGTTTGTCATAGACCTTGCACAAATATGGGGATATAACTAATGCTACACTTAAATTTATACATTTCACTGTATGCATTTACATGTTTTATAATACTTATGTGACTGCTTATTTATTTCATACTGTTATCACAATGTTGTTTAATAATCTACTTGGTTACTGAACTTCTTTTGCTTGATGTAGAGCACATTGCTTCCTCGAAAGAAGGGGTTCTTCCCTGTTAGAATTAGCAACTGTCTATGTTGCTTTCAGGGCATCCTCCATTCTACATTTTGGAGTTCAGTCTCATTCCTTTGCGTCCTGTGGCAGTATTTTACATAGAATAACTTTTATTGCAAGGACAGTGTCCTTTTGGTGCATTAACTGTTGGAACATGCCATACCTTATTTGTTGCTTGCTTTCAGAGTATTTTCTTAATAGTGCACCTGTTTTATGATTCAGCTACAATGATTTTGCATATTTGTTTTATCAAGAAACGTTTTGGGGATAGATCATAGGAAACGAGCTTCCTCTAACCATGTATTCTGATATAAAATGGAAAACTGTGAGCCCTGACTGCACACTGTGGATACAGCTCAGCAGAATCTCTCAACAACACAAAGGCAGAACAATTAAGATAAGGAAATCTTAAATATCAAGATTCATTGTTAAAGCTCTGTGATGGTTGATAAGGAGTCTGGTAAACATCATTAGATGGCCCAGATTTCCTGCAGCCACACAATGCCTAGTTATTAACTTGATTGGATACTTATGTAATCAGTTAATATGATGCTTGGTATGTAGCTAGCCAGGATGGGCTGAATTAAACATACAAGCGGTGCGCAAGTTCCTTTTGGCCGGGGGGGGGGGGGGGGGGGGGGTTGGGGTTAGTTCCTGGGATATCCAACAACTTGCACCATAATACGTCTTTGATGATAGGAACAGATCTATCTGGGTGTTGAGTAATTGAGTTGGAATGCAAAGAGACATAAGGGATAATGGCGATGAAATTGGTGCCTGATTCTCCAAGTGTGGATGTAATTAAGAAAATAGAGTGAACATTTTTTATTTGAAAAATAAACTTCATTCATAAAAATATATACTGGAAATACAATCTGTACTTGTCCTTTTTAACATGCATTGTGCTAGCAGACCAACATGTTCTCTTATAAATGTAGAATATCAAAGCAACCACTTTATGGAGAAATGACTGATGGCACATGATCATGTGGTTGGCAGAAGAAGTGATACAAAGTCTCTTTTAGAACAATGACACATATCACAATATCAAAACTTCTGTCACATTGTGAAAGAAACCTTTGAGCCCCGATTGCTCTAATCACTGGCACGCTATAAACCAGATGTAAATGGGACTGGGATATTATTACAATAACTTGGTTGAGGGAAGAGCAGGACTGGCAGATCAATGTTCTGGTATGCAGATGTTACAGGCATGATGAAGATGGTGGGAAGAGAGGAAGGGGCGTTGTGCTTTTGATCAGGGAGAATATTATCTTAATCATACGTTATTAGCCTAGTATGTTTTGCAACATACAAGGAATTTGGTTTGCCATACAGTCATACTAATAAAAAGCAACAGAACACACAAAATACATTTTAACATGAACATCCACCACAGTCACTCCTCCACATTCCTCACTGTGATGGAAGGTGAAAAAAAAGTTCAATCTCTTCCCTTCATTGTTCTTCCGGGGTCGGGGGGCCTTGAGCCTTCCGTTGACGGGGCGATCTTGACTCCCGTAGCCAGCGGCTGGCCTCCTTGTTGGGGCAATCAAGCTCCTGCATCGGGGGGGGGATGTCAGCTCGCTACCGCCGGCAATCGGACCCCGTGTCGGGGCTTGTCAAACCTGCATCGTTGGAGCTCCGACTCGGCCTCTCTCAAGACCGTGAGCTCTTGATGTTAAAGTCCGCAGGCTGCGGTTGGAGCGCCGATCCCACGCGAGGAAACAGTCCGATGTTAAGTCCACACCCCGCGGTGGGGCTGAAAGTCAGTCCTGAGCAAGGCCTCCAGCTCCATGATGTTAGGCCGCAGAGCCACCGGAGATACGACCTGGAAAACCTGGATACCCCCACATAAAACAAACCAGAGAGCATTAACACAAACTTTTAAAACACACTAAAAATAAAAAGACTTGGCAAGCCTGCCATCGCAGCACCACCCGGTGGTATATAGCGGTCTTTGGAGGGGGTATTCCTGAGGGATCATCCGGTGATTCTTTGTAGATGGGACCTAAAAATAAGAAGGGGTTGTTTTGATGGGATTGCACTCGAGGCCCAATCATAGTCAGTGGCAATTAGAGGTGGAAATATGTAGGGAGATAGTTTGTTATAAGAATAATAGGATTGTAGTAGTAAGTAATTTTAACTTCCCGAATATTGATCGAGACCATTGTAGTGTTCTAAGCTTGGATGGCGTGGAATTTGTTGTGTCCAGGTCACTTTTTCTCAAGTGATATACAGAAGGCCCTATCAGAAGGGGAGCAACTCTGGCCCTTCTATTGGGAAATGAGGCAGGGCTGATGACTTTAGGTAAGTGACCAGAATTCTACTAGTTTTAAAATAGTTATAGAAAAAGATGGGATTGCTCCACAATTAAAGTTCTAAATTGGGCCAAGATTAATCTTTAAGGCATTAGGCAGGAATTGCAAAGATTGATTGGGAAAACGATGTCACGCAAAAAGAGGCATCTGGCAACTGGAAGACTGTTAAAAGTGTGGTGGGGAAAGTTAGAGCCAGCATTTTCCAGTTAGAGTGGAACAAAGCCAACTGGATTAGGGAACCTTGGTTGGTGAAGGATATTGTACCAACGGTCAGGAAAATGAGGCATATGTGAGATATAGGATGAAAAAGAGCGCATGTTTCTTTGGCAGATAAGGTAAAGAGGAGTCCCAGGAGGTTCTCTAAGTTTATTAAGAGTAAAAGGTATACTAGGGAGGGATTAGGTCTTCTTCAGGATCAATGTATGGAGTGTGTAGGAAGAAAGTGCAGATGCTGGTTTTGTGTCTATGTATGGAGTCACAGGAGAGGGACAAAATCTGTTTGTCTATATTTATCATGGAGAGGCTAATGGAAATGAAGGAATTTGGGGAAGAGAATTAAGATGTTTTGAAACATACAGATGAATAAATCCGTGGAGACTGACCATGAGGAGCCTAGGACATTATGGAAAGTTAGGAAAGAAATTACTGGGGCCCAGGCAGAGATATTTGTATAATCATCAGGCACAGGTCAGGTACTGTTTGAAGCCGGGGTGCAGGATGGGGGGGACAGGGAGGCTGGTTAATGTACCATTATTTAAGAAGCACGGCAAACTCAAACCAGAGAACTTTAGTCTGGAGAGTCTAACATCAGTCGTGATAAAGTTACTGGAGGGGGTTTTGAAAGACATATCTATCTGCATTTGGAAAGGTAAGGACCTATTAGGGATAGTTAGCATTGCTTTATGTGTAGAAATCACGTCTCATGGGTTTGAGCAAGAGGACTGATGAGGACAGAGTTGGAGGCATTGTGTACATGGACTTTAGCAAGGCCTTTGACAACACCAGGGGGAGTTTCCCCGCCACGGGTACCATGTAATCCCGTGCTACCTGCTCCATGGTCGGATAGTCGGCGACTAAACCGTCTGGCCCACCTGGTTTGCCAAGTGAGGAGGGGGCTGTGGACCCCCAGCAGGACCAAAAACAACATCTGTCAAAGAGCAGATGAGCTCCTAGCGAGCTAACAGACATCCACACTTCAGTAGACGTTGCGATCACTGTCGTACATACCAGAACCAGGGGCCACAGTTTAAGAATAAGGAGTAAGCCATTTAGAACGGAGACGAGGAAACACTTTTTCTCACAGAGAGTGGTGAGTCTGTGGAATTCTCTGCCTCATAGGGCTGTGGAGGCGGGTTCTTTGCATGCTTACAAGAGAGAGCTAGATAGGGCTCTTAAAAATAGCGGAGTCAGGGGATATGGGGAGAAGGCAGGAACGGGGTACTGATTGGGGATGATCAGTCATGATCACATTGAATGGCGGTGCTGGCTCAAAGGGCCGAATGACCTACTCCTGCACCTATTGTCTATTGTCTATTGTAATGCACCATCCCCGTTGATGTTTTCAAGGATGATGATTGACAACATCCTGCATGATAGGCTAGTCTGGAAGGTTAGACCAAGTTTTGGAACGGCACAGTGGCGTAGGGGTAGAGTTGCTGCCTTTCAGCACCAGAGACCCGGGTTCGATCCTGACTATAGGTGCTGTCAATACAGAGTTTGTTCATTCTCCCTGTGACTGCATGGGTTTTCTCTGGCTGCTCCACTTTCCTGCCATATTCCAAAGACATGCCAATAGGTTAATTTGTTTCTGTAGATTGTCCCTAGTGTGTAGGATATGGGGTGCCAGAGAATGGTATTAGAGGGTTGTGATTGGAGGACTGAGACCGTTGGTGTGCCACAGGGATGGGTGCTGGGAACACTGTTTTTTTGGTAATGACAATTTGTGTGATAATGAAGTGGTCACAGATAATAATTCAATTCAATGTAAGTAAATACATTTTATTTATATAGCACATTTAAATCAACTCGCGTTTAAACCAAAGTGCTTTACATAGAAGAAATCATTAAGTTTCGTTACATCCATAGAAAACATTTTTTTAAAGAAAATAAATAAATAAATAAAAATGACACACATTATCGAGTTCAACATGAACGTCCCCCCACAGCAGAATCATTTTTTTCCACTGTGGGGAAAGGCATCAGAAAGTTCAGTCCTCTTCCTCTGTGATCACACGAGGTCGGGGCCTATTTGTGGCCTCCACAGCCAGCCTGATGTTTTCAGGCTCTCTTGCCGGGTAGATTGAACTCCAGTGTCGGGTGAACATTCCTCAGCGGCTTGGAAATGTCTGGAGTGGCTGCTTCCTCCCCGGAGACTGCGGCTCCCGAAGTCCTCAGGCCGCGTTTGCTGGAGCTCCGACTCTGGCGATCTCGAATCCCAGGCTCTGCGGTGTTTTAAATCCAGCTCGCGGCTGGACGCCCGCAGCTGCAGCTCCTCGATGTTGGAGTCGGTGGTCACAGCACTCCGGAGCTTACCGCACGGCGACCCGGTAAGGCATTGCCCGCTCTGTGATGGTGTCCCAGAGCTGTGCCGCCGCCAAAGTCCCGGCCGGTCCCGGCAGGAAACGCCGCTCCAGTCCGATGGTAGGCCGCGAGGAAGGGGCGAAGAAGCAACTCGGAGGGAAGCCGCCTCTCCGACCAGGTAGGGACTAGGAAATAAAGTTTCCCCCTTCCCCTTCCCCCACCCACCACATAAAAGAAGACCTCCAACAAACATTTTGTTTTTAACAGGACAAAAAATTAAAATTAAAAAGGTTGAAAGGACAGACTGCAGGCAGAGCAGCTATACACAACGGCGCCCCACTCCTGCAGTCAAGCTTATTGTCAAATGCCAAATACGGTGAGGTGTAGATGCAAAGAACATCTTGCTTGCAGCAGTACCAGAGACACGTAAACTAACAAACACACAAAAAATATAATTTATACACAACTTACATATAACATAAAACTAATGCATAACACAATTAGGAACAATTATTGAAACATATAAAATTATAATAGGACTGGACAAGCTAGATGCCGGAAAAATGTTCCCAATGTTGGGTGACTCCAGAACCAGTGGCCACAGTCTTAGAATAAAGGGGAGGTCATTTAAGACTGAGCTGAGAAAAAACTTTTTTACCCAGAGAGTTATGAATTTGTGGAATTCCCTGCCACAGAGGGCAGTGGAGGCCAAATCACTGGATGGATTTAAGAGCGAGTTGGATAGCGCTCTAGGGGCTAGTGGAGTCAAGAGATATGTGGAGAAGGCAGGCACGGGTTATTGATAGCGGACGATCAGCCATGATCACAATGAATGGCGGATTAAAGGGATAAATGCTGCTGCTCGAAGGGCCAATTGGCCTCCTCCTGCACCTATTTTCTATGTTTCCATGTTTTTATGAAAAAGAGTCCATGGTGAGGTGGTCCACAGTGTTCTATTGTTGAGGTTCAATTCTTTGGTCTGTGTCTGGGACCCAGCTATTTACAATATATATTAATGATCAAGGCAATATCTCAAGTTTGAGCTGGGGGAGTGTTTTAGAGTGCAGGAGACTGCAAGGTGACTTGGATAGGCTGGGTGAGTGGCCAGATGCAGTATAATGTGGGCACTTTGGTGGCAAAAACAGCAAGCTATTATTTAAAGGTCATTGGGGTGGGTCATTGAAAGTAGGCATGCAGGTGCAGCAGGCAGTGAAAAAAGCGAATGGATGTTGCTTTCATAGCAAAAGGATTTGAGTAGGAGGGGTTCTACTTCTGTCTTGTGAGACCACACCTGGAGTATTGCGTTACAGTTTTGGTCTCCAAATCTGAGGAAGAAACATCTTAGAAGAAAGACTGGATAGAATACTCTCTGGAATTTAGGAGATTAGGGGATCTTATAGAAACTTACAAAATTCTTAGGGGTTGGACAGGCTAGATGCAGGAAGATTGTTCCCGTTGTTGGGGAAGTCCAGGACAAGGGGTCACAGCTTAAGGATAAGGGGGAAATCCTTTAAGACCGAGATGAGAAAGACTTTTTTCACACAGAGAGTGGTGAGTCTCTGGAACTCTCTGCCACAGAGGGTAGTTGAGGCCAGTTCATTGGCTATATTTAAGAGTGAGTTGGATGTGGCCCTTGTGGCTAAGGGGATCAGAGGGTATGGAGAGAAGGCAGGTACGGGATACTGAGTTGGATGATCAGCCATGATCATATTGAATGGCGGTGCAGGCTCGAAGGGCTGAATGGCCTACTCCTGCACCTAATTTCTATGTTTCTATGTTTCTCTCCATACCCATACTCTCTCCATACTGATGTTAGCTGTGTGTTGGGTGAGATCATTTGGTATACAAAGGTTATTACTGATATTATCTTAATGAGATTATGAGATTGCTCAATGCGGGCCAGTTACCGATGTTAGATGAGCAACAGGTTGAGATCATTCAATACAAGGAGTGACTACTGATGTTAGTGGAAAGGATTGGTAGTGCAGATCCCAGTATGGGCAAGTGCTTCTCATAATTAGCTGTGTGGGTGAGATCACTCAGTACAAACAGGCAACATTACTAATTTAGCTGAGTTATGGGGGTGGGTGAGATCATTTGGTTTAGGTGACCTGATATGACGGAGCAATCTGATGCTCCCACAATTGCTCATTACTGCTAATAGAACCAAAGATTGACTATTAAAAGCACACTTTCTCATTGGGCTGTAACACTGCTCTCTTCCATATGTCACCAGAGATAACCTGTGAGATTAAAACATAGAACATTACTGCACTGAAACTAATCCCTTCTGACTGCACATAATGTTTGGGACAAAAACCCATCATTTATTTATTTGCCTCTGTACTCCACAATGTTGGTCTCACCATGTAGAAATTACAGGTAGACAAAAATGCTGGAGAAACTCAGAGGGTGAGGCAGCATCTATGGAGAGAAGGAATAGGTGACATTTTGGGTCGAGACCCATAAGAAATTCGTTCCTCCCTGGTCAATTTCGTCCCTTCCCTCCCAAACCACCTCCTCCCCTGGTACTTTCCCTTGCAACCGCAGGAAATGCTACACTAGTCGCTTTATCTCCCCCCTCAAATCCATCCAAGGACCCAAGCAGTCTTTCCAGGTGAGGCAGAGGTTCAGCTGCACCTCCTCCAACCTCATCTACTGCATCCGCTGTTCGAGGTGGCAACTTCTCTACATGGGTGAGACCAAGCGCAGGCTTGGCGATCGCATTGCCCAACACCTCCGCTCAGTTCGCACGAACCAATCTTGTCTCCGGGTGGCTCAGCATTTCATCTCCCCCTTCCATTCCAAATCTGACCTTTCTGTCCAGGGCCTCCTCCATTGCCAAAGTGAGGCCCAGCGCAAATTGTAGGAACAGCACCTCATATTTTGCTTGGGTAGTTTACACTCCAGCGGCATGAACATTGACTTCTCTAATTTCAGATCGTTCTTGCTTTCTCCCTCCTGCCTCTTCCTTTCTTTTTCCCACTCCCCCAGACATCAGTCTGAAGAAGGGTCTCGACCCAAAACGTCACCTATTCCTTCTCTCCATAAATGCTGCCTCACCCACTGAGTTTCCCCAGCATTTCTGTCGTACTTTCGATTTTTCCAGCATCTGTAGTTCTTTCTTAAACATGTAGAAATTACAGCAGTGTTTATACATAATCCCCCCCATTTCAGGGCACCATAATGTTTGGGACAGATCAATGTCAAGTAAATGAAAGTAGTCATGTTTAGTATTTTGTTGCATATCCTTTGCATGCAATGACTGCTTGAAATCTGTGATTCATGGACATCACCAGTTGCTGGTTGTCCTCTCTGGTGATGGTCTGCCAGGCCTATATTGTAGCCATCTTTAGCTTAAGCTTGATTTGTTGGCTAGTCCCCTTCAGTTTTCTCTTCAACATTTAAAAGGCATGTTCAATTGGGTTCAGATCGGGTGATTGACTTGGCCAATCAGAATTGACAATTTTTTAGCTTTGAAAAACTCCTTTGTTGCTTTAGCAGTATGTTTGGGATCATTGTCTTGCTGTAGAATGAATAGCCGGCCAATGAGTTTTGAAGCATTTGTTTGAACTTGAGCAGATAGGATGTGTCTTTTTACTTCAGAATTCATTATGCTACTACCATCAGCAGTTGTATCATCAATGCCGATAACTGAGCCAGTAACTTCATGTCCAGGCCATAACACCCCCACCATCGTGTTTCACAGTTGAGGTGGTATGCTTTGGATCTTGGGCAGTTCCTTCTCTCCTCCATACTTTGCGCTTGCCATCACTCTGATACAAGTTAATCTTCGTCTCATCTGTCCACAAGACCTTTTTCCAGAACTGTGGTTGCTCTTTTAAGTACTTCGTGGCAAAATGTAACATGGCCATCCTATTTTTGCGGCTAACGAGTGGTTTGCATCTTGCAGTGCAGCTTCTGTATTTCTGTTCATGAAGTCTTCTGCGACAGTGGTCATTGACAAATCCACACCTGACTCCTGAAGGGTGTTTCTGATCGTCGGACAGGTGTTTGGGGATTTTTTTTAATTACAGAGCGAATTCTTCTGTCATCAGCTGTGGAGGTCTTCCTTGGCCTGCCAGTCCCTTTGCGATTAGTAAGCTCACCAGTGCTCTCTTCTTAATGATGTTCCAAACAGTTGCTTTTGGTAAGCCTAAGGTTTGGCTGATGTCTCTAACAGTTTTATTCTTGTTTTTCAGTCTCATAATGGCTTTGGTGACTTTCATTGGCATAACTTTGGTCCACATGTTGATCAACAGCAATAAAAGTTTCCAAAGGGGATGGAAAGACTGGAGGAAAGACTAGGTACTGAGAGCTCCCTTATACCTGCATCAAGGACGCAATTAAATACACCTGAGCAATTTAGAAACACCTGTGACGCCATGAGTCCCAAACATTATGGTGCCCTGAAATGGGGGACTACATGCGATTTTTTTCTATTACAAATCTCAAATTGTGGAGTACAGAGGCAAATAAATAAATGATGGGTCTTTGCCCCAAACATTATGAAGGGCACTGTAATTCAGTTCCCTCCATTCCCTGCATATTCACGCCCCTCACAGAACAAACATCAAATTATTTTTTGAAACATTTTATCTATTTTCCTTCATTATTTCTCCTTCCCTTGTATTTAGCCAGTATGATATTTTGGATCTTGTTCATAGTGAGTTGTTATGTCTGATTTCTTAAGGAGGTGCTCAACTGCTTCCCTGTTCAATCAGCGCACCCTTGCCCAATTTCACCAGCACTTACATCAATGTGCAAAATGTTTTTAAACTCATAAAATCATTTAAGGACAAGTCTGACTAACAGTCAGGGAAATTCTCAATTGTCAATGGTCTGAATTATGTTCAGTAGGAACATAACTACCTACTACCTACTGGCTGGCATCACTCACTCAGGAGAGCTGTTGCAAGTAGGGCAGAGCGTCTGCTACAACTGACAGACGATAGACACCCATTACACAATCATGTGCCCCCTCCTAGACGGTTAAAATATCGTAAGAGCCTCCTAACCAGCGTCACCCCATTGGAAACAACACCAACTGAAGCTCGCCTCCAGATGTGGAAGAACAGACTAGCCACTGTCCCTATTTCCACCAAGATGGGCACAAACCAGCAGCAGAGCGCTTACCACCAGGTGCTGATGAACACTGGCTGAACCTGGAGATGTCTCAACTGACTGCGAATTGGGGTCGGGCAGTCAAGGGTGACAATACACAAATGGGGCTACATCGAGGGTACAACAACCTGTGACTGCGGCACACAGACCCAGACAATGCAACACCTACTGCAATCCCCATTGCTGGATAATCCATGTACTACTGCAGACCTTGCACTTAACAATCCAATAAAGCAACGCTGTGTACAGCAGTGGGAAGCCACTATATAGCAGAAGGACACGAAAGAAGAAGCAGGGATCCTATTTTAAACAGCGTGGTAAGTCTTTTGCAATCAAGCAGTGCAGAGAGAGCTTTTGCAGTTATGGCCAATTTTGGAAGCATTAGCATCAAACTGGGAGATACTTGCAGGGGATTTGAGATTTTGTTTCAGGAATAGAACATTGTAAAGCCTCTTCTAAATATGTTCAGCAGGAATATCAGTTTACCTTCTGTACTGGATTCCTCTTTCATAGGAACTCGTAACTGGCCATTCAGTATGCATGTTTAAGAAAGAACTGCAGATGCTGGAAAAATTGAAGGTAGACAAAAATGCTGGAGTAACTGAGCGGGTGAGGCAGCATCTATGGAGAGAAGGAATAGGCGACGTTTCGGGTCGAGACCCTTCGTCAGACTGTATGTGTGAATCTATGTGCTGATGGGGCCCATTTCAGGCAAGTCCAATCCAGTTTGTGGGTTTGCAGCTGATGGGAAAGCTAAGTACTGGTTAACCATTCAGAGCTCCTCAACTCAGGCTGGAAGTGAATATTAGGAATTTATCCATCAGGTCACTCCTTTCATTTTCCATACATTTAATGCGTGGAAAATTACAGTGGGAGAGACTATTTCTGATGCCCACTCCCAGCCTGTGCTGTTGGTTCAGTTTCCTGGATCAGCATCAGAGCTGCTGTGAGCAAAACTTTAATTAGGACCTTTTTATTTCTATCCCTCACACATGCCAACAGAACACGTCTCCCTCACAGCTATTAAATCAGCACAAAACAGACCCTATCTTCATGCCTCAAAAGGATTGGACTCTACAGCAGATTAGTTTCTAAATATCCCCATCTTTGATACTAGAGTTTTACACCGCACAAGTAACATAGGAAACTAAGAAGGGTCTCGACCCGAAACGTCACCCATTCCTTCTCTCCAGAGATGCTGCCTGTCCCGCTGAGTTACTCCAGCTTTTTGTGTCTCTCTTCGGTTTAAACAAGCATCTTCTTACACAAACTAACACGTTGTGTGGTTCAGTGCTGCCACGAAGTGGATGAATAATTGAGTAGCAAAACACAAAGTGCTTGAGGAACTCAACTGGTCAGACACCATCTGTGGAGTGAATGGTCAGATGGCGTTATGGGTTGGAACCCTTCTTCAGACTGATTCTAAGGACAGCAAGCTCAAAGTACACCATGGATTGTTTTGATAAAATTATGCCTTATTCTTCTAAAACTCCGCTAAACACATTTCCGACTTCTTTGCCATTTATGCCAGGGCAATTCTCTTATCCCTGGTTTTGAATCATTTTTGGGCAATTATTTTATTGACGTGATGTGTAAGTTGTGCCGGACTCCTTGATGAAAACAAAGTATGAAATAAAAGCAGGAAATGATGCGGGAAAATGACAGGGGCAGGGGGAAATGACATAATGGCAGGCGGCATTTGTTGAGAGAGAAACATTTTCAACTGATGAGCCTTTTTTCAGAAAACCTGAAACAAAGGTTTTGTTTCTCTCTCCATAGATGCTGCCTGACCTGCCAAGTATTTGCAGTATTTTTGGCTTTTATTTCCAATAAAAGTGTTGAAGGGTGGAAATTAAGGCTCAGGAAATTAAATATTCTTTGGAAGAGATCAATGTTATTTCTCAACCAAGCACTTGATGATTTATTTTATGTTTTAAAACTGGTGTTTACTTTCCTTACAATTACCCATTTCTTGGCTGGTTGTTATTGAGATGGAGGTCATTTGTAGAGAGCGAAACAAGGCAGGGATGACACAGTGATGCAGAGGTAGAGTTGCTGCCTTACAGCACAAAGACCTGGGTTCGATCTTGACTCGGTGCAGTCTGTATGGAGTTTGTACATTCTCCATGTGACCACGTGGGTTTTCTCCTGGTGCTCCGGTTTCTTCCCACACTCCAAAGATGTGCAAGTTTGTCAGTTAATTGGCTTCGGAAAAATTGTAACTTGTCCCCAATGTGTAGGATAGTGCTAAAGTGCTGGTGGCATGGACAGTGGGCTGAAGGACCAGACTCCTCACTGTATCTCTGAACTCTAAATGAATTAGGAGCCAAAGAAGTCCAACTGGAGGTGCAGTGGACTTGATGCTTTGAGGTGGGGGTGCTTTGAGGAGATGGTTCAGAATAGTTACACGAGTTACAAATTTGGAAGCTTTCAATTACAGATTTTTTGAGTATGCTTTCATAAGTGGGTTTTACTTTGCAATCAGAAGAGTCTTCTAAAGAAGCTGACATGACCTCTCATGCTGATGTGGGCTTCAAGACAAGAGACAAAGAATCATCACATCAGAAGTTTGCAATGTTTGAATTACGCACTAGCTTTAAGTGTACAGTGAACGAAACAGGCAGAGATTGGTGGTACCAGGGGCATTGGAGTTGCAGGTTGCAATGCTGTTAGCTTTAGGGACTCCTGAAGGAGGCAGCAGAGCCAGCGGTAGTCATTGAAGGAGACTGGTTGATTCATTCAGCAAAGAAAGCAAATCCAAGCGGGATATATGGATTCACAGTAAAATAGTACACTCAAATCTCAGAACAGATCTCATTAAGGGATGGAATAATAGGACATTCACTGTAACTTAAGGTCAGTAACTATCCTTGCGTGGAAGCAACTGGAATGGAACAAAATATCTGTATAGTCATCCTGCTAAATTAATATTTGTTGTTTACATGATTGGTAAAACACATCCTCAGACAAGAGCACTTTATTTTCCATTTCAAAAGTGCAATGATAAATCAACATTCAAAAGCAAAGCAAATGGGAAAACTTTTATCATTCCAACAATTACAACTAAAATATAATTTGAAAAGTAATCAATATTTTAAATATCTTCAAATTCAAGATTATTTGAAAAAATATATACAAGGATATCAAACTCTAACCCCAGATTTATTAGAGGAAGGAATGAATAGAAAGGCAGAATCAAGCAATTTAATATCATATCACAGTGGGCGAGCGCGACTGACGTTGCAGCGGCCCCTACAGCCTGTCTGTCTTTTTTTGTTTTTTGTCTAGTTAAATGTAGTTGTTTGTGTTTTTTTTGTATTGTTTTCTAACTGTGTATATGTGGGGGGTGGGGGGGGGGGGGGGGGGGGGGGGGGGGGGGGGGGGGGGGGGGGAAGGGGGAAACATTTTTAATCTCTTCCCTGCACGGGAGACCTGACTTTTTCCCTGTCAGGTCTCCGTTGTCGTTGGGGCCTGGTGCCGTGGAGCGGCCTCCGACCGGGACGACCTGGGGGCTCCAGTCGCGGAGCTGAGAGCTTACCGTCGTGGGGCTGGACGGCCTCGGGGCGTGGGGGGCGGTGGTGGGTGGCCGCTGCGGCCCGACTCCGGGCTCCAGTTCCGGCTGCTGCCCGACTCCGGGGCTCCAGCTCCGGCTCCAGCTCCGGCCCGACTCCGGCTCCAACTCCGGCTCCAGCTCCGGCTCCAGCTCCAGCTCCGGCCCGACTCCGGGCTCCACTCCAGCTCCGCTCCGGCTCCGGCCCGACTCCGGGGCTCCAGGCCGACCCGACTCCGGGGCTCCAGCTCCGGCTCCGGCTCCGGCCAGACTCCGGGGCTCCGTCTCCAGCTCCGGCTCCGGCTCCAGCTGCAGATTGCTGATGGTGGACTGTTGGGGTGTTGGGAGCTCGCGGGTCCGGGTGGGAGACCGCTCTCCGGAGCTCCGCAGCACAACTTCTCCAGCCCGTGTCGCGGGGTTGGAACGACCCGGGGCGGGGCCGAGCATCGCCCGGCGCGGCTTTAATGGCTGCGGGACATTCCAGCGCCCGCCGGGGGCTCCAACTTTGTGACTTTGGGCCTGGAGCGGGGCCGTACATCACCCGGCGCGGCCTCAATGGCCGTGGGACTTAACACCGCCCGCCTGGGGCTTCGACATCGGGAGAGAGATGGTGCGGGGGAGAGAGAAGAACTTTGCCTTCCATCACAGTGAGGAGGAGATCCACTGTGATGGATGTTTGTGTGAATTTAATTGTTTGCATGTTTTTCTATGAATTGTTCTGTTTGTTTGTTTGTATGGCTTGTAGAAACGGAGTTTCGTTCGAGCCTCTCTGAGGTTCGAATGACAAGCAATAAAAATCAAATCAAAAAATCAAATCAAATCAAATCAAATATCTATATAATATAATTCTAAATATAGAAACATCAACGACAGAGGCAATTAGAAGGGACTGGGAACAAGAGTTATTGATAAAAATTCCGAACGACAGATGGGAAAAAATCTATTATATGTACATAAATGTTCAATTAATGTAAAACATAACCTAATTCAATTAAAAATTTTACATAGATTATATTACTCGAAAACTAGACTGAATAAAATATTTTCGAATGTTTCCCCCATCTGTGATAAATGTCTAACTCAAAATGCCACTATAGCACATTCCTTTGTCTCTTGTACAAAACTGCATAAATGTTGTAACAACATTTTTGGAACTTTTACAAAAATATTTAACACAAAATTGAACCCCAATACAGAACTGATTATCTTTGGATCAGTGGAAGAGGGAAGTAAATTAACTATATTCCAAGAAGCTCTTCTTAATTACGGTTTAATAACAGCAAAAAAACTTATACTCAAATCCCGGAAAAACGCAACCACGCCAACGTTCAAAATGTGGATTTCAAATATGTCGGAAACGCTACATCTTGAAGAAATGAGATTCCTCCTACTTGGCAAAGTAGGCCAATTCTTAAAGACTTGGTCTCCTTTTATCAACTTTTTACAAGGATATGGTGCAACATAACACAACCTTAGAAATTAAATGGTTCAGAACCGGGTGACGGATGTGCAAAAATACGAAATAGGTATATCTCTTCTAATTTCTCTTTCCTCTACTTTCTCTTTTTCTTTCAATCTTTCTAGCTTTTCATCTCTGCTCTTTATTTCTTTCGCTATCTGTTTCTACTCTTGTCTATCTATTCCGACACTATTTATTTTCCCTTTCACTGTTCTTTTTTTATTAAATTAAAATTAGGAAGTTGTACAAGAATGGTAATGAGTATGTATGTATTAGGTACTCAAGTACCACACCATTGTACTTACTTCTAACAAAAAAAAAATTACTCAAGTACCACACCATTGTCCTTACTTCTAACAAAAAACAAATTAAATTAAATTAAAAATAAATACAAATAAATAAAAAATAAAGCAAAGGCTGAATTTGAACAATGTTCAATTGGCTGAGTAAATCATCTTTGGATCTCGCAGTTACCCAAGGCTCAGAACTAAGGTAATTTTCCTTACATGATTGATGGCTCTTTGAAATGCCGATGTGCTTTTGCTCTCAGCCAATTACCTAACTAATAAGTACAAAAATCATTCAATAATCCACAATTTCATGCTTTAATGAAAGATTTGAGATCCAATTGATTGGCGACTGTTGTTCTTTGATTTCTTTAAAATAGATTTACAATGTTTCTCGGATATCACTTCACACAGATGAAAATAAACCCCAATAAGTTGTATATTAAAAAATATATAGCTGGTCCATCTGCATCTACAAAGGGGGAAAACAAGCTTATTACATTAGGTGGAGCATTTTCAATTTGAAACTACTAATGAATCATTTTATCTGTCTTGTGTCATCATGAGTGGCATTTGTTGGTTTACACATTAGCGTTTTCGCCTCTGGGACCTGAAGCACAAGATCAGAAGAGAATAGGACTAGGCCTAGGACAGCAGGCCCCTCAAGCCTGCAATATGATCAAGGTTGATCTGTGCTGGCTTCCATTCATCTTCTGTTTCTCACAACTTAGGCTTTCAATCGAGAGTTGTTAAAATCTCTTTGTTGCTGTCTGTGGCGTAAGTGTGGAGTGCATAATTGGCAATGAAATGGCAAACTCACTTGCGAGACCACAGCATGGGGCTGTGTAGGAAATTAAAATGTTACATTTGTAAAGTCAGTGCCTCTGTGGTATGTGTTCATAACACGTGGCTATGAACACAGTATTTGAAGCATTTAATTATTGGCCCAGATTTTTGCAGTGTCTCCAATAAAAAATAATTCATGCCACAGATTTTGTAATGCACAGAAATTTATTAGAAACTGTTAGAAACGATCAGTGCATAGAGAGCAGTATAAAGTACCGTGTAAACAAAACTTTCAATGCCAGTACTACAGAAAGCCTTTGAAAAACAGTGGTAAATACATATGGGAAATGGCATTGCCCATATTTGGTTTGAGGAGCATATTTATCACTGTTATACTGTTAGAAACAATCAGTGAATAGAGAGCAGCATAAAGTACCGTGTAAGGCAGAGAGAGATAGATCCATCAGTTTCAGTCTGATAAATGAAATTAGGCTATAAAGTCCAGCATTTACAGTGCTTTGAAATGAGCTCAGTAAACTGTACATAAACTCAGTAAACTGTATATAAACTCAGTAAACTATATATAAACTCAGTAAACTGCTTCAAAATGAACTGAGGTTTGCTGTTCTATAAACTCCCTGAACTACCTTTCCTCAAGAGGGTGTTAGTAGGAGACTTTGAGGTTCTCCACAGAAGTTGAGCCACTTCTGGGAAATCAGTGGATTGAATCTCCTCGTACTGTGCACACTCTTCATTGAATGAGAACATGTTGATTTCTCTTTTCGGAGCACTTGCTGGAACCCATCATGTTTATTTTCAGTACATTATTCTGAAGATCAGATATCAGTGGAATATGTCCAGGAGGGGAATGGATACATTTTTGCTTAGACCTTGAATATCACATCCAGTTTTGGACACGAAACAACCTCACACATTGATGGCGCTGAAGTAGAGATGGTAAAAAATGTCACTTTCCTAGGAATAAATATCACCAACAATTTATCCTGGGCCAGCCATATCGAAGCTATGGCCAAGAAAGCACTCCAATGCCTCTACTTCATTAGAAGGCTTAGGAAGTTCAGCATATCGCCAGCAACCCTCACCAAATTCTACAGATGCACCATAGAAAGCATTTTATTGGGATGCATCAAAGCATGGTTTGGGAACAGCTCCATCCAAGACTGCAAATAATTGAAGAAAATTGTGGACAAACCCTTCCATTGACTCCATCTGCACTTCACGCCACCTCAGCAAGGCTGCCAGCATAATTAAGGACTGGTATCAATCCGGTCATTCCCACTTCTCCCCATCAGGCAAGAGATACAGAAGTTTGAAAATGCATACTTCCACATTCAGGAACTGTTTCTTCCCCGCTGTTATCAGGAAACTGAATGATCCTCACATCAACTAGAATGTGGTCGTGACTTCCATCTATCTCATTGGAGACCTTTGAACTATCTTTAATTGGACTTTATCTTGCACAAAATGTCTACCCTTTATCCATGCACTGTGGACACCATGATTGTATTCGTGTATAGTCTTTCCTTTGACTGGATTTTACGCAAACAAAATCTTTTAACTCGACCTCACCTTGGTACATGACAATACTAAACTAAACTAAACTAAACCCCAGTGGTACCTTTCAGTTCAGTTCAGTTTAGCTTATTGTCATGTGTCCTGAGGTACATTGAAAAGCTTTTGTAGCTCACAAAACCAGTCAGTGGAAAGACTGAGGTTTACTCAGAGGATTGTCTGTGTCAGGAATGAGCTTTCAGAGGATGCTATGTGGATAAAACCCCAATTTTTAAAAGGTATATTTGGACATATTTGGACGGATCGGAAGTGTTTGATATGAGCCAAAAGCAGGCAAATAGGACTAGCCCAATATGCCAGCTTGGTTGGCATTCATATAATGGGCTGAAGGGCCTGTTTCATGCTATACAAATCTATGAGTTTATGTTTTGCTCTTAAAATAAATCTGTGGTCCGTTGAAGAAACAACACGATAGACCACTCAAGTTTTGCTGTACACATCATACTGTAGAACATATCATAATACACCCTGAGTGATTTAATGGTGTTAGATTTTTTTTTAATCTGTTGTCTAGAATTAATCGATACCCACCCTATGTACCTTATATCAGATTTAAATCGGAATTCCAATTTTTTGTGCCCCATTATTTGGCGGCCAATCAACCGCTGTCTCTAAGGGGGTTGGGTCCAATCACCGACCAGCTTCCCTTAAAATTCTCGTCCAATCAACAACTCGGCCTCCTGCCGTCCAGCCGCTGTCTCCAAGGGCATTACTTTTTCTATTATCTGCCCCCAATAAGAAACTGCATTTTCAGATTAAGTGTTTCAGTTAAATTAGAATAGATGGGGAGAAAATTAAATGACCAATAGTTTTTTCCAGCCTAAATCCTGAGTGGTGAATATTTTATTGTGGGTGGTTTTATTTAGCAAATCAATGGTGCAAGTGGAAATATTTTATTATATATCACTATCAAAATTTATTATATATCAAATCACTATCAAATATCTATCAATTTCAGATTTGTGTGCCCCTGAGCACACTGAGATACTTTAAAAGACAGCATCTTCAGATCGATGAAGAAATAAATGATGGCGTCTGAAGAAGGGTTTCGGCCCGAAACGTTGCCTATTTCCTTCGCTCCATAGATGCTGCTGCACCCGCTGAGTTTCTCCAGCACTTTTGCACCATGAAATAAATGATAATGAAAACACTCAGCCAGAAAAGAAGCCAACATTACTTGAAAATGATAATGTAACTGATGCAGCTGTTTCACCTGATGCTGCATGTGAAGTCATTTCAAAAGATATTGAAAAATGTGATCTTCCAGACTGTTGGACACAAGAAATGTACTTAAACAAAAGGAAAGAATATCCCTGGCTAATTGTTAAAAACAGAAAACTAGGATGTAGTGTATGCAGCAAGTGTGGTCGGTCATCTGCGACTTGAACGAACACAAGGAATTCATTTGTCTCGTGAGTGGTGCAGTGTTAATGTAGTTGGAGTGAGTGATGACAAAGCAAAACAGTTAATGAGTTTAAGAAAAAAAAATTTTAAGCACAAAAATAGTGAAGCTCATATCAGATGCCTAAAAAACACAATCGAAAATGTAGTGTTTATGTCACTGAAAAAGGACAAAGCAAAAACAGTTCGAGGTTTTAGAACTGTATATAACCTTTATCAAAAGGGGACTTTCCTCTCTTCTCAGAAATTACAGCAGAAGTACGAATTACATGTTAATAATTTTTTTAGATATTTACAACTTAGAGATTATGTAAAATTACATACGCAAGATTATCGATTTAGGGGCCCAGAAATCCTTGATGAATGTCTGAACCGACATTCCAATATAAATAAACTAATATCTTATATTTATAATACCCTTTTAGATACTGACAATCCGTCATCAGTCATATGGACGAGCATGGGAGGATGAATTGGCTCAACCCATAATGAGAGACACATGGGATGAAAGTTTACAATATATACATCATTGCTTGTTAAACACTAGACATTCCTTAATACAGTTCAAAATATTACATAGATTATAGTATTCGAAGACAAAATTAAATAGGATCTTCCCAAGTACTTCCCCTCTCTGTGATAAATGTCAATTTCAAGAAGCTAATTTGTAACTTGTATAAAAATGCAAAATGTTTGGACAGACATTTTAAAAATTATCCCTAAAGTTATCGATAATCAACTGGACCTAGATCCAAAATTAATAATATTAGGATTATCAGAACATACCACAAACCTTACGATAAGCCAGAGACACTTTCTTGATTACAGTTTAATAACTGCGAAAAAATTAATACTTACATTTTGGAAAAAACCAGCAACCCCACAATTAAAATGTGGATTACGGAAATGACCGAGACCTTGCATTTGGAAAAATTAAGATTTGTCTTAATTGACAAACCAGAACTATTTTTTAAAAATATAATTCCATTTATTGAATTTTTAAAAAAGTAAACTGGTTTAACACAAAATTATAGTCATAACTTGAGTTTAGGGTTGGATGAACAAATATACTCAACATCTCCCGGATCTATCTCCACAATCTTTATATTTGTAATCTCCTTTCTTTCTTGCTTTTTTTCCCTTTCTATTAGTTTACAGTTTCTCTTGTCTCTTTCTTTCTCTATTTCTTTTCTTTAAAAAAACCCTCTAAAAATTGAAGCTGTGTAAGAACTCTGTAACACGTTTGTCGTTTATTATCATTTGTACATATGTTTTTAATAAAAATATATATTTTTTAAACTGTATATAATATCGTACACAAAGGTAGGCCTTACACAGATATGTCTTCTGATATTTAACTGCAAGAAAGAAACGGCATCGACTTAGGGTACGTTCTACACTCTCGTAAGTCATGTGCAGATGTTTCTCACCACATAGGGAACCAGATGCGAAAGACAGTGAGGGAAAATATAATTTCAAAACAATCTAACATTTTTATTATATTTGATGAATCTACTACTATTAATTAGCAAAACTTCTTGTAGTCTGCTTGTGAGCAGCAGTTGGTGAATCTTCCCAACCTATATCATTCTATTTTGACTTAGAACATATGAAACTTGGTGCAAATGCAAAATCTATATATGATGGGCTTCTAAGTTACTTACAAAGAGGTGGTTTTTCAATACAGTACCTAAAAGAAAATGTGATATCATTTGTAACTGATGGTGCATCAGTAATGTTACGCATCAGTAATGTTAGGACGAAATGCAAAACTATTTCTTGATGATTTCCCTAATGCAGCTGTTTGGCACTGTGCCAGTCACAGGCTTGAACTCAGGTGATGCTATAAGTGAAGTTGCAGGTTTAAATCATTTTCAGACATTTTGTGGTAAATTGTATTCCTTATATCATAGGTCTCCTAAGAATCAGGATGAGTTAACTGCATGCTCTGAGGCTCTTCACTGTCAACTGTTGAAAATTAGTCGTGTTTTCAGTGTGAGATGGGTTGCTTCGTCTTACCGAACTGTAAAGGCAATGTGGCAGTCTTATAAAGCTATTTGGGAGCATTTTGGAAAAGCAAGCTGTGATGCTTCAAGATCTAGTGCAGAGAGAGCAACGTACGAGCAGCTAAAAATAGTATTAGAACCATTGGCTTTTGTAAATAATTTGGGCTTGTTGATGGACAGTTTGCTAGAGTTGTCTGAACTGTCCATCACTTGAACTGCAGAACCGAAATTGTACACTTAGTAAAGCACATGAGGAAATTAAACAAACTATCAAGGTTCTTGAATGTCAAATAGAGAAGCCAGGAAAATGTTATACTCAAGTGGAGATAGCAACAAGCCAGATGATATTTAATTGAGTAAATTTGAGAGCTGGTTAAGTACCTATTATACATAGACAACAACTTTTGAGGACTTTGGTCAATAATATGAAATCCAGGCTGCTTGAATCTACAACAGCTTTCAATGATAAATATAAAAAGTTAATTAACATGTAGAAATATTTAGATATTAACAATATTCCAGAAGATTCCATTTTTACCTTTGGGGATAATGATGTAGAAGAAATGGCAGAACAATTTGGCTTAAATGGTCAGCTTTGTGTCAGAGCCTTCAGAGAATTCAAGGAATCTAAAGGGAAGATAGTTTCTGCAGATTTTCAGCAGCTGCTAACGGCTGTAAATACAATTCCGGTATCAACAGCAGAATGTGAAAGAAGCTTCAGTGGCATGAATTTCTACATGTCACCACAAGGTGCAAGACTTCAAAGTGATCATCTCTCAACTCTTCTATTTATTAAGGAAGAAGGGTCTCGACCCGAAACGTCGCCTATCTCCTTCGCTCCTTAGATGCTGCTGCACCCGCTGAGTTTCTCCAGCTTTTTGTGTACCCTCTTCTATTTATTAAGTTGGTGGGATCTCCGCTGTCAAAATTCAACCCAGAAGAATATGTGAGGACATGGCTTCTTAGTGGCAGAAGGCGTTGCTGAAGAAACTGCATGCAGAAAGAAAGAGGAGGAGACAGAAAAAAATGGAGAGTATATACCATTATGGAACATTTTGTAATGTAGAGAGAGAGAGAGAGAGAGAGAGAGAGAGAGAGAGAGAGAGAGAGAGAGAGAGAGAGAGAGAGAGAGAGATATGCAAGAAAGCAGCTATGACATATAATACACAATAAACTGTATTATAAATACACAATAAACTAGTTATGCATTCTTGTACACTTACATGGGTATGTCCGCACATAAATAAATCCCCCCCCCCCCCCTTACTTCCCAACCTCAGCCTCACGGACCTTAGAGTACCCCTAGTTCCTAAAACACATTTCCATCACTGCTTATAAGGTTATTAGTCTGTGTTTAGTTTAGTTTAGAGCTACAGTGCGGAAACAGGCCCTTCGGCCCACCGAGTCCATGCCAACCAGCGATCCCTGCACATTGACACTACCCTACGCACACTAGGGACAATTTTACATTTGGACCAAGCCAATTAACCAGCAAACCTGTACATCTTTGAGTGTGGGAGGAAAGAAAAGATCTCAGAGAAAACCCACGAACTTCACGAAGAGAACGTACAAACTCCGTACAGACAAGCACCTGTAGTCAGGATTGAACCCTGGTCTCTGGCGCTGTACGGCAGTAGCTCTACTGCCACGCCACCGTGCCACCATGGTGTTAACACTTTGTGTTAAGTTTTATGCAGACAATTTAGTACATATGGGCAATACCAAGTAGATGGTGAACCAGCTTAAATAATGCAAGCATTCCGTCTGAAGAAAGGTCCCATCTGTCCATTCCCTCCACAGATGCTGCCTGATCCGCCGAGTTCCTCCAGCACTTTGTTTTTAGTTTGATATCAGAGAAAGCCGTTTTATTCCCAACTGTTTTTTTTTTCAATTCACAGAGGAGGGAATTTTTTTTAACATATATGAATTATTGTACAAATATGAAAATGATCCCCTCCAAAACAACGACAAACATTTAACGGAAGATGCCAAGTGTTATAATTTCTTGGTGAAGGAAGAAATTGCTGGAGCCATCCCTTCCATGGTTCTCAGCAATCTGAATGTCCAGAGGTATCCTGTGAATGAGCACTTCAGAGTTCCTCATACAGATTTAATAGCACACAGATGGAGTTTCTTTATCTGGGCAACTAGCTATATTTAGAATGATCTCAAATACAAACAAAGCAAAGGAAAACAATATTCTTGAAAATCAGATAATGCAGTAACATTTTATCTTGATGAATGGGGTAATACATCCATTTGACCTTGAGCATTCTCTGCAATCAGATGAGTCTGGTGTCAATAATCTAGATGTGGATTCAGTTAAAGTAGTTTGTGAAATGTAAATTGTGAAGCTACTGAATGTTTAAACCTTTACATTTTTTTAGGTTAGGGAAATACAGCGTAGAAACAGGCCCCTCCGCCCACTGAGTCCCCACCGACCAATGATCACCCATACATTCATTCTATTGTACAAACTCGGGACAACTTACAGAAGCCAATCAACCCACAAACCTATACGTTTAGAATGTGGGAGGAAACCGGAGCATCCGGAGAAAACCCACGCGGTCACAGGTAGAACGTACAAACTCTGTACAGACAGCACCAGTCCTCAGGATTGGACCTGGGTCTCTGGCACTGTAAGGCAGCAACTTTACCACTGTGCCACTTTGCTGCCCCAAATCTGTTCTCTTTTCATTCCATTTTAAGGGCCTGTCCCACTTACGCGACCTTTACAGGCGACTGTCAGCACCCGTCATAGGTCGCCAAAATTATCAACATGTTGAAAAATTCAGCGGCGACCAGAAAGATGCTACGACTCTTTGGAGACCTCTCACGACCATACAGGCGACCCCTGGCGACAGGGCCAGACTTAAACCAATTGGACCAATTGCTCCCACTTGGGCCCCGCGGCAGAGTAATCTACTCTCGGCTCGGGTAGATCTACCCCAGGTGGAGGTGGGAGAGAGGGGTGGAGAGAGAGTAGAGTGTGGAGGGGGAAGAAAGGGGTAGACGGGGAGGGGAGAAGGGGAAGAGGGGGAGGTCGGTCGTTCCCTCACAGTCCTGGGGCAGCGCTCCACCCCTCTCTCTTCCCGGGGAGACGCGGTGAACAATACAGGGAGGGCCGGGCCGGAGGTTGGAGCAACATTTACAAACCTCGGCCTCAGCTCACACCCATCCGCCCGGACCCCGGCATCCGCTCCTCCCGCCGGCCCTCTCCTCTCCTTCCCTTCCCTCCCCTTCTTCTCTCCCTCCCTCCCTCCATTTCACACACACACACACACACACACACACACACACACACACACACACACACACACACACACACACACACACACACACACACACACACACACACACACACACACACACACACACACACACACACACACACACACACACACACACACACACTAACACACACACACAACTAAGTTAGGATGGGGCAGAGGCCCAAAGGGTAGGATGGGGCTGAAGCCCAAAATGTAATGCCTTGTCTGGTTTTTCGCCAATGGTTATTGGTTTTCCAGGATCTAGTTAATTAAATTACTTTTTTTTCATTTCACAGTCACTAAAACAAGTGGTATTATAACTACGTACTTTTCAGAGGTGATCTACACATTTTGTTTGTTACTTGTAGCCTTCCATGTATGCAATTTTATATTAAAAAAATGTAGCTTGGATCTGTTTGGTCCATTAATGCGCATTCACTTTTTAAGCGCACATTTTGATTACTTTCCATTCTACCGTAGAGATATAAAGTCTATAATAGACTGTATTTATATTTCTATGATTCTACAGACCTTGGCTCACCAAAATTGTTCCCAATTGGGCCCCGCACTTCCTAAGGCCGGCCCTGCCTAGCGACATGTCGCGGGTGACCTCTCAAGACCATACAGCCTGTGACTGCATGTGATTCAAATGCATAACTATCCACTGCTTTACATTTTAATTGATCCGTCGGTATGTCCTTTTTAATTCAATGTCAGTGATGCACCTGCTGCCTGCTCTGCAATTACTCGCAAAAGCTGGTTTAGTATGATTGCAGACCAGTTTGCCTCAGTTCCAATCAAATTAATCAGGCAGCACAGTCAGTGGCACTTGCTGTTTTAAATGCTGGCAGCTGGTGACAAACAGTGTGGGAGTTCTTGAGCCAGTCACACAAGTTGATTGATATAGTTAAGTCATGTCAAGGGTAAGTACTTAACCTTTGTCTTGGAGATCTTGGAGATGTTCAGTTCCTGACACTTGTGTGTCTCAGATGTTATTAGCTGTGTTTTAGGCCACGGTAAATATTGTCTGGTACTTCATTCATGTAGATAGCATGGCTTCTTTTTTCTCAGACAGTGCCTTAGTTTGAGGATGACTGGATCTGTGGATTCTGAGGTACCAGATGAAACCAATGTGAAGACCATGGACTCTTCCTCAGAATGGAGCACTAGGTACCAAATGGATCGGGTGGGTGGGTAATCTGTGAGATATTCTGGTCCTTCCACTGTTTACATTGAGCTTCTGTGTGCACCCGATGCATGGTCTGGAGGTTCTCAATACTGCCACACTGCTCCTTCTTCACTTTAAACTGTCAATTCCCAAGGAACATTAGAAATGTTTCATTTTTTTAAGGTAATCGTTGCACATGACAATAGAGTGGCTGTTTTGGGAATCTGGTGTCGGGCATGCCAACGTTGAGGGTGGCTCATTGAGGTAGGCTGAGTGTAATGGGAGCCTCGATGCTGGGGAAGTTGGCCTGGGAGAGGAAAATTACATTGGTTTGCTCATGTGTAGCAAATAATATTTCCTTCATCAGCCTGAAATAGGGTGTCGACCTGAAATGTCACCCATTCCTTCTCTCCAGAGATGCTGCCTGTCCTGCTGAGTCACTCCAGCATTTTGTGTCTATCTGTGGTTTGCTCATTCTTCCTGTGAATTTGGAGGAGATTGCAGAGATGGCATTGCTGGTGTATTTCTAAATCTTTGATCCTGCTGCTGTAGATAGTCCAAGGCTTAGATGCACACAGGAGGGTAAAGATCACTGCTGCTCATGGGCTATGTGTTGTGCCAGGCCAGAGGACTAGATCATCAGCAATCCTTTCCTCAATTGACCTCAGAGAGTGGTGAAGGCCACGGTAAACTTTGTCATCAATTCTGCACTAGGACAGCAACCTTTTTTGTGGAAAATCATTGCAAAGTCCTAATGTAACAGCCCAGGATGCAATAGGCTGCTTATATTCATTGCAATGGAGACTAACCATGCATCCATGAATTTTGCCTTCCAGAACCAGCAGAAATTTAAAAAAGTATTTTTTAAATGCTCACAAATTTTGATTGGCCTATTTTGTCATTTTAGTTTTACTCTTAATTTGTTTATATTCTTATAAGCCATCTGTCCTTTGTGGAGCTTATTTTCAGCCTTTCTCCCTTCAACATTACCTCATTTCAAACTTGTCTCGTTTTGCTGTGAGATGGCCCAGTTATGCCAAACTTGGTTGGGAAATCTTGAATGTCCTAGTTTTTATTTGGCCAGAGGTTTTATCACAGCTGCACAATTGACATTGCTATGCAAGATGGTACATATAAGGATAGGTTTCATTCTGAAAAGACAGACAATAAACAGGAGATTGCACAAACATTCAGAACATTTTAAGAAAGACTAGTAGTAAGACAATGAAAACAAACCTCACAATATATCTTAGCCTGCTGTTTGAGCAGTTGATGATTTATCGCTGTTAGTCTAACTAGGATAGTTCCAATGAGAAATAGAGATACAGGAGTCAGGGGGATGGGAGACAAGACACCATCATGCAGAATAAAATAAACTTACTAATTGGGGCTCAACATTTTCTATGTGTAATTTCACCCATAAGCTGCATGCTACTCCTTTTCACGAAACATGTTGACTGACTCAATTGCACATGTTTTTAATTGGCTGAAGTAATACTTTTGAAAAATGCAGGGAATGATTATATAATCCAGTTGATAAGATTAACATGTGGTTAGCAGGTAAATCCACCAGGAATCTTACAATTCATTATGATTATGTATTATGGTGTTGTATTATGGTGGTGGGTTCTGGTTTGTTTTATTGTAGTGTAATATTTTTAAATAATTGAATATATTTTTTGATTAATATATTAAATAAATAAAATTGGTTACGCGAGGAGGTGTGGTGTTGCGGAGCTCACATTCAAACACAAAAACAAGTGCGTTAAAACATCTTCTTGGAATTCGGATGAGGCACAGAGATACATTTAAACACTCTTGTGTATCGCTGCAATGGTGCAGAAACTTATTTTAAAGTTTCTGCTTGTTTGTGGGACTGCGTGCAGTTTTATCAGCGTACTGCCCAGCTCCCACGATGTGGCTGGCAACCTGCCAGGAACTGCTGCGTGCCAACAAAGGGGAGTAAGTCTTTCTGGACTTTTACACCAGGACAACCCCTCCCTTACTGCCTCGTCGGTGTCGACCGGGCCGGTCTGGCTTCCGTGTGGTGTGGGAGGATTTCCACACCTGCACCATCTCGACATCTTTCTGCAACCTTGGAGCTTAGAGCTGACAAAGCCTCCCTTCTCTCGGAGGGAGAGAAACATCAAAGACTGCAGGCAAGTCCCTTTCATTGCTGGAGAGGCAGAGAGGAACAGCTGGGATTGTCTGTGAAGGTCAGCAGCTCGCCGGGGATCACAGGAGAGCTGAGATAGCTTGGCGAAGAGGTGGTGACGCAGCAGTTTTGTGGGGGAGCCGCCATTGTCAGCGTCCGAGACAACATCACTCGCTGCCTCCCTCGAACAGTTCCATATTTGTGTTTGGACACTGGCTGCTGCAATTTTTGACTGTCAAAACATTTTGAGTTTGTGTCTGTTTAATTGTAGTACCTGAGGCCATGCTGGATCAGTGCTCTGGGGAGCCGGGGCCTTCCAGAAGCTATGCTCAGGTGGCTGCTTCAGCTGCTCCTCTTGTGGCCTGGTTCCCCCTGAAGAACATGCCTTTTGAGCATAGGGTAAGATGCTACTTTCTCCCCCCAGATCAACCTGGAGGACTGCTCGGCTGCTGTGGCTGTGGCAGCCAAGCCCGCAGGCGCACTGTACGTGGGAAGGATGTTTGGGAAGGCCGTGTTCTTCCTCGAGTCTGTTGAGGGGGTGAACACGGCCGTGAGTAAAGGGATGTCTGTGGGGGGAATATTCCTGCTGTTCGAGCCCTTGGCGACCACCACACAGTGTGTGGTCCTGTCCAACATCCCGCCCTGCATCACAAATGAGGCCCTCCTTCCCCACCTTCACACCCTGGGGAAGGGACTCACGGACATCACCTCGATATCCCAGGGGTTCCGCAGGAAGGATCTGCGGCTCGTTCTTTCCCTCCGGCGCCAGCTGACGATGTTGCTGGACCGGGAGGAGGCAGTTGACGGGTGCTTCTGTGTCCAGCAGGATGGGCGGGATTTTACCATCTTCTGGACATGGGAGCGCTCAAGGTGCCACGCCTGCAAGGAAGTGGGGCATATTCTGAGGAATTGCCACAAATCCCGGGAGGGGGGGCCTCCACCTGAGGTGCCACTAACCCCTCTTCCCCCCCCCCCCCCCCCATGCTCCCACTAACCATGTAGTTGAGTCAGCGAACCCTGGGGTTGTGCAGAGCGTGGGTGGGGGTGGGGATGTTCAAAGGGGGGCAACGTGGTGAAGAAGGTGAAGCACCTGGATAACAAAACCCCCAGGGACAAGAATGATCCACCCATCCTATCACCTCCCATTAGGGAGTCCGCAAGCCCCATATTTCAATCGTGGGCGGAGGGGATCAGGTCGGAGGAGGGGGAGCCGCAGAAAAAGGTTGCTAAGGCGACCCCAGAATCTGTGAGCTCCTCCCCTTTGGAGAAAAAGAAGGAGGAATCTCTCTAGGGAGGAGCAGAAGGGGGACGAACGGGAATCCTCCAGGGGGGAAGGGAGTACTGGGACTCACCGGTCCCATGTTCTGGAGGGGATTCTGGGGAGGGTGGCGATGGGGACCACTCGGGTGATATGGAGCAGGAGGAGATTCCTGATGGGGAGGGAGTCCTGCACCTTCATAGCAAAAGGATTTGAGTATAAGAGCAGGGAGGTTCTACTGCAGTTGTACAGGGTCTTGGTGAGGCCACAACTGCAGTATTGCGTACAGTTTTGGTCTTCTAATCTGAGGAAAGACGTTCTTGCTATAGAGGGAGTACAGAGAAGGTTCACCAGACTGATTCCTGGGATGGCAGGTCTTGCATATGATGAAAGACTGGATAGACTCAGCTTGTACTCGCTGGAATTTAGAAGATTGAGGGGGGATCTTATAGAGATTTACAAAATTCTTACGGGGTTGGACAGGCTAGATGCAGGAAGATTGTTCCCGATGTTGGGGAAGTCCAGAACAAGGGGTCACAGTTTAACCATATAACCATATAACAATTACAGCACAGAAACAGGCCCTCTCGGCCCTTCCAGTCCGTGCCGACCATTTGTTTTCCCCTAGTCCCATCTACCTGCACTCAGACCATACCCCTCCATTCCCTTCACGTCCTTATACCTATCCACTTTACTCTTAAATGTTAAAATCGATCCTGCCTCCACCACTTCTGCTGGAAGCTGATTCCACACAGCCACCACCCTCTGAGTAAAGAAGTTCCCCCTCACGTTACCCCGAAACCTCTGTCCCTTAATTCTCATGTCATGCCCTCTTGTTTGAATCTTCCTTACCCTCAATGGGAAAAACGTATCCACGTCAACTCTGTCTATCCCTTTCACCATTTTAAAGACCTCAATCAAGTCCCCCCCTTAACCTTCTGCGTTCCAAAGAATAAAGACCTAACTTGTTCAACCTTTCTCTGTAACATAGTTGCTGGAACCCTGGCAACATTCTAGTAAATCTCCTCTGTACTCTCTCTATTTTGTTGACATCCTTCCTATAACTAGGCGACCAAAATTGTACACCATACTCCAGAATTGGTCTTACCAATGCCTTGTACAATTTTAACATTACTTCCCTACTCCTATATTCAATGCTCTGATTTATAAAGGCCAGCACACCAAAGGCTTTCTTTACCACCCTATCTACATGCGATTCCACCTTCAGGGAACTATGCACAGTTATTCCTAGATCCCTCTGTGTTCCACAGCATTCCTCAATTCCCTACCATTTACCATATACGTCCTATTTTGATTTGTCCTGCCAAGATGTAGCACTTCACACTTATCAGCATTAAACTCCATCTGCCATCTTTCAGCCCACTTTTCCAAATGGCCCAAATCTCTCTGTAGACTTTGAAAATCTACTTAATTATCCACAACACCACCTATCTTAGTATCATCTGCATACTTACTTATCCAATTTTCCACCCCATCATCCAGATCATTGATGTACATGACAAACAACAGTGGACCCAACACAGATCCCTGAGGCACCCCACTGGTCACTGGCTTCCAACCTGACAAACAGCCATCCACCATTACTCTCTGACATCTCCCATTCAGCCACTGTTGAATCCATCTTGCTACTCCGCCATTAACACCCAAAGATTGAACCTTCTTAACCAACCTTCCATGGGGAACCTTGTCAAAGGCCTTACTGAAATCCATACAGACAACATCCACATCAATTCTTTACCCTCATCAATTTCCCTAGTTACCGCTTCAAAAAATTCAAGAAGGTTTGTCAAACATGACCTTCCAGGCACAAATCCATGTTGACTGTTCCTGATCAGACCCTGTTTATCCAGATGCTTATATATATTATCTCTAAGTATCCTTTCCATTAATTTGCCCACCACTGACGTCAAACTAATAGGTCTATAATTGCTAGGTTTATTCTTTGAACCCTTTTTAAACAATGGAACAACATGCGCAGTACGCCAATCCTCCGGCACTGTTCCCGTTTCTAATGACATTTGAAATATTTCTGTCATAGCTCCTGCTATTTCTACACTAACTTCCCTCAATGTCCTAGGGAATATCCTGTCAGGACCTGGAGACTTATCCACTTTTATATTTTTCAAAAGTGTCAGTACTTCCTCCTCTTTGAATCTCATAGTTTCCATAGCTACTCTACTCTTTCCCCTTAACTCACCGAGTTCAATATCCTTCTCCTTGGTGAATACCGAAGAAAATAAATTGTTCAATATCTCCCCCATCTCTTTTGGCTCTGCAGATAGCTGTCCATTCTGGTTCTCTAATGGTCCAATTTTATCCCTCGTTATCCTTTTGCTATTAATATAGCTGTAGATACCCTTTGGGTTTACTTTCACCTTTCTTGCCAAAGCAACCTCATATCTTCTTTTAGCCTTCCTAATTTCTTTCTTAAGATTCTTTTTACATTCTTTATACTCCTCTAGCACCTCATTTACTCCATGCCTCCTATAATTATTGTAGATATCTCTCTTTTTTCGAAACAAGTGTCCAATTTCCCTTGAAAACTATTGCTCTTTCCAATTTTTACTATTTCCTTTCAACCTAACAGGGACATAAAGTTTAAGGATAAGAGGGAAGTATTTTAGGACTGAGATGAGAAAATCATTTTTCACACAGAGTGGTGAATCTGTGGAATTCTCTGCCACAGAATGTAGTTGAGGCCAGTTCATTGGCTATATTTAAGAGGGAGTTAGATGTGGCCCTTGTGGCTAAAGGGATCAGGCGGTATGGAGAGAAGGCAGGTACAGGATACTGAGTTGGATGATCAGCCATGATCATATTGAATGGCGGTGCAGGCTCGAAGGGCCGAATGGCCTGCTCCTGCACCTGATTTCTATGTTCCTATGCATCATGCATCTGAGGAAGCCCAGGAGCAACCCACCCAGGGCGAGGCGCAGAGCACGCCTCTGGAGTTAGAGACTGTAGGCCGGGAGGTGTTAGGAAAACCAGCCCTTCTCTTCCTCAGGACCTGGCTCCAGAGGGACTCCCAGAGTCTGGTCCACCAGAGGCCACTCTGGGCCCAACTGGGGGAGGGATAGACGCCCCCCATTACCGATGGTCTTGACTTCCCGGGTACATCCGGGGAAGGCCCCTCTGCCTCTGGTACCAGGGTTGGGAGTGAGGTGGAGGAGAGACCAGCGGGTGGGGATGAGGCAACTGCTGCACAGGGTGAGGCAGGAGTATCGAGCGCTAAGGGTGTGTCCGGGGATGGGGATGGTGTCTCCATCTGCAGTGAGCGGGTGGAAGCGGACTCCTCGGACAATGAGTCAATGGATGTTCTCGCTCCCCCCGACGCCACTCCACTCATTCCAGTGGAGGAGATCCACGAGTTCATCACGGCCACCAAGGGAGCCCAACATCGGCCCAGACTGGCCTCCCTTCAGTGGCCGAACTTACAAGGGCATGAGATAAGTATTTCAGCAAAACTATCTCAGAAAATGCAGAACAGCAAGCGAAGCAAGAACACAGTGAAGATGATGACACCGAAGGAAGCCAGTCTGAAGAGGTTATGCAAGACAATCAGTGGGAATTTATTTACTGAAAGTGAGATCGACCATTTTGACAATGTTGAATTTGACAAACAAGGAAACTCGCCTGTGGGCATGACTGCTGGTGCCTCTGAGGCAAGGGAGAACAGGAATTCAAAATCTGCCAGTTTTGTAGAATTAACAGATGATCCTGCAACATGGCCAGAAATTATGAATCAGGGTGTCAGGAACTATTTAGTGAAAAAAGGACCACCTACAATTATGGTAGAATTTTTCCCCAAGAATGAGAGTGAATCACGTTTTTCAAAATTTCACTGCAAAAGAAAACTGCCAAATGGTGAAATTGTAGATCGTCCATGGCTAATATACTCTGTATCAAGTGATAAAACCTTCTGTTACTACTTCAAGCTTTTTGATAATAACACAGCAAGCGCACTTACAAGTTGTGGTTTTAATAACTGGCCAAACATTCATACAAGACTAGCTGAGCATGAGAACTCCAAAAAGTATTTGCATGCTATGCTCAGTTGCTGTGAACTGCAGCAAAGATTATCTGCTGAAAAAACTATTGATGAAGTGGTAGAAAATCTAATCAGACAAGAAGCAAAATGCAGGCATCATGTTTTTGAGCGACTGGTAGCCATTGTACAGTTCCTGGCAGAAAGAACCTTGCCATTCCGGGGATCTGAGGAACACATAGGAACACCACATAATGGACATTTCCTTGGTGTTATTGTTCTACAGGAAATCATTTTGCGAATCAAGGCTGCTAAGTATTTCGCAGTAATTCTCGACTGTACTCCTGACATCAGTCATCAGGAGCAAATGTCGATGGCAATTAGACATGTAGCTGATGGTGTACATTCAAAGTCAAGTCAAAAGTCAAAAGAGTTTATTGTCATGTGTCCCTGACAGGACAATGAAATTCTTTCTTTGCATAGCACAACAGAACATAGTAGGCATTGACTACAGATATATACTTAAATACACACATTAATTAATAAATTAATAAAGTGCAAATAACAGATGGAGGGGTATTAATGTTCAGAGTTTTGTCCGAGCCAGGTTTAATAGCCTGATGGCAGTGGGGAAGTAGCTATTCCTGAACCGGGTTGTTGCAGTTCTCAGGCTCCTGTACTTTCTACCCGAAGGTAGCAGGGAGATGAGTGTGCGGCCAGGGTGGTGTGGGTCCTTGATGATGCTGCCAGCCTTTTTGAGGCAACGGCTGTGGTAGATCCCCTCGATGGAAGGAAGGTCAGAGCCGATGATGGACTGGGCAGTGTTTACTACTTTTTGTAGTCTTTTCCTCTCCAGGGCACTCAAGTTGCTGAACCAAGCCACGATGCAACCAGTCAGCAAGCTCTCTACTTTGCACCTGTAGAGGTTAGAGAGAGTCCTCCTTGACAGACCAACTCTCCGTAATCTTCTCAGGAAGTAGAGGCGCTGATGAGCTTTCTTAATAATTGCAACTGTGTTCTCGGACCAGGAAAGATCTTCACAGATGTGCATGCCCAGGAATTTGAAGGAATCAAATGCTCCAGCAGGAATATATGAACATTTCATCAAGTTTTTAGTGGTGGAAAGTAGCACAGGTGAAAATTTGTACAACACCCTTCTACGTGAACTTGTAACATTAGGGCTGGTTTTGGAAAAAACCGTGGACAAGGGTATGATAATGGTGCCAATATGAAGGGACACACCTCAGGCACGACTTCTACAGAAGAATTCAAGAGCTTTCTTTACACCATGCGCATGTCACAACTACAACCTAGTTTTGGGAGACATGGCCAAGACATGTCCAGATGCAATGACTTTCTTTGGAACTCTGCAGCGTATTTACACCATTTTTGTATCATCTACTAAAAGATGCACTGTTTTTAGAAAACATGTGACAGGTCTGTCTGCAAAACTTCTCTCTGAAACACAATGGGAATGTAGAATGGAAAGTGTCAAAGCTGTACGGTACCAAGCTGCTGAAGTTTGTAATGCACGAGAAGAGTTAGCAAAATACACTGATGATGCTCAAGCAAAGAGCGATGCTGAATTGTTAGTCAGTCAAATGAGATATTACAAGTTTCTGGTCTCACTAGTTTTCTGGCACTCCTTACTCTTTCATGTAAATTTTGTGAGTAAGGAACTTCAGAGTGATACCATGGATGTTTCTACAGGGCTTTCTTCATTACACAAGCTTTGTAACTGGTTAAAGACATACAGGGAAAAAGGTTTTGATGGCCTTGATTGACGCTATTGAATTTGCCAAAGACCTAGATGCTGAGCCCGTATTCAAGACTCGCATTAAGCGCTTACACAAAAAAGAAAATTATTTGATTATGAATCTGCAGATGAACCTTTGCCAGATCCAAAAAGCCTTCCGCGTGTAATGTTTTAATCAAGCGATAAAGCACTGCAAACACTTGAGCCACTGTTTGAACAACTGAAAAAGTTTCAAAATGTATTTAGAAACATAGAAATTAGGTGCAGGAGTAGGCCATTCAGCCCTTCGAGCCTGCACCGCCATTC
The DNA here is from genome assembly GCA_035221665.1 of Okamejei kenojei. Lineage (NCBI taxonomy): Eukaryota > Metazoa > Chordata > Chondrichthyes > Rajiformes > Rajidae > Okamejei > Okamejei kenojei. The sequence continues at coordinate 99,780,629 of CM069134.1, forward strand.
AATATGATCATGGCTGATCATCCAACTCAGTATCCCGTACCTGCCTTCTCTCCATACCCTCTGATACCCTTAGCCACAAGGGCCACATCCAACTCACTCTTAAATATAGCCAATGAACTGGCCTCAACTACCCTCTGTGGCAGAGAGTTCCAGAGACTCACCACTCTCTGTGTGAAAAAAGTCTTTCTCATCTCGGTCTTAAAGGATTTCCCCCTTATCCTTAAGCTGTGACCCCTTGTCCTGGACTTCCCCAACATCGGGAACAATCTTCCTGCATCTAGCCTGTCCAACCCCTTAAGAATTTTGTAAGTTTCTATAAGATCCCCTCTCAATCTCCTAAATTCCAGAGAGTATAAACCAAGTCTATCCAGTCTTACTTCATAAGACAGTCCTGACATCCCAGGAATCAGTCTGGTGAACCTTCTCTGCACTCCCTCTATGGCAATAATGTCCTTCCTCAGATTTGGAGACCAAAACTGTACGCAATACTCCAGGTGTGGTCTCACCAAGACCCTGTACAACTGAAGTAGAACCTCCCTGCTCCTGTACTCAAATCCTTTTGCTATGAAAGCTAACATACCATTCGCTTTTTTTCACTGCCTGCTGCACCTGCATGCCTACTTTCAATGACTGGTGTACCATGACACCCAGGTCTTGCTGCATCTCCCCTTTTCCTAATCGGCCACCATTTAAATAATAGTCTGCTTTCCTGTTTTTTGCCACCAAAGTGGATAACCTCACATTTATCCACATTATACTGCATCTGCCAAACATTTGCCCACTCACCCAGCCTATCCAAGTCACCTTGCAGTCTCCTAGCATCCTCCTCACAGCTAACACTGCCCCCCAGCTTAGTGTCATCCGCAAACTTGGAGATATTTCCTTCAATTCCCTCATCCAGATCATTAATATATATTTTAAATAGCTGGGGTCCCAGCACTGAGCCCTGCGGTACCCCACTAGTCACTGCCTGCCATTGTGAAAAGGACCCGTTTACTCCTACTCTTTGCTTCCTGTTTGCCAGCCAGTTCTCTATCCACATCAATACTGAACCCCTAATACTGTATGCTTTAAGTTTGTATACTAATCTCTTATGTGGGACCTTGTCGAAAGAATCTCTTATGTGGGTTCTTGTGCAATTTTCAGGACCTGTCACAGACACCATAAGAAAATGTGCAGCAGATCTGGAATGACATTGACAGAGGTCAAGCTGGGACAGGAAAAAGGTCAAGCTAAAACCACGAAACTGGTTGATATACATGCTTTGTGAGGAAATGGAGGCACAGAAGCCAATGCTGCTACCAGAGATTCAAAACCCCATGAAAATGCTTGAATTTCTTGCTTTCTTCCTTCCTTCCTACCATATTTCCAAATGTATTTATTGCTCTTCGGATTTTATTGACAATCCCAGTGACTGTGGCATCTGGAGAAAGGCGTTCTTTTAAGCTGAAACTGATCAAAACTTACTTGAGGTCATCAATTCAGCAAGAACGTTTGAACAGTTTGGCAATTATGTCCATTGAATCTGAAATTAGCCGACAGTTTAGCAGGAACAGACAAAATTCTAGAAGACTGCAGAGAAAAAAGCAAGAAAGACAACTTTCTTATAATAAAAGGCAATAATAATGACTCGTTTATAATTTATGAATGCTAATAGAAATCCCAAAAAGATAATTTGTTTCCAACAATGCACTTAAATTCTGATTTTTTTTTCTGAAAAAAAAATTAATATTTTTAATAAATTATTTCATAGGATGGAAATGAGCAGTTGAAAATGAGCAACATATTATGTTGCAACGATGTTTTGAGTACAGACACCACATCTATATGTGGAAAACACCACTCAACTTTCAATATATGTCTGGATTTGGATTTACCAGCTTCTGGACAGAAGCGGCCAAAATTAAAAATATATATATTTGGTTTAAGCGAGCTCTCGTGGGGAAAGTCGTGTCATAGTTTGTTTCTTAAAAGCAGATGGCAACAAAAGCTGTTAAAGGTAGACCCTGGCAATCTTTAATTGATTCGTCAGATGGGAGTGAGTGGCGATCTACAAAGAGCACAATCGTTGTTCAGTGCTTCTCGGGTTCCCACTCACAGAACAAAGGGCAGTTAGCACAATTATACATTTTTCTCTCTCTTACCAAGTCTGAATATGGCATTTTTCTGCAACCTTTCAAAATATAAGAAAAGCTGGGTCCAAATCAAGCTCATCCAATAACAAGTTATTACTTATCTCTGGAGCGTCAGCTATTTTTTTTTTCAACGGCCTTGAAAAGCACATGTTATTACTGCAGGCTGCCATCTTAATGTCTTTATTGAAAAGACAACCTGTCCTCCATATTGTGTTCCATATAATTTACAATGTCATTTAGACTTGGCACCGAGTGTTCTACTAGTCCATGCTTTTGTAGAAGAATGACTCCAATTTAGATTTGATTATTAGATTTGACTATTAGCTCTTTCAGTTGGTGAGAGCCAACGTGGGAGGGAAACCAAGTAGTTAAATCGTAAAATCCGTGGTTTTATAGCAAGTCTTCCACTCAAAGGTCTGCATTAATCAAAGACCGAAAGGGTAGGATGGGCTGAAGCCCAAAATGTAATGACTGGACTGTTTTTTCACCAATGGTTATTGTTTTTCCAGGATCTAGTTAATTAAATTACTTTTTTTTTCATTGCAGTCACTAAAATAAGTGGTATTGGAACTATGTACTTTTCAGAGGTGATCTACACATTTTGTTTGTTACTTGTAGGCTTACAGGTATGCAATTTTATATTAAAATGTAGCTTAGATCTGTTTGGTCCATTAACTCGCATGCACTTTATAAGCGCACATTTTGATTATTTTCCATTCTACCATAGAGATATAAAGTCTATAATAGACTTTATTTATATTTCTATGATTCTACAGACCTTGGCTGGGAACCTGGGGCTCACCAAAATTGTTCCCAATTGGGCCCCGCACCTCCTAAGGCCGGCCCCGAGCAGGAGACCTCTCCACAGGTTTAACCATCTCTCAACCTTGAGGGATGGGAAATATGCGGTGAGCTTCCTGCAGGAAACCCACACTACCCCAGGAGACAAGTCCACCTGGCTCCTGGAGTGGGATGAATTGAATTGAATTTTCTTTATTGTCATTCAGACCTTTCGGTCTGAACGAAATTTCGTTACCTGGGATGAGCCACCTCAGCTCCATTTCCAGTGGGGTGGCCATTTTGTTGGCCCCGAATTTCCGGCCTGAAGGTCCAGGAACTGGTGCCAGGCAGCTTGCTTCACTTGGCCGTACGCCTGGATGGCGTGCTTATTCATGTTGTCCTGATCTTGGGGGGTGATTTCAACTGCACCCTTGAGGAAGGAGACCATTCCGGTATCCAGCAAGGTCAGGAGTTGGTGAAGAAGTTGAAGGAGCTCGTGGGCTCCTTTGACTTGGTAGACATCTGGAGGAACCTCCACCACGACTCTCGGGCTTTCTCCATGAGGTCAGAGGGGGATGGGTCTCGCATCGACCACCTGTACATTTCTCGGGCGTACGTCTCCCGCGTCTCAGCAGCCTCCATGCTGCCGGTGCCGTGCTCGGACCACCACCTGGTGTGGGCCGAATTTACCCCATTGCGCACAAGGGGAGGGTCTGCGTACTGGCACTTTAACAACCGGCTGCTGGAGGATCGCCGTTTCCGGGACTCGTTTGAGAGGTTCTGGAATACCGAGAAGGGGAAGCGGGGAGAATTTCACTCCCTGCGACTATGGTCAGGAGTATACTAGAGGGTCGACCAAGAGATGCCATTCCAAGACCAGACAGTTCGTGAACAAGGTGCTCGATTTGGATTTGCGTCTAAGTCAGACTGTCGGGGTCACAATCCTCTGGAGGGAATACCAGGAGAAGAAGAATGCGCTGAAAGAGCTACAGTTAGAGAAATCCCGAGGCGCATACGTGAGGTCGCGGATCCAATTGCTCCACGATTTGGACTACGGTTCACCCTTCTTCTATACAATACAATACAATACCGTTTATTTGTCATTTGAACCTCAAATGAAGTTCAAGCGAAATTTGGTTTCTGCAGTCATACAAGAAAAGAACCAAGACACACACCAACACAATTTACACAAACATCGATCACAGTGAATCTCCTCTTCACTGTGATGGAAGGCAAAGTCTTGTCTCTCCCCTGCTCTCCATTCTTCTGCCGATGTCATAGTCAAAGTCAAAGCCCCCGGCGGGCAATGGCAAGTCCCGTGGCAATTTAAGGCCGCGGGGGAGCGATGTAAGGCCCTGCTCCGGGTCTTGATGTTGGAGCTCCCGGCAGGCGCTAGCAAGTCGATAGGGACCACTCGGGTGATATGGAGCAGGGGGAGATTCCTGTTGGGCAGGGAGTCCCGCATCAGGCACCCGAGAAAGCCCAGGAGCAACCACCCAGGACGAGGTGCAGAGCATGCCTTGGGACGTAGAGACAGTAGGTGGGGAGGGGGTTGGGGAAACCAGCCCTTCTCTCCCTCAGAACCTGGCTCCAGAGGGACTCCCTGAGTATGGTGCACCAGAGTTCACTCTGGGCCCAACTGGGGGAAGAATAGACGCCCCCACTGTCGATGGTCTTGACTCTCTGGGTACATCTGGGGAAGGCCCCTCTGCCACTGGCCCCAGGGTTGGGAGTGAGGTGGAGGAGAGACCAGCGGGTGGGGAAGAGGCAACTGCTGCACAGGGTGAGTGAGGCAGGAGTATCGAGCACTAAGGGTGTGTCCGAGGATGGGGATGGTGACTCCATCTGCAGTGAGCGGGTGGAAGGGGACTGCTCGGACAATGAATCAATGGATGTTCTCGCTCCCCCTGATGCCACTCCTCTCATTCCAGTGGAGGATATCCGCAAGTTCATCACGGCCACCGAGGGAGCCCAAAATCGGCCCAGACTGGCCTCCCTCCGGTGGCCAAACCAACATGGACTCACCAGCTCGCTGAAACACATCCTCAGAAGGAGGGGGAGGGGCATAAGCTCAGGTCCTTCTTGGACGACCTGGAGAAGGATGCCAAGACCAAGAGCAGCGTTGTTCCTGCTGAGGATAGTGGGACCAGTAGAGCATCCCTTGTAGCCAGGGCAAGGAGCAAGGAGGGAAGGAGCACCGCCACTTCATCTCAGGTCCGCAAGGGGAGGAGTGGCTCTGTTGTCAATGACCGAAGGACTGGTGATGGGATCTAGGGAGTAGGCAGGGCTGAAGATGTCCTGGTTGGGTTGCTCCTAGGCCTGGCCAAGCTGGCCATCCTGGTGCCAGGCGGAAGAGGGCTTTGCCCAAGCCAGATGCTTGCCCCTTTACCGGGGTTGTATAGTAGTTATTAGAATATTTGTAAAATAGTTGTTTGTTGATTTTATAACATGGTGATGGGTATGTCACCACGGTTCTTTATGGTTTTTGAAATGTGTTGAAATTAAATAAATTATTTTTTGATACAAACAAAAAGTTGGTTATCAAGCTCACGGAACTGGGTCTCTGCGCATCCCTCTGCAATTAGATCCTCGACTTCCTCATCCACAGACCACAGTCTGTTCGAATTGGCAGAAATACTTCATCCTCAGTAACAATCAGTGCGGGAGCACCTCAAGGCTGCGTGCACAGTCCCCTGCTGTACTCACTCTGTTCTCATGACTGTGTAGCCGGACACAGTGCAAACTCCACCGTCAAGTTCGCCGACGACACCACCGTTGTGGGACAAATTACAGATGGTAATGAGTCAGACTATAGAATGAGATCGACCGATTGACCAAATGGTGCCAGCACAACAACCTGGCTCTCAATATCAGTAAAACCAAAGAACTGATTATGGACTTTGGAAGAGGAAGGATGAGGACCCACATTGGGGTGGAAGATTGCAACCTTCACGTGGTCCGCCCTGTTTCGACTAATGCAATCAACTCGACGTGCACAAACTGAAGATCAAATAGAAGAAGTTGTCCTACAACTTTAGGCTGTGCACGCCACATGATAGAAGAAGAAGGACCCACAATCCTGTTTATATCAATGGGACGATGATGGAGAGAGTCAAAAACTTCAAATTCCTGGGCATGGAAATTCATTTCCAAAGATCTTTCCTGGACCCAGCACACTGATGTAATTATAAAAAAAGCACATAAGTGCCTCTACTTCCTGAGAAGATTACAGAGATTCGGTATGTCAAAGAGGATTCTCTTCTACAGAACTTCTACAGGTTCACAGTAGAGAGTATATTGACTGGTTGCATCATCGGAGTCCCACACCATCCTGCCCACACACTCATCTCACTACTGCCATTGGGAAGAAGGTACAGGAGCATGAAAACTGTAACGTCCAGGTTCAGAAACAGCTTCTTCCCAACAGCCATCAGGATACTAAACACGACAATCTCATATAAGCTCTGAGTTACAATGGACTATTATTATTATTATTGCACTATTATTGTTTGTTTTTGAGTATATATGTATATGTGTGTGACATATAAACACACATAGATGTATTTATATATATGCGTGTGTGTATATATATGTGTGTGTGTGTGCGTGTTTATACGCGGTAACGATAACATTCTTACATATTCCGGTTGACATTTTTCCCGTCGAGGCCGGGATCACCTTATCTGAACATTTCATCCTTTATTCATTGACATTACAGATTAAAGTTGAAAATAGTGAAAAGACTTTGAATTTAAAACGCTGATGACGTCACAATGGGTCTGCTTGGCGCCGTCTCACACACAGGATCTTCCACGCACTTCGAGTGACGTCTCCCCCCGATCCCTCCCCCCTCCCCCGGGTTATTCAAAAGATGCCGTTGGTGGAAGCGAGTCCACGGAGGCTGCGGGGGGTCCACCGCCCGGCGTCTGGTTGGGGGCATCCCTCTCTGCCCTCTCTCCCCGCAGTCTCTGCCCCTACCTCCCTCCCTACCCCCCTCACTCTCTGCTCCCCCTCCCACTCTGCCCACCCCCACCCCATCTCTGCCCACCCCCTCCCTCTCTGCCGCATCCTCGCTTGGGTCCGCCGCCTGGTGGGGAGGCTGCTGCGGCGGGCCGAGCCTGGGTCGATGCCCATCCGCCCGCCGCCTCGCTCGGGGTCCTCAGGTCCATGCCCGCCCTCGGCCTCCCTCGAGTCCACGTCTGCCCGCAGCCCTCTCCCTGTCTCTGCCCTCTCTCTCACTCTCTCTCTGTGCCCTCTCTCTCTCTGCGCCCTCTCCCTGCCCTCTCTCTGCGCCCTCTCTCTCTCTACCCCCCTCCCTCTCTAGCTGTGCCTGCGCAGTTGGGGGCTATGCGTGAGTGGATAGAGCGGGGGATGGGGTAAAAGGAGCAAATGAATAATAATATATCATGGGGGCGTTAGTGTGTGTGTGTGTGTGTGTGTGGGGGGGTGGTTAGTTTGTGTGTGTGATGCTGTAGGCTGCCGCCCCCCCCCCCCAACCACGCGTTGGGTCGGGTCCCACTTGGTCTAGTATATATATAAATATATGTGAGTATGTGTATAATATACACACTGAACCTTTTTATTTCTCTCATCATATTATTTACATTGTGCTATGTTTACATATTCTGTTGTGCTGCAACAAGTAAGAATTTCATTGTTCTATCTGGGACATATGACAATAAAACACTCTTGAATTTTAATCACTTTTACAGATGTGCTGAGACAGCTTAGCTCCGTCTTTTGCATGTTTTTTTGCTGTTTAGCATGCAAATAGTACTCGGTTGAAAAAAACAAGTTTTTTTCAGACTTTGCAGGGGACTATACCACGCATTAAATGCATTGTAAAAGATTACCACATTTGATCCAGGTTACAAGGGAGTGACTTTTGCGATTTCATCTGGTTTCTTATTCATGATACATGACATTTTATCACCTTTTCAAGCTTTATTATTGCAGAAGTGGCATCAGGCATAAGCTGCAGTCCTAAAGACACCATTGCTGCCTGTCAAGCATCATTTGTGCACAGGACCTTCATAGTAACAGAAATGCACAATTCAAAATTGCATTATATACGTTTTAAAAAATGATGAATGTACAGTATTTTGCAAACAATTTCACAGTATAATTCAACTGCAAAATATATAATAAACATAAAGTATCAGACCAAATTTCAAGCCCTTGGACTTAATATATTGCAATTAATCAAATCTAGTTACATCACATCTTCACAATAGACAATAGGTGCAGGAGTATGCCATTTTGCCCTTCAAGCCAGCACCGCCATTCAATGTGATCATGGCTGATCATCCACAATCAGTACCCCGTTCCTGCCTTCTTCCCATATCCCCTGACTCTGCTATCTTTAGGAGCCCTATTTAGCTCTCTCTTGAAAGTATCCAGCGAACCAGCCTCCACCATCCTCTGAGGCAGAGAATTCCACAGAATTCTTTCACCTTGAAAGACAAAGGATAGATAACACGATTTAAATTATGAATCTCAAAACTGCGATTGGAGATGAATTTATTTATAATTGTATTACAAAACTGTTAATAATATATTTACAATATAATTAATGAATTCCTTGTCGTGTGTTTAATGCTCCAGTAATAAGAACATGACTGAATAACTTCGACTCGTGTTGATTTAATCATTCCCCTAGGGGTAATCACAAAGGATCCTGGTATTTAGTCCTTCATTGGTTTCTTGCTGTTCAAGACTAATTACTCTCTTGGAACCATGTTATACTGACTAAGATGACATAATAGTGCGATTTCTATGTGGAAAATAGTGGAATCACTAATCACAGTGCTTACGTAATCAGTGGGTTGAGGTCTATACCTCCCACAACCCAGATAAAAAAGAAAATAATTCAAGTATTCATAGTTTTCAACAACAAAAATAAAACATGATAAATTTAATATGCAAAATAATAGTAAGATTAAATGAGAACTTACCAGTTTGAAGTTTGATCTTTATTTTATGAGGAGTTACGATGAGGGATTACGTGAAGAGCCAGCCCGCATGCGCGTCAATCTTCAAAGCAGCGGTGTGAAATCACAGATAACAGTTGTTGAACTGAATATAGTAAGATTCGAGAAACTAGAACTACCAGCTGACCTTTAAGAGAGAGGGGTGGGAGTGGAGGGCACGTAATCCCTCTTCGTAACTCCTCATAAAATAAAAATCAAACTTCAAACTGGTAAATTCTCATTTAATCTTACTATTTTACTTCGGAGTCACGTGAGTGACTACGTGAAGATTTCAAAGCTCTGTGATTTCATGCCGTGGAAACGAGTCCATGCATCACACACTGCATCAATTGACCAGGCATGAGTGAAATTGAATAAAGCATGACATAGATTGAAACATGCTGGTGCTTTTTAATGATGATAATAATAATCCCACTCATCCAGGAGGAATTAAAATAACCATATAACAATTACAGCACGGAAACAGGCCCTCTCGGCCCTTCCAGTCCGTGCCGACCATTTGTTTTCCCCTAGTCCCATCTACCTGCACTCAGACCATACCCCTCCATTCCCTTCACGTCCATATACCTATCCACTTTACTCTTAAATGTTAAAATCGATCCTGCCTCCACCACTTCTGCTGGAAGCTCATTCCACACAGCCACCACCCTCTGAGTAAAGAAGTTCCCCCTCACGTTACCCCGAAACCTCTGTCCCTTAAATATAGAACCTAAAATAGTGTTGGCAAATACCCCCGGTCTGGCAAATGGGTTTGTTATAACACATTTGGAAATTCGCTGGTTTGACCATCCTGCAGCCACTAGGATGAGGTCCAGCGAAACATTCACAACCCTTGCTGCTGATGTTATTGCAGCCCTGGTGGAGTGAGATTTGAAACATCAGTGTTCAATCCTGCACAAGCCAACCCGTTAAATCATCTGGGGATGGTCTATACCGATACCTACGTCTGAGGTTTTTTTTTGTGTAACTAACAAACATGCTAGTTCAGCGCTTATGGTGACATAATGACTGTTGTAGATGTGTGACCACACCCACAGCCAAAGGTCCATGGGGTATGCCATGAAACTAGTTTGAGACCTGACGCCCCCGGTCTACTCTGCAAGACTAAGTCATGAACATAAAGTATCATATTATTTGCAGCTGTAACCATCCTGTCCAGTCGTAGCTTATGTAATGACTGGGCCCGTTGCGCTGAACCCATTGCCATGAGGATAACCACTTTGTAAGTGAATAGACCGAGGACAGGAATGTAGCTGGAGCCCACCGGCGACGCAGCATCAGCAGGACATAAACATCATATATCTCTGAGTACCTGGGCCTGGGGGCATTTGAGTTGAAGATACCCTTCATAAATCTGGATATCAGAGGTCGAGACCCGACAGCGTGGTGTCCCGACCCCGGCAGGAAGTATGACAACAGGCACAACTGGCACAATTTATATAACTCCATCTCTCATGAAATATAGCTTTGAGAGGAAATACGATGTCATACGATATATAGGACTGTAAACAGGACACTTACCATTCCTTGATACAAGAGATGCACTGTTCTTGGTACTATCTCTTCAGGCTGCAGTGATTACATCCACCGTACAACCTGACTGTCCCTACCCCAGGAAAGGTCTTCTCATAGTCTGCAACCCAACAATTTGTTTCGCTCATGCAGAGGATGGTTCTCCCCAGTCACAGGGTAAATCAGCAGTTTTTGTGTTTGGGAACAGCCATAAAAGGCTCTGTTATCATTCGCAGTATGAGTGGACCCATGGCTGTGTAGGCCAGTCAGGCACTATCAAGCCTGAGGTGGAGTCTTGCTGGTTTTTATGCAAGCACCGACTGATGAGGCAAAATGGAGGAAAGACATAACGAACATTCCTCCCCAGTGTAGTGAGAATGCATCCATTGCCATCGCTTCAGGCTCGGCCGCGGGCCTGGTGATGACATCGAAGGCCGCCATGCCAGATTATTTTTGCCTTCAGTGAGGAGGTGCAACTGTGGTGGATGTTTTGTTTTATGTTATGACTAGAAAAAACAATAAAGGAATGAATCTGATGAATCTGGTGTTCCATCAATCCATAATGTCATTAAATACTTTGTGATCCAACATTCATTGTGTTGTCATTGATTTACATGATGATGCACCAGCGTCAAATGAGGTTAGGTAAACTATCACAAGATATTCAGTTAATTGAACCCATGTGATTAAAATATGCCACCACCGTAGGTGAGCATGCAGATATGCAAATTCGCACAATAAGCCTTTAACCCATAGAATGCACCTAGTGATTTTAGGTAGCTGATACCACATAACTGACGGATTGGTAACTCATGCACACCCCCCCGGCTCTGTGACTAGAGATGGGATAGTAATACCCCATTTTTGAGCACTAGCAACAGTTTGTAATATAACTGAAGGTAAAAATGACCAAAAGTACTGGAGCAATGCTGAATACTGTTTGTCCATCATTGTGACTTATAGCTTCAGCTGGTAATAGCATAGATATGTTGAAAATGACCTACATGGTACTTGAGAGCTTGCTCCTTTGCGCGATGTAAGTTCTGATAATGCAAAGGCCCCAATTATGCTGCTGAAAACAACCACTAAATTGCCAATTTACACTGGCCACAATCTCTTGCCCCAGGGCGGAATCATAGACAATTAATAGAGTTAAAGGTACATCGCAATCTATAACTCTAGTTGGTATCAACTTGATTTAACCGGATGGATGAGAAACCCCAATTTCTTAAATATGAGTTTTGTGGCTGAAACTGCTAATTTAGCAAGATTCAGCGTTTTAGAATATAATCCAGATAGGCCATAAATATGTATTTGCGAGCTTTGAGCAGCCCAAGCACTGGCTTGGTAATTTGGTAAACAACCTGGGAGCTGAAGTTAGCCCATTTCGCAACACTTAACTGCTATCGTTGCCCATCCAGCTAAATTTCAAATATCTTCGGTGAACCCTGTGAATGGGAATTGAATAGTATGCATCTTTGAGATTGATGCATGCCATTAAGTATCCTATGGAATATCCATTATTAGACAGTAACGAAGTTTCCCATCAAAACATTATACTGCACATGTGAATGTGAGTTAATCAAGGGTGATCCAACATCATCCACCTTTGCTTGTTTGGATATGTTTGCATACCCAAACTGTTTTTCGTCGACATTCGTGCAAAACAGTGTAATCTATTCCCACACATAACTAGTCCACGCACGCCATGTTTCGGAAAGAACCAGACTCACCTACCTCCATGGTTATCAGTAGTCTTATGGAGGATAGGACCACTGGGGTGCATGGATCGCACATTTTCCCTCAGGGCTGGCTTGGGCATTGGCCTAAAAAACCTCTGCCCAGAGAATGAGCTTTCAAGCTGCCAGCAGCTTCAGTGAACCACTTACTTCCGGTGGAGGCGTCGGGGTGTAGTCGCCGCAACGGTGAGGCTTTTGCTCGTCGTAGGTACCTTGACTGGTCTGACAGCTTCACTTCCTCATCCAGGTTTCTTGCCTGTTTGGCTAGGTCTTCTCCAAGGAGAAGATTCGGAGGCTGGACATTGCTGGCCTCACGATCCATAGTCTCCCCAGATAGCGCTGTTCACTGCCGGCACTTTGTTCCTGTAATGATGTGACATGAGGTCATTGATGCTTACCAAGCTCCAGGTTTTCTGCCATAGGGTGGAAGTCAACTCTTCCTTGCAGCGGCTCCTCCGTTTGTGTGGATATCGCAACCCTTGATGCCATGACAGAATTCTTGACCTCACGCATGCACTCCAGTATGTTTCACGGACATACTTCCGAATTTGGAGTCAGACATACACTGATTGCCTACGCTCCCCTCCTCAGAGAGGGAGATGTAATGCAGCCCTGCAACAGGTGCTGCTGCAGGTCCCCGACAAGACCTGAGCTGATATGGCCCCGTCCATGGACCATATCAGGATGGAGCATCTCCTCAGTGGGATGAACGCCTTGCGGACGCATCCATGCTCCACCTGGGTAAACGTCCGAGGACATACCCATGGAATATTTCAGCTGGCATGTCGTGGAATGTTCCCTCACGGCATACCACCAAACTGCGACTGCCTAGCTCCCCTCCTCAGAGAGGGAGATATATAGCAGCCCTGCACCAGGCGCTGCCGTCGGCCCCCGAGACCCGCGCTGATATTACTCCCCTCCTTGGAGTATCAGGTGGAGCATCTCTCCCATGAGATGCTCTATCCGGAAAAGAAACGTCCGAAGATGCTCCCACTGCAGGAGGCGAATTCGCCTGGCCGGACTTGTCCGAAGTGAACCGGCCTGCCGAGCCGTTATTTCCCATGGAGCCGAATTCTCCGTGGCTTCCGCAGCCGGCGGTCTCCATGGCTGGGGTTTCCCCGAGCCGGGTTTTCCCTCGCGGAACCGGGATACCCCGCGGTCTCCGCAGCTGGGTTGTCCCCGAGCTGGGCTCCTCTCGTGGAGCCGGGATATTCCGTGGTCTCCGCAGCCGGGTTTCCCCGAGCTGGGTTCCCCTCGCGGAGCCGGGATTTAGCGCTGTCTCCGCAGCCGGGTTTCCCCTCGTGGAGCCGGGATTTCCCACGGTCTCCGCAGCCGGGTTTCCCCCTCGGAGTCGGGATTCCCCGGAATCGACATTCAGCAGGAACTCTGTAGAGAGCTTCCTGCAAAGGCAAAAGCACAACCTGAAAAATAAGTTTGAAACTTTCCTTCAGGTTTGAAACGTACCGCTGGAGGAGCAGCGCGCCTGCCAGCCAGTCGCGGCACCATGCGTTAGACGTAATGAAGCGCATGCGGGCTGGCGGGCTCTTCACGTAGTCACTCACGTGACTCCGAAGTAAAATTAATTGTTTTTCTACTATTCTTTATGAAGCTAACTTTGTTTGGAGACAATAACTCTCCAAACAATAAGATTTTGTGTGTGAGTAACGAGAGACACAGTATGTGAGGTGAGTGTATTATCCTTGACGTTTTGAACCTGTATTTCTCAGGGTATGTTTTCTATTCTTTTGATATGTTTGGATCCATTGTAGATTAATTAATAGAGGATGAATATAAATAAAGGCTTGCATTTATATGAAATTGTGGGATCTGGTACATTACAGTGGGAGGGGGGAGAATATTGGTCAAGAGACTGGGATAAATCTCCATCTCAAGTTCAAATGGTGCTTCTGGATCTAATTAATTTATATGTATTTAGAAAGTTAATCTCAAACAATTTATTCAGCAGTTTTCATGGCACCATTGGAAAGTGCGAGGCAGAATACTTTGTGACATCGGGTAGTCAAACCATAATCTAACCAAAGAGCGAATACCATTATTTCAATTAAAGGAATGTACTGATGCAGGGAATGTACTAACACAAGAAATGTGACAGTATTTATATTCACAAGATTAAGGGTTAGATTCAGTACCGTGCTATAAATTGGCCGTTCATCACTTTTTCGATATACCTATCTAATTACAGCTAATATGTTTGATCAGTGCTCTTTCTAAGTGGTTATCCTTGCACTCATTGTGATCATTTGACGATTCAAGTAAACTAAAAGCAGAGTTGTGTATTTTTCTTTGTCTCTTGGGATTCCTTTAGCTCCCATAGACATAATATATTAATGTAGGCATGTAATAGCCACCACTTAAAAAACACCCTACATTTTTAATTATTTTTATTAAAGTGAATGACTTCCAATGTTTTCACATTGTGTACTATTTACCATGTTTTCCCCTATTCAGGTAGACTCGATACTCTGAAGACTCTCAGCATACTCATCACATTCCACCCAGTTTTCCATCATTAGTAAACCTGAATATATCATACTTACTGCCCTCATCTACATCATTGACAGTGATTGTAAACAACTTCAGCATCCTAGACAGCATCCTGATCCAAAGCAGCAAAAATGAGATGCATTTGTCAAGGTTAATCAATCCTATAGCCAAATAATCAGTTCAAAGTGCTGCTGTGCTATCACATCCAGTTGTGAACGCTGGAGAATTAAGTAGCTAAGAAGAGCAGGGGGAGGCTCCAAGAACATCCACATGCTCTATGATGATGATGATACCCAGCATGCAGGCACTAGACACACAGAGCATTTACAGCCATTTTCAACCAGATGGGTGAGTGGATGAATTTTCATCTAACATCCCATCATCGCATAAGTCAATCCTCGGGTAAATCGGTTCACTGCACATAATGTAGTGAGATGGGTGAGAACACTAGATATAACAAGTTCTCAGGGACCAGCACAACATCCTAGGTGTAGCACTGAAGATCTCCATTCCAGAACAAGATGCAAGCCGGGTCACATTGCTCCAGTGCAGGTAAAACATTATAATCTAACTTACAATATGGAAAATTGAAAATAGTCCAGCTATTCTGTACACTATAACAGGAGAAATCCAATCTTATTGGCAAGTTGCACTTGTCAATAACCTGCTCCCCGATGCCCAGCTTCATATTGCCAGAATTACTTGGCTTCAGTTAATATAAACATAGACCAAAGAGTGATTACAGAGCAAAGGTGAGAGTGGCTGGCCTTGATAGCAAATGACCAGGTCTAGCATTTGGGAGCCCTAATAAAATTGAAGTACATGGGCATCCAAGGGACATCAGTCCAGTGGTTGCAGATATTGAAGATCACTCGTCCAAGCCCCAGCTTTTTAACACAGAAGTTCCTCAAGGCAAGGCTGAGCCCAACCGCATGCACCTAGTTTATCAATGACCTTCTTTCCAACACATGGTTGTGAGCGGGTTGATTACACATGGGCTGACAAATGTGTGTCAGCATGCTTTGTACACAGCAGGCGTGTTTTAGTTATAGGAATGCTCCATGCAGGATTTTCTGCCTTTTGGAAGCAGATTCAATCCTCTGGCATAATAATTGTACTGGGAGATGTGCAGAGCATTGAGGTTACAATTTGAGGCTTCCAACTTTGAGTTGCTAGATCTATTCTGCACAATTGCCACACAACACTTTGAACTGTGTAGATTCTATGCAATTTTCCTGCTTAACATTACTTTGAAACAGCAATATAATTTTAAACTAATTTAGGGATAGATTCAATATTTTGAAAAGAATATGAAGTGGGCTGCTGGTCAGGAATTGTTCAATTTGCATGACAAACAAAGGCTGAGTGTTTCTACACAAATATTTACATCTGTTTCATTCGGGTGCAATAACTGATGTGCCCTCTGCTTCACTTTGCCATCTTTTACCTATTACTGGCAAAATATTTAAGCCAGATACATTTGCAAAATGTCATCTTTTTTTCCCATTTTCTCAATCAATTTATGCATTTGCAAGTTACTTTCTGTGGATGACTGAAGTAATCAATACTTGTGAATTATTGGTTCTGACTAACTTTGTGACAACTGAACATAATCAGTGTGTAAGAAGGAACTGCATATGCTGGTTTAAACATAATTAGTGCTGAGTTGTCACCAAATATAACACTTTGGTACGAAGATAAACCTCTGAAGATTATCTACTTTCTTATGGCATGCAAGGAAGCCAGTTTGGTCCTTCAAGTTTGCACAGATATCAATCCCTTTTTCTTAGATAGACACAAAAAGCTGGAGTAACTCAGCTGGACAGGCAGCATCTCTGGAGAGAAGGAATGGGTGACGTTTTGGGTCGAGACCTTTCTTCTAAATCTAAATCTGAATTTGAGTCTAAAGAAGGTTCTCGACCCGGAACATCACCCAGGCCTGTACGAAGCTTTCCAAAAAGGGGGGTGGCATGACAGGATTACAAAAAATGTAATGTGAAATAATGTGCGCGCTGCGCACATCACGAGCGCGAAGCGTGAAGTCCCTTGATGCCAGGGGTCGATGCCACGCTCTGGGGTTTTAGATGCTCTCTGATGCATTCTGAGCCTTATTTTGGAGCATTTTTGCACCATATTTATGACCAATATTTCAGAAATTAACAGGAATCTGAGAGGTAGCTTTTTCACACAAAGGGTGCTGGTTGTATGGAATGAGCTGCCAGAGAAGGTAGTTAAGGCTGGGACTATCCTAATGTTTAAGAGACATTTGGACACGTACATGGATAGGACAGATTTAGAAGGATATGGGCCAAACGCGTGAGTGGGACTAGTTTAGATGGGACATGATGGTTGGTGTGGGCAAGTTGGGCTGAAGGGCCTGTTTCCACACAGCATCATTCTATGACTAAAATGTTAAGAAGAAAAATGCATGTACATAAGTAGAACAGATTTGAAAGAGGAGTGAAATGTAAAGGCATAGAGAGGTTTAATGGGTGGAAAGGAACATAGGAAAGGAGGGGGGAGAGTGGGCTTGGGCAGATGGGTGAAGGGAGAATAGACACAGAGTGCTGAAGTAACTCAGCGGGTCAGGCAGCATCTCTGGAGAACATGGATAGATGACATGTCACAGAGTGCTGAAGTAACTCAGTGAGTCAGGCAGCATCTCTGGAGAAAAGGTATATATTATATTTCGCAACAAGACCGTTCTTCAGTAATATTCATAATGTGACATGCATAGACATTCCTGAATGTTACCCAAACCATCGTGAGCTACTTTGTTACGGTGCTTGCCCTCTCCTATAACGTCTCTGCTGCCTTGAGTGATGCAGGACACGACACAAGCTTTGGGACACGGTGTGAAGCTGTTGCCGTCTGTCCCTGCCTGGTAAAAACCTGGATGGAGTGGATGTGGAGAGGATGTTTCCACTAGTGGGAGAGTCTAGGACCAGTGGCCACAGCCTCGGAATTAAAAGACATTCCTTTAGCAAGGAGATGAGCAGGAATTTCTTAAGTCAGAGAGTGGTGAACTGTGGAATTCATTGCCACAGACAGCTGTGGAGGTCAAGTCAATGGACATTTTTCAGGAGGCGATTGATAGATTCTTGATTGATACGGGTGTCAGAGGTAATGAGGAGAAGGCAGGAGAATGGGTTTGAGGAAAAGATAGATAGAGTCATAGAGTGATACAGTGTGGAAACAGGCCCTTCAGCCCAGCATGTCCCATCTGCACTAGTCCCACCTGCCCACGTTTGATCCATATCCTTCCGAACCTGTCCTATCCATGTACCTGTCTAACTGTTTCTTAAATGTTGCGATAGTTCCCGCCTCAACTACCTCCTCTGGCAGCTTGTTCCATACACCTACCACCCTTTGTGTGAAAAACATACCCCTCAGATTCCTATTAAATCTTTTGCCCTTCACCTTAAACTTATGTCCTCTGCTCCTCGATTCACCTACTCTGGGCAAAAGACTCAACCATATCTATTCAAATCATGATTTTATACACCTCTATTAGGTCATCCCTCATCCTCCTGTGGTCCATGAAATAGAGTCACAGCCTACTCAACCTCTCCCTATAGCTCTGGCCCTCTAGTCCTGGCAACATCCTCGTAAATCTTCACTGTACTCTTTCCAGTTTGATGACATCTTTCCTATAACATGGTGCCCAGAACTGAATACAATACACTGAATGCGGCCTCACCACCTTCTTATGCGACTGCAACATGACCTCCCAACCTCTATACTCAGCCTGACCCACTGAGTTACTCCAGCACTCTGTGAAACGTCACAGAACAGGGCAAGATTAGCAAGTTTGCTGATGATACAGAAGTGAGTGGTTTTGCATATAGTGAAGATGGTTGTGAAAGATTGCAACAGGATCTGGATCAATTAGCCAGGTGGGCAGAGGAATGGTTGATGGTTGCATGGTTCCTTGAAGGTCATGTCGCAGGTATATCAGGTGGTCAAAACGAATTTTGGCACTTTGGCCTTCATCAGTCAGAGTATTGAGTATAGAAGTTGGGAGGTCATGTTGCAGTTGTATAAGACGTTGGTGAGACCACATTTAGAATATTGTGTTCAGTTCTGGGCACCATGTTATAGGAAAGATGTCAAACTGAAAAGAGTACAGAGTTCCCCATCCTGGATCAGTCCAATCAGGGTTGTGTCATCCGCAAACTTGAGAAGCTTGACAGAGGTGTCTGTGGAGGTGCAGTCATTGGTGTGGCGAGAATAGAGGAGAGGGGAGAGTACGCATCTTGCGGTGCTCCTATGCTGAGCGTTTGTGGGTCCGAGATATGCTTTCCCATCTCACATGCTGCTTCCTGTCTGTCAGAAAGGTGGTGATCCACCAACAGAGGGGTTCAGGCACAGTCAACTCAGTTTGGAGTGTAGTAGCTCTGGCACAATGGTGTTGAATGCAGAGCTAAAATCAACAAACAAAATCTTCGCATAGGTCCCCTGGCGGTCTAGGTGCTGGAGGATGAAGTGCAGGCCCAGATTGACTGCGTCATCCATAGATCTATTGGCCCAATATGCAAAATGCAGAGGGTCCAGCAGAGGGATTGTGATATTTTTCAGCTTGGCCAGCACAAGCCTTTCAACGGTCTTCATGACTGCAGAGGTCAGTGCGACAAGCCTGTAGTCATTAAGACCAGTAATCCTTACTTTTTTGGGTACAGGGACAATAGTGGAGACTTTGAAGCAGGCAGGGACAGTACATCTTTGCAGGGACTGGTTAAAAATGAGTAATTGGGTGTGAAGTGTTGGTTGGGGTGGGAAAGGGTCCACTCTTTTCATACTGGAATCTTGCCTTAAGTAGGTGTGAAGTGGTGAATGGGAAGGAGAGGGTGCAGGGTCCATTCTTTGCAGACTGGGGTCTGGCTGTGTGTGTTGAGGAGGGGGTACCAGCGTTACTTTTCTGATGTTCAAACCTGCAGTAAAACTCATTCAGGTTGTTCGTCAGCTGACGATTGTCCAAAGAGCGGGGGGCTTTCCTCTTATAGCTGGTGATTTCTTGCATGCCCTTCCCAACTGAAGAAGAGTCACCAGCTGAGAACTTGCTCCTCAACTTCTCAGAGTACCTTTTCTTGGCAGCTCTGATTCCTCTTCTCAGCTCTTTATCGATTAGGCTATCTTTTAACTCTTTAACGATTAGGCTGTCGGCTTGACGCATATTTGCCCCCACCCGATCTCGAAATGGAATCAGTATGTAATGATCCCATTAAAATGTATATTTATGTCACAAACTATGGAATTCATGTTTTTAAGTATTGTTATCAAGGAAAAGAAAGCAGTTCCAATTGTTTGATATTATTTGATATTGTTTAAAATTATTCATATGGAGGAGAAAATATAATAGCTCTAAAACCTACTTTAATTTTGCAATTTCACTAATGATAATCCCCCTTTCCCTCTCCCCTCCCTTCCCCTCTCTCTCTCCCCCTTCCACATCCCCCCCTAATTGTGGCGGGGGGGGGGGGAAGGCGAAGGGGGTCGTGTGGGCCCAGCGGAGGTGGCGTGGGGGGAAGATGGCGGCGGGGGGAGGCGGGGGGAGCGGGCTCCGCCGCTGCGGCGTCTGGTGTTGGGGTTAGAGCCGCTGGATTTAGATTCAGCCACTCCCGCCCGGCGACGGGAGAGCAGTCTCCTGGCCGCCGTGGATGGATATGCTGGACCGCACCTTGCCCCCCCCCCCCGCCCGGGCCCGGAGAAATGGGCACTCCCTTATCCCACGGGCCAGATTAGACCCCCTTATGGGTAGTTTGAACCGAGGATAAAAAACAGACTCCCCCTCCTGCAATGTTACTTACCTGGAGTAGACAACACGAGGCATCAAGCTAAATATGTGGAGTGCAAATGGCAGTCTGATGCCGCCCGGGCCCACTGCGCATGCGCGGAGAGACGTTGTCATTGCTTCCCCAACTGCGCAGGCATGGATGGTCGCATTTTTTTTCTCCCAAATCATCCAGCGGCCGGAACCCAAAATTTCGGGCGCTTTTCCAACAAAGTGGAAATGCTGATATTTTTTTCCCGATTTTTTTTTTCCCTCGGGATTTTTTCTTACTCTGGGGAAAAAAAGGGGGGTGCGGTCGCAACCAACACACCCCCCCTCCCCCCTTTGGACGGCCATATCACCCATTCCTTCTCTCCAGAGATGCTACCTGTCCTGCTGAGTTACTCCAGCTTTTTGTGTCTATCTACGGTTTAAACCAGCATCTGCAGTGCCTTCTTACACAAATCCCTTTTCATTTCTGGTTTTACCTGTATCATTTTCTCCCTGCATTCCCATCAACTTCTCCCAGATTTACCATTCACTTACAATCATGGGAAAATTTACGGTGGCCAATTAACCTATGATCTGGCACATACTTTGGATATGAGGAAACTGGAAAAATCTGGGGAATCCAACAAAGTCAAACAAAGAACATTCAAACGTACACAAAAGGCTGGAGAAACTCAGCGGGTGCAGCAGCATCTAAGGAGCAAAGGAGATAGGCGACGTTTCGGGTCGAGACCCTTCTTCAGTCTGAAGAAGGGTCTCAACCCGAAACGTCGCCTATCTCCTTCGCTCCTTAGATGCTGCTGCACCCGCTGAGTTCCTCCAGCCTTTTGTGTACCCTCGATTCTCCAGCATCTGCAGTTCCTTCTTTAACACAAAGAACATTCAAATTCCAGGTTGACAGTTCTGAGGCAGCAGTTCCCTTTGCTGCACCATTGTGCTACCCTCATCTGATATTATCTCAGATTGGAAGGCTTGAGTTATACCACAGTTTGGTTCAAAGAATCATAGAGTCCATCGGGACCATTGTGTCTATACTGGCTAATAATGTAACTACTTAAGTTAATTCCATGTCCTACCTCTTTGTCCCTCACACCGTTACACTGTATGAAATGATTTTAGCCAGTGGCTTACAGTAGGGATTGTGTATCGGTACCACTCCGTCTGCTCAATTGTGTATCCGCTGCACAAACATTGGTGTAAAACCTGAGTTGCAAGTGTGCAATCGCTATAGTCATTGATCAGTTTATTCACCACAGCAACAGAATAAGGAGGAAACTAAATTCAGCATGATCCTTCAGAAAACTTTTATCAAACTTCTCGAGAACTCAGTTAGCAGGCCATGTCGTCTGGATACGTAAAATTTTTTTTAGCACCTTACGCTTTCAGAAATCAAAAGACTCTTTTCAGGGTCTCAAGGAAGGAGGAGCCCACAGTCTCTTGACTGTGGATCCCTCTAGATGACCCAGAAATATCTGTTACGGTAAATACGGTATAACAGGTAAACAAGTCAAAAGTGTAGTGGAGTTGGAAATATATTTTTTTAATCCAGTGCTATTTAAAAACATGATTTGATGATTCATATGTATTTGTTGGATATTGATCTACAGAACAAGAGATTAAGGCATGTGCTGGTGATGCTGCTAATTTTTACATTAATTGAGACATATGGTCTTCTTCTGCTCCTTACATTCTTAAGTCCTTGGGCGCCTGTGTACAAAATTAGCTATGTGAAACCATAGGTTGATCACAAGCTTTACTGAATCTAATTATGACAATATCCCTTGAGAAAATATGGGAATTTTGTCACCCATGAAGTCCGTTGTTTCCCAGATACAGCATGGAAGAAGTGTGTTTGGTATTATTTCCAAACCTACACTGTGATCTTGGATTTGCTGGGTATTCCGAAAAAAAAATCTGGATTAGAGTCAGCACAAATATGCAGAGGAAATGGAAGATCTTCCAGGATTCAGGCAGCAGTTACATTGTTATGTGGCTCAGGTTCAGCAAGAATCTGGAAGTGGGGCATATAACCATATAACAATTACAGCATGGAAACAGGCCCTCTCGGCCCTTCCAGTCCGTGCCGACCATTTGTTTTCCCTTAGTCCCATCTACCTGCACTCAGACCATACCCCTCCATTGCCTTCACGTCCATATACCTATCCACTTTACTTTTAAATGTTAAAATCGATCCTGCCTCCACCACTTCTGCTGGAAGCTCATTCCACACAGCCACCACCCTCTGAGTAAAGAAGTTCCCCCTCACGTTACCCCTAAACTTCTGTACCTTAATTCTCATGTCAAGCCCTCTTGTTTGAATCTTCCCTACCCTCAATGGGAAAAAACGTATCCACGTTCTAGTATTCTAGTAAATCTCCTCTGTACTCTCTCTATTTTGTTGACATCCTTCCTATAATTAGGCGACCAAAATTGTACACCATACTCCAGAATTGGTCTTACCAATGCCTTGTACAATTTTAACATTACTTCCCTACTCCTATATTCAATGCTCTGATTTATAAAGGCCAGCACACCAAAGGCTTTCTTTACCACCCTATCTACATGCGATTCCACCTTCATGGAACTATGCACAGTTATTCCTAGATCCCTCTGTTCCACAGCATTCCTCAATTCCCTACCATTTACCATCTACGTCCTATTTTGATTTGTCCTGCCAAGATGTAGCACTTCACACTTAACAGCATTAAACTCCATCTGCCATCTTTCAGCCCACTTTTCCATATGGCCCAAATCTCTCTGTAGACTTTGAAAATCTATTTCATTATCCACAACACCACCTACCTTAGTATCATCTGCATACTTACTTATCCAATTTTCCACCCCATCATCCAGACCATTGATGTACATGACAAACAACAGTGGACCCAACACAGATCCCTGAGGCACCCCACTGGTCACCGGCTTCCAACCTGACAAACAGCCATCCACCATTACTCTCTGACATCTCCCATTCAGCCACTGTTGAATCCATCTTGCTACTCCGCCATTTACACCCAAAGATTGAACCTTCTTAACCAACCTTCCATGGGGAACCTTGTCAAAGGCCTTACTGAAATCCATATAGACAACATCCACTGCTTTACCCTCATCAATTTCCCTAGTTACCGCTTCAAAAAATTCAAGGTTTGTCAAACATGACCTTCCAGGCACAAATCCATGTTGACTGTTCCTGATCAGACCCTGTTTATCCAGATGCTTATATATATTATCTCTAAGTATCCTTTCCATTAATTTGCCCACCACTGACGTCAAACTAATAGGTCTATAATTGCTAGGTTTATTATTTGAACCCTTTTTAAACAATGGGACAACATGCGCAGTACGCCAATCCTCCGGCACTATTCCCGTTTCTAATGACATTTGAAATAGTTCTGTCATAGCTCCTGCTATTTCTACACTAACTTCCCTCAATGTCCTAGGGAATATCCTGTCAGGACCTGGAGACTTATCCACTTTTATATTTTTCAAAAGTGTCAATACTTCCTCCTCTTTGAATCTCATAGTTTCCATAGCTACTCTACTTTTTTCCCTTACCTCACAGAGTTCAATATCCTTCTCCTTGGTGAATACCGAAGAAAAGAAGTTGTTCAATATCTCCCCCATCTCTTTTGGCTCTGCAGATAGCTGTCCATTCTGGTTCTCTAATGGTCCAATTTTATCCCTCGTTATCCTTTTGCTATTAATATAGCTGTAGAAACCCTTTGGGTTTACTTTCACCTTTCTTGCCAAAGCAACCTCATATCTTCTTTTAGCCTTCCTAATTTCTTTCTTAAGATTCTTAAGATTATTTCTACATTCTTTGGTGAAGGGAAGCCTTCTTGGAGAAGGGAAGCCCAAGGATTGGTTGGCATGGTCGAATGGGCCCCGTTTCTGTGCTCTATGACTATGATTCACAGAAGTGAGTGTTATTCTTCTTCCTCCTTGCCCTCATCCTCTACAGAAGTGAGCTTTAGCTTATGGATCCTCTTTTATAAAAGCTTGACTGATGCTTTATCAGAAACCAGAGCAGAGCCAGAGCTCTCTGAATTCAAGGCTCTGACCTAGTTCTTCATTTGATGGAATGGGATCAAATCCCATTTGAATTTGAAAGTTTTCCCCACTCATCACAGTCTAATTTCTGCAGGGATCCTAATTTGAATATTCAAGGGACTTATTTTGAGAATCGGTGCAGAATGCCTAAAAAACGGACATCACCATTCCCCAGCTCCAGTTTCAAACTGAATGCTGAGCAAAGCATGAAACTTTAAATAGTTGATGAGGGCGTTTAAAGCAATCATAAGGAAAATAAAAAAACTCCATGAGATGTTAAAATGGGTTTGGAATGACCTCTGTGTGGAATAAATGTGTAAGAAGGAGAATGGAAAAGTTAAATCTGGGGCTGCTGAAAGGAAAATGAGGTAACAGCAGAATATTGGACTTATTTCTATGACCATACAAGGAGTAAGAGCTTCCTTGGACACATCTGAAATGGGGCAAACCCTACAGGATATATAAAAAGTAAATAGAAAGGAGCCCAGTAATGTAAATTAAGAACATAATTATGCTTCTAAGATGACAGTAATATTCTTACAACGCAGTTATCTGTGACTCTGCCAGAACATGGAAAGGAACTGAGACAGCACGTCATAATGGAAGGATTTCAATCTTATGATAAGTTTCAAGATGTTTCTAATCTATAGATTAACCTCTGCCTCAACACCATTTTTATTTGACCCTTGTACAACAAATCAAAGAGAAAGATCTGAAATTTAGTGGGCAGTAGAGCTGACCAGTAACTAAACAGCATTAATGACGAAAGTGATTTAATTGCTTGGCAATTCTTTAATAACAAACAATAGATACTTTGGACTTTTAATTCCACTTACAATGGAAAATAATTTATTTGGAACACCCTCCTGTAGTGAAGATCCCGATCAGTAAATTGCAATTACTTCATGTACTTCAAGAGAGTATTGAAAGAAATGGAATAAGAGGCCTAGATTTTACAACAACGGGTTACAGCCTGTGGTTACCACCTGTGATTGCTGCTCAGCGAAAATATGGAAGGATTGTCCTACTAAAGAATGGAGTGACATTGGATTGGGAGAAGGGAGAGGGTGCAGTACAAACCCCACTCATGAAACTCCTTTGGAAGCTTTTGTCAGTTGCCAGAAAGATTAAATGTTAAGGTATCTTTGAGGCCGAAACATTAAAGAATTTAAAATAAAATAAAAATGATTAAGAGACGTTTAACAATAAATAATGACTCTTTAAAAATTCCTTAAAATAATTAAAAATGTTAAACTAACCATATATTTCTAATGATTAAGCAATTTAAATCAGTTTAGTTTAATGTAAAGGTACAGCGCTGAAATAGGCCCTTTGACCCAAGTCCACTAGCACTACCCTACACACCAGAGACAATTTACAATTTTTACTGAAGCCAATTAACCTACAAACCTGTACATGTTGCACACAGGGGAAACCCACGCAGTCACGGGGAAAATGTACTGACTCTGTACAGCACCTGTAGTCAGGATCAAACCTGGGACCCTGGCGTAGTAAGGCAACAACTCTACCGCTGCCCCACAGTGCCGCCCCTACACAGAGATGTGCAAGTTGTTGGAAATAGTAGAATGCATAGTTCTCCGACGCTCAGGGACTGGAGAAAGGTATAAAGATGGGCATGGAGGGACCCAAAAATTTGGATAATCATTTTAAAATGGTGGTATGGCCTGTAATAACTGTGGGCAAATTAGCATGGACTGACAAGTGACGGAGTACTTTTGCCCATTAAAAGTTTTAAAATTAGTTATTTTAATCAATAATTTGCTGTGATGCGATTGTTTCAACAAATCATATGTTTACTAGACGAGCGAGTCATGTGAGGTGCTGGAAAAGCCTTGAAGTTGCTATTTAAGGCGCACCTTATATCACGTGGCCTCCCTTAACAATGGCCCCCGGCTGACCCGCAGTCACGTGTCCGCTCACGCGTCACCTGACCCGCACCCAACGCTGTCCGCCCCTTCCCTCGCCTCCCGTTGCGACCAATCGCGAAGCTCGTTGTATGCGGCCGCTGGCGGGGCGAGCGCAGCCAATACCGAGCCGGCTTTTATTGTTGGGGCTCATCAACAGTAAGATGGCGGCGGCTTCTTGCTGAAGCGGCGGGTGTCTAAAAAAAAAGGAAATAAGCCGTCTGGTAACAAACGTTGGGGAGGGGTTCAAAATTATTCGAAGGAATTAACTTCATAAATCACTGATTTATTTATTTGGTTTCACCGTTTCGCTGCCCGGCCCCTTTGCCAGGACTCTTGCCCTGACCCAGCGCCGCGCGGCTTCGGCCGGTTGCTCTTCCCTTCCAGGCGACGATGACTTCCATTCACTTCGTGGTGCACCCGCTCCCGGGCACCGAGGATCAGCTCAACGACAGGTGAGCGGCGGCCACGCAGGCCTAGGGCCCGCCCGCCCGCCCGGGCTCGCAGCAGGGGTGAGGGGCAAAGGGAAGGCGGGGGTTTGCGTCGACTCGAGGTGGGTCCCTGCCGAAGCTGGCCGGGCCTGGTGCGGCTGGGCCGAAAAGTTAAACGAGACAGAGCAGCTTCGTGGGGCGGGTGGATTGATGGCGAGAGCTTTTAGGGTGGAGGCAGATTGCTCCGGTGTCTCCGCTGCAGTACTGGGTTGGAGCACAATGACTTGTGCCTGCCCATTGGTCTCATCGCGATCGGTGCATAGAGGCCCGGGTTGGGTTGAGTAGGTGCGGGGAGAAAGAGCTCTGTACTTTAATTGGCAATTTATTTTATTGGGACATGACGCACGAAGCACATGTCTGTGCAATATTTGAGTGAGGGTGAATTGACGAAAGAGGCTGTCGGGCACATCCCGGAGTGACTGGGGATTGAATTTGTGTGAGTCGATGCGTCATTTTCAGAACGATTGTTTCACATCTCGACGGGCGGGTTGACGAGCCAGGAATCTTCATGTCTCCATGTTGACTATCGGCAGCCTTCATTAGATGTAGATTCTTCTAACGTGTGATATCTCGACTGAATTGAAGGAATTTATTGTTTCTTTAAATCATAATGTTTTTAAAGTTTTTTTTGTTATTGCTAACCTTTGCCATTATTTCATCCACAAAACTGTAAATCAGTAAAGTCACGAACTCTAAATCATGACGTTAATGTCTGATCTTGTTTACAATAAATTAACATGAAATACTCGCTTTGATCACCAGGATGTAATGTATTTTATAAATGTTCCAAATTATGAGAATTTCTGATAAATGGGTCAAATTGTATATCGGTGCCCACATTAAAAGTATAGTTAGGATTCAATTTAGGGATTAATAATCTGGACCAATAGGTTGGATATTATAACAATTCTTTAACTAAAATTCAATTTGATATATGTGTGTGTGTATATATATTTAAAACAATTCTGGCTTTCAAGACTTCAGAATCTAAAATAGGGACGCTTTAAAGATGCAACATTCTTGATTTATTTATTATGTGCTGTTTTTTTTTTAAATTTTGCTGTGTGTGCTTTGTCAGGTGAAAAAAAAATTCAAAGACCACAGTTGGGCTTTGTGTTCTTAGTTGGAGAGATGGAAGTACATTAAGGTTTTTGTATTTAGTCCATGCTTTGATGGTATTATACTTGACTGATTTCGGCTGTCAATGTATTTGGCAGTTTTTCAAAGTATGGGAGGCTATTATATTCTTGTCTTGTGGATAAAATAATAGGAATAGAATAACTTTGCTATTTTCCAGTGCTTGGAGTATGGTTTAACTATGGTGATGCCAACAGATTTAACAGACAAAGTGCTTGAAACGATGGAGAACATGAAATAGTGGGTAGCTGTGATATATCTTGTGTCGTTCAATAAAGGGCGTGCAGCATGATATTAGTATCATAGAGCATAGATTTTAGTACTTTTGACAAAATAGTTTAATGTGCTAAATCTTAAATTTATGTAATGTAGCAGTAACATAACCAGAATATCAAACCTGAATTAAATTACTTTAGTTCAGTTGGATGTGTAGTTTAGAGGGGAACACATTAAAATACGCAGTGGTGACATCTTGTGTATTGTTAGTCTTGCATAAACTGAGAACCTACCAGAAGACTAAGAGGTAAATCTTCATAGATTTAAATAGGATAATAACTTTGTCAGTGCTCAGTGTCACCTTTACAATTAATTTACTTGCACCTGCTTAATGTTTACACTATTACATTTTAATCTTATTGCATTGCTGCCACTAAACATTTTCTATGTTTTCTATTTACGGGATACTCAGGCCAGCGGTGCAAGGCTCGAATGAATGACTGCATAATTTCTATGTTTCTATGTAAACTGTCTAGTTTGTGTCTGTCCTGCTCTAGTTGATGTCTCTATTTTGATGTAACCCATGGTGCACAATTCCTTGATTAAACCTTAGACTTCACATGCAGCCCACTGTCGGGACTGCTTATATCTGAAGCATCTACGGCTTTGTTCAAAGTTTTTGTTGTCAAATTATAGGTTGTGGTTATATATGCACCCTTTACTAGTTGTGATTTACGATTCAGAATGTACCTTATTGGTTGTAAATTTATCCTATGGCCATGAAAGGTGCTAGGCAAATGCAAGTATTGTTATTAAGAGTAGTTCATATTCTGCCCATGTTTATTTGCTGACCATAAACTGTCATTACTAGTCTCTTATCATCGTCCAATTACATTTTATATAGTCTTCTGCTTCACCTCAGTGTGTTGTGGCATTGCCCTTTATACAAAGTGTATTGTATGTTTGCTTTTTGTACAGTTGTAATACAAGGAATTCTTTTTGAGCAGATTTTAAAATTTGTTTCAGATTAATAGAAATTATCATAGGAAAGCAGGTTTCACTAGAATAGTCAGGGATTTAGTGTCATTTATTTTTTTCTGGGCTAATTTGTTGACCAGTAAAGTTTTAACATAATGAAACAATTATGCACCTGAGTTTTCAGTTGACATGCAGTTGATGTATTACCCAACTTTTGTAATTGGAGATGACAGTAACCTCTGACCTTGGAAACTGCCTACAAAGATCAACTGATCTCGGAGCACTTTCAGTCATTTTCTAATATTGATTACTTTAGATGTCAATTTTAGGAAGCTCTGACATGAAGCAATAGGGTGACATGAAGTACTAATTCTCATTGTAAAAATTTGCAAGACTGCAAAATAGGAAGTTTAAAATACAATTTTAATGTTAACTCCTCAGAGACCAGGAAATGGGTGAATATTTGACATTTTAATTAGGAGCTGAGATTTGGTCAAAGTTCATTGGTTTTTAAACTGAATTACTTGGAATGATAATTTACATTTAATTTTTGTATAGCCAGAATGGTGATTAAGCAGTAATCGTGGTTAGTCTGCCAATAAACATGTTCATACTTCATGTAACACGGCATAACATTTTCCGGATTGCTGTTCGTTGTCATAGCTCGCTGATTCCTAAAGATTATGTTGAAGGCAGTTTCCAAAGAGGACAAGCAATGGGGAAACAGAATTGATGACCAGAATTCTGGATTACAATTTTCATCATGCATGTACTGTAGAATTTGCTGTCAGTTTTGCAGTAAAATAATGGGAGTATTGACGTTTTAGCAAAATCTGCTTCGCAGTTGCTTGTTGTTTCTGCTGGATCAGAAACTGCTGTATGATGATTACATTTGGAATTCAAAAATTGGGAATTGTACTTTTATTTCAATTAAATGCAATAAAATTAACTGTGATTGTTTATGTAGTATTCTACAATGGGCATCCTTCATCAATATTACTGAGTAGCCATGTTGCAAAATGTTATCTCTGTCACAAGGAATAGGAGTAGAATTGGGCCAAGTCTACTCCTCCATTCAATCATGACTGATCTATCTCCCCCTCCTAACCCCATTCTCCTGCTCTTGGGAAAGTGTGACGACTTGCAATCCCTTATGATAATTCCAACCTGTACATGAGCTATGCAAAGCCATCAAGGATGCCAACAGAGAATTCTAGACCATGTTAGAATGCCAAAATAACCACTCATTGATTGTGACATGGCTTGCATTCTATAATGGCTACAAAGTGAAATTGGGCAATATCACTGGCAATGACTGATCCATCCACAATGAGCTCAATGCATTCTATACTCCCATTGAACAGAAAGTCAATGGAATGGTGTTGCCAACCCTGACAGCCTGTATCCATGGTCACTGTCCCTGATCATGTCCTTTGATCCTCTGCCAACCAGCTGGCTGAAGATCCCACCATTTTAAGAAGACCACAATTATCTTGGTGACAAAGAAAAGGAAGGTAGAGTGCCTTAATGATTACCATCAGATAGTTCTGACATCCATCATTATGAAGTGCTGTGTGAAGCTGGTCATAATGCATTTCAACTCCATCCTATCAGACAAACTTGATCCATTGCAATTCACTTGCTGTTGTAACAGGTGCACAGAAAATTGTTTCCCTGGGTCTACACTCATTCCCGGAACATCTGGATAACAAGGATACTTGTGTGAGATCTTTTAACTTGAGCTTTACCTTCAACACCATAATTATAACCAAACCTTTAGACCTAAGACTCGGCACCTCCAACTGGATTCTTGACTTCTTAGATGCTGCTGCACCCGCTGAGTTTCTCCAGCTTTTTGTGTAACTCTGGATTCTTGACTTCCTGCCCCCTAGATCGTAACACCATAGGTAACAAAAACATCTTCCATGATCATTCTCAACACACATGGTCTGCAAAGATGCATTCTTATCCCCTTTACTATACTCCCCCACTACTATGTGGCTAAATTTTGTGCTAACTCCATTTAAAGGTTTTTGGGTGATGTCACCATAGTGATCGATCTCAAATGACGGCAAGGCAGAGTAAAAGAAGGAGGTGGGGTGCTTAGCAACATGGTGTCAAAACAACAGCCTCTGCATAAAAGATAGACACAAAATGCTGGAGTAACCCAATGGGGCAGGCATCTTCTCTGGATAGAAGGAATGTGACGTTTCAGGTCGAGACCCTTTTTCAGACTGAAGAAGATTCTCGAACTGAAACGTCACCCAATCCTTCCATCCAGAGATGCTTCCTGTCCTGCTGAGTTACTCCAGCATTTTGTGTCTATCTTCAGTGTAAACCAGCTTCTGAAGTTTTCCAACATAACCTGTACATCAATGTCAGCAATATGAAGAAGCTAGTCACTGACTTCAGGAAGCAAGATAGAATACATGCTCCAGTCTACATCAATGGTGCTGAATTATAAATTGTTAAGAGCATAAAATTCGCAGGCAAAAATATCACAATTTGTCCTGGCCCAACCACATTATGTAGTGGCCAAGAAAGCACATCAATGAACATAGTACATAGAAAAAGTACAGGATAAGAACAGTCCCTTTGGCCCACTAAAACCTGTGCCGAACATCATGTCAAGCTAATTTAAGAAATTGCAGAGCATTACATTTACATCTCCATAAGAACATATAACAATACAACACATGGACAGGCCATTCGGCCCATTATGTACATGCCAAACATGATCTCAGATTAAACTCGTCTCCTCTGCCTGCACGTGATCCATATCCCTCCATTCCCAACATATCAATGTGCCTATCTAAAAGCCTCTTAAATACTATTATGATATATCTCTACACCACTAACACTCCAGGCATCCCAACACTCTGTTAAAGCTACGTCCTGTAGTCTTTGACATTTCCACCTTGAAGACGGATCTAACTGTCTATCCTTTCTATACCCATCATAATTTTTGATATGTCAATCAGGTCTCTCCGCAGGTAGACATAAAATGCTGGAGTAACTCAGCAGGACAGGCAGCTTCTTTGGAGAGAAGGGTGACATTTTGGGTCGAGATCCTTCTTTAGACCAGGCATGTGCCGTGTGTAGGGTAGGCAGTCAGTCGGCTTTAAAAAAAATCTTAAACCGCGCATGCGCAGATTGTTCTCTCCATAAAAAATAAAAATAAAGAAAGTAACACTTCAATTTGCCCAAGGCTTGCAAATCTTCATTCTGAATTACTGAATGGGTGAGGGGTGGAGGGTGACGGCAGGTGGAGAGATGGTGGGAAAAACGGGAGCACACTGGGACAAGTTGAATCAGTTATGATCTTTTTGAATGACAATACTAGTTCAAGGGACCAATTGAGGGGAGAGTTCCTTTCACAGCGTGTGAGGAGTCTGGCCATGGGTAAAATTACGTTGAAAAGGAGGGGATCGGGGATCATGCCAATAACCCACTCACTTGCCGCTCCGGGCGCGGAGCCACCGCATTGTGGCCGGGGAGGGAATCAGTTCGGGTGGCTGCGAATGGCTGCTGGGAACTCAGCGCCTTCTGCCGCCTCGTTCACCTCTGGCAGTGCTTTCCGTCTGAACAGTGAGGAGACCAGCTCAAGAGCAAAGATCATAGAACGGAGCGGGTCAGTGGATAACAGGACAGCGGCAGTGGAGCTTACTCCTGTGTCAGCGCGAACCAGGGACCAATTAAGGTTACTCGCACTGACACATGGAGTAATCTCCACCGCCCGCTGTCCTGCTATCCATCGCCCGCTGACCCACTCTTGAGCTGGTTGCTGGCATGATCGCCGATCCCCTCCTTCTAGACGCTCCTGCCCTCTCGCAACTTTATCCCTGGCGAGACTCTTCCCCTCCCCCCAACGGCGCTGTCCTTTTGCAGCCACTTCTGAGGGATAGCCAAGTCTATCTTTCTTGGCTAAGAACCTAATCTTCAGCCTCCAAGATGCAGGTACATTTTCGTGCCATATTTTTGGGTAAAAGTAGCGTCTTCATTGCCGGGAAATACGGTATTTAAAAACATATAGCTCAAAGAAATCTACTTACCACATTATTTGTACACAAACTCGATTCTTCTCTCTTTTTGTTTCTTAAGATACTCTGAAGATAATGACAATCCATGTTTGAAAAACCCGCCAAGAAACCTGCGTTGCATATGCGCAGTAGGCTGCTGCAAAGCTTGCAGTCCACGCTGCAAAGGCAGAATTTCAGCTGCTCCCTGCTCCCCTTTTCATTGAAGATTTGAAGCAGCGTCGACGGCACGTCGGCTGCACAGACCTTCGCGTATTACATGTACTGCTCATGAAAGGCATAGAGAATTATGCTTACCTAAGAGATCGATCTCTTAGGTAGGCATAATTTTCCTGTGCCTTTACTATTTATATTTAATAATTATAATTTTATAATTTTAGTCACAGTAGGCATGCCTTGACAGTGATAGAATGTAGTTGGAGACAGTAAGACAGATGGGAGAACTGGGAAGGGGGAGGGGATGGAGAGAGTGAAAGCAACCATCTCACTCTGACAATGGAGGAGGTCCAGGACAGAAAGGTCAGGTTGGGAATGGGAGGGGGAGTTAAAGTGCTGAGCAACCGGAGATCAGATAGGTTAAGGCGGACTGAGCAGAGGTGTTCAGCGAAACGATCGCCGAGCCTGCGCTTGGTCACGCCGATGTCGAGAGGTTGATACCTGGAACAGCGGATACAGTAGATGTGGTTGGAGGAGGTGCAAGTGAACCACTGCCTCACCTGGAAAGACTGTTGGGGTCCTTGGATGGAGTCGAGGGGGGAGGTAAAGGGACAGATGTTGCATCTCCTGCGTTTGCTGGGGAAAGTACCTGGCGGGGTGGTTTGTGTGGGAGGGGACGAGTTGACCAGGGAGTTGTGGAGGGAATGGTCTCTGCGGAAAGCAGAAACGGGTAGCGATGGAAAGATGTGGCCAGTAGTGGGATCCCATTGGAGTTAGCAAAAATGTTGGAGGATTATATGCTGTATGCGACGGCTGATGGGGTCGACAAGGGGGACTCTGTCCTTGTTTCGAAGGGGGGGAAGGGGAGCAAGAGCAGAGCTGCGGGATATCAAGGAGACCCTAGTGAGAGCCTCCAATAGTGGAAGAGGGGAACCCTCTTTTCCTAAATGATGACATCTCTGATTACCATCCTGGGCGCAGATGTGGCGTAGACAGAGGAATTGGGAGTAGAGGATATAGTCTTTCAGGAAGCAGGGTGGGAAGAGGTGTAGCTATTGGAGTCAGTGGGTTTGTCTCCACATCCTCCGATGCTCCAGTTAAAGCAATCCTAAGTTTGTCCAACCTCTCCTTGTAGTTAATACCCTCTATCCCTCTATCTAATTCTGGTAAACTTCTACTGCACCCATTGCAAAACCTCTACATCCTTCCTCCAATGCCTTTTCCTCAGAAAATTAAGGAAATCGGTATGTCTTCAATGAAGTACCAATTTCTGTTGATGTCACAGAAGGCATCCAATTGGGATGCATCATAGTTTGCTATGGCAACTGCTCTGCCCAAGATCATAAGAAACAGCATAGAATTGTGGACGCAGCATCAGTCTTCATGCAAATGTCTCCCCTAACCCCCCAAGAAAATCCATCCGTACTTTGCACGTTGCCTCGGGAAAGCAAGAAACTTTATCAACATCCACTTGTACCGTGATCATTCCCTCGTCTCTATCGTGGGGCAGAAGATACAAAAAATGTTAAAGCGCCAGATTCAAGAGCAGTTTCTTCCATGACCTCTTGTAAATTAAGGATGTAATTTATAATTAACCTACCTTGTTGTGGCTTTTGTACCCCTTTCTCTGTAGCTATAACACTATGTTCTGCACTCCGTTTCCTTTTTGCACTGCTTGTACTTGTGTATGTTCTGATCGGACTTGTGTGGTATGATTTGCCGGGATAGCATGCAATACAGTTGTTCAATCTTACGCGATAAACCAATGTCAAATGCTTGTTTTTCTTTTGTGAGGAAATTAATG
This sequence comes from Okamejei kenojei, assembly GCA_035221665.1. Taxonomy (NCBI): domain Eukaryota; kingdom Metazoa; phylum Chordata; class Chondrichthyes; order Rajiformes; family Rajidae; genus Okamejei; species Okamejei kenojei. Next base: position 99,815,863 of record CM069134.1, read on the forward strand.
TTACTTTGGAGAGGATCATGTTAAGATTAACATTCAAGTTTTATGATTTGCACAGTTTCTGTCCCCTGCTTTTTTACGATCATTATATTGAAGAAAAAGAACGTCTTATCACTAGTTTGTACTCTAACCACTTGATGTACACTCGGTTTGATTATCAAAAGAAAATAGCACAGAAACGGGCCCTTAAAATCCATAGCAGCCATCAGCAGCCCATCTATATCTATCTTATTATACTAAAACTTATCTTGTCTGTGTATGTGTCATCTGGTGCCCAATCTGCTTGATTCTCATTTCCTTCCAAACGCTAGGCCACAGCCTTCCCATTTTCACACATTCTACTCACATTTTTCCCCTAGAGCGATAAACATCTTCCCATTGCATTCCCACCTATATTTCCAAACTTTTAAATCGTTTAAAGTTTTAAAAACAGCCGGTAAACTCGCCCATTTCGAAAGGACAGGACACTCCAGGAGGGAGGGGCCACTCCAGCGCACCTGAGTGACGTAACAATGCACTCACAAGGCAGGACGGGACACTCCGGGAGGGAGGGCCATTCGAGAGCAGGCTGCCGACATCTGGTGGCGAGGGTGGGAGCAGCGGGCCCTGGCTGGAGCCGCGCCTGGTACTCGTGCTGGAGCGAGAGCCCAGCCCGGGGCTTGGGGTGGGGCCGATGAGGAAGCCGCCGATGGAATCAAGGATGAGCCTGGGTCCAGGATCAGGGACGGTGAAGTTGGAACCTGCACAGGAGCCCAGCCGAGCTTTGTGGCTGGAGCCCGAGGATGCGGCCGAGCTGGTGGCTGCCGCTGGAACCAAGGACGTGCCCTCCTTCCCTCTCTGGGGCCCCCCTCCCTCCCTCTCTGCCCCCCCCCCTCCCTCCCCCCCCCCTCCTGCCCCCCCTCCCTCCCTCCCCTCTCTGTCCCCCCCCCCTCCCCTCTCTGCCCCCCTCCCTCCCTCTCTGCCCCCCCCCCTCCCTCTCTGCCTCCTATCCCTCCCTCTCTGCCCTCTCTGCCCCCCCCTCCCCCCCTCTCTGCACCCCCCTCCCTCTCTGCTGCCCCCCCCTCCCTCTCTGCCCCCCCCTCCTCTCTGCCCTCTCTCCCTCTCTCCTCCCTCTCTGCCCCCCCTCCCTCTCTGCCCCCCTCCCCCCTCTGCCCCCCTCCCTCTCCCTGCCCTGTCCCTCCCCGCCCCTCCCTCTCTGCCCACCCCCCTCCCTCCCTCTCTGTCCCCCCCCCCCCCCTCCCTCTCTCCTCCCTCTCTGCCCCCCCCCCCCCCATCCTGCCCCCCTCCCCTCTGCCCCCCCTCCTCCCTCCCTCTCTGAGCCCCCTCTGGCCCCCCCCCTCCCTCTCTGCCCCCCCCCCTCCCCCCTCTCTGCCCCCCCCTCTCTGCCCCGCCACCCCCTCTCTGCCCCCCCCTCTCTCTTGGGCCCCCCCCCCTCCCACTCTGCCCCCCCTCCATAGATGCTGCCTCACCCATTGAGTTCCTCCAGCATTTTTGTCTACCTTCGATTTTTCCAGCATCTGCAGCTTTTTCTTAAACATAAATCAGAACTTTTTATGGCAGCTGTAAAGGTAAATATGTGCAAAGCATATGCATTCCTTTAAAAAAAAATCTTAACTACTAAGACGATCGAACAGCGATATGTTTTAATAAAGCAATATTACATTGATTCTATCCAGAATTCATATAATTTTGAATTTGAGGCTGAATTTTCCACAAAAAAAGCATTTGCTTGGCATTATCATTAATTTAATAACATGGTAATGGTTGAAAGAAAGTTGCCATATTTTGCATCTTTTTGAAGTGTAGAAATGTTCTAAGATTCGTGCTTTACCAGATGCAACTGTATATTGTTCAGTATTGGGTCATATTCAAGCCAAAGCTGAATGACAGAACCTTTAGAAGCAGGATTCACTGAGCAAATGAAATAAAAATTACCAATACATTGCTTCAACTGCGCTTGTTTCTTTGCAGATTACGAGAAGTATCGGAAAAACTCAACAAATTCAATCTTAGCAGGTATTGTGAATATTTAACTTCCTTTTTTAATTTTGTCACTGTACTCGGTTCCTACTGTGCCTTGTAAATCGTTTACTTCATGGCTCATTTTTAATCTGGCCAAATCCAGTATTAAATTTCTCTGAATGGATCTTTTCCTATTCCGTAGGAGATATAAAATTATCTTTTGAATGGAAAATATAACTAAGAATTAATTTAGTATATTCATTAAATGTTAGAAATATAGGAAGAATTATATTTTGTTCTGTTGCACATTGTAATCTATTGTACTGGGGAATAGAGAATTAATACAATCTACTGCAGATTTAGATTGCCTACTCCGGGTTCATTTCTATCTGCTGACACTTTAATGTTCTGTACTTCGCTTTTGTGGCTCTGGACTTGGGTTTGTGATTATTTGTGTAATTTACCTCTAATTGATGAATTTCTTGGAACTCTTAATGATGATTTCAGAGAAGCACATTTTTCTACATAACCTGCATTTTTCTCTAAGACCAGGATAGAGTTGGTGTTGAGTTAAGTTGGTCTTTAGTTGGACTAGTTGGCTTTGCAATGGTAAATTTCAAACATGTTTGGTGTTAATCTCTGGGCCCAATTATGGGAAGGTGATAAATTGCACAAAATACTATGATTTATACTTTATTCCTTATGATAATATTGCAAGACGTATTGAATTTCAGTTGCTTTGAGATTTACGTTGATTTCTGTACAGCAAGCACTGCATGGGTAGTAGATCCAAAATTATGTTTCCAGTGGGGGATGTTCAGACTGATTGGAGTATGGAAGAGAAAGCTGGAAATGAGAAGTGGGGGTGGCACAAAGCCTGTCAAGTTATAGATGGATACAAGTTGGGGGGGGGGGGGGGGTTGATTGGCACCGGTAGATTAAGTGACAAAAGGGTGGAGTTCAAAAAAAAGGCGTCAGTTAAGAGAAGAATAGGAGGAGTGAAATGTAACACTAGAGGGATGGGTCGGAGAAAGAATGGGGGATAAAAGGGAAATGTGGCAGTTGCGGGTGTGAAATTAAAATGAGAAATTAGAATACAGACAGTATGGAAAAGAACAGTATGACTGGGGTGGTGGGAGATGGCGAGGTGAGTGTGCACGAAACTGGGTGGGAGCAGGGGAGGGAATATACTTGAAATCTGCGAAGTGACGGCGCCTAACAGCAGCGGCTCGACTGTAGTCCGTCTGTCTTTTTTTAAATATTTGCCCCGTTAGATGTATGATTTTAGTTCTAATTTTTATTATTTTTAGCTGTGTGGGTGGGGGGGGGGGGGGAACCATTTAATCTCTTCCCTGTACGGAGACCCGACTTTTTTCCTGTCGGGTCTCCGGTGTCGTTGGGCCTAACATCATGGAGCTGGCGGCGGCATCCAACCGGAACCAACCTGAGGGCTCCAGTCACTGAGCCTGCAGCCGCGTCATCGCGGAGCTGGCTGACTACGGAGCGGGGCTGTAACCCGGCTTTGGAGGCTCCGGCTGCAGGCCCGGTGGACAGGAACAACGGGAGCTCGCAGGTCTCTCGCGTTTCGGAGCTCCCGCAACGGCAACTTCTCCCGCCGGAATCGCGGGGTTTAAATGACTCTGAGCGGGGCCTAACATCGCCCGGCACGGCTTAAACGGCTGTGGGACTTACCATCGCCCACCGGGGGCTTTAACATCGTGAGCCCCAGTCGCCTTGACGCTGCACTTGGACTGCTGGACCGTGGGAGAAGAACAAAGGGAAGAGATAAAACTTTTGCCTTCCATCACAGTGAGTTGTTGAAATTCACTGTGATGGATGTTTGTGTAAATTGTGTTGAGTGTGTGTCTTGGGTTTTTTTGTAATGTCATGACTAGGAATGAAATTTCGTTCAAACCATGTCTGTATGAATTACATTAAAAGGCATTCTATTCCATTCTATAAATTGGAGGATTTAATATTGGTACTGTTGGGTCATAAGCTACCCAAGCAGAATATGGAATACGAGGTGCTGTTCTTTTAGTTTGTCTGTGGTATCACTCTGGCTATGGATGAGGCCAAGGACAGAAAGGTCGGCCGTATGGGAAAGGGAGGGGAAGTTAAAATGGTTAGCAACTGCGATTTCGCACAAGCCTTGATAGACAAAGTGCAAATTTTCAGGTAAACAGTCATTCAGGAACTTTAGATGCTGGAATCGAGCAAAAAACGGTGCTGGAGGAATTCAATGGATCATGGACGTTTTGCATTAAAGCTTCTATCAAAATTCACATTGTTGCACAATATGCGAATAGCTAACCACAGTTGGATGCTTCAAAATTAAGCTTCTGAAGGTTTTGACCTAGTTGTCTAAATATGCAACTGACTTGCTTTTCTCCTTGTTTAAGTGCACCCACATAATAAAATCTTTGCATTGAAATATAAATTAAATAAAATACAGTCACCAAGTTGTAAAACTCTACCAATATACTAAACAAATACAATTTGAACTTGGAGATAAACCACAAAAATTATTGGCTCGTCAATTACTAAAATTGGAGGGGGGAAAAAAATTAATCCATAGAATTAAATCAGACAAAGGTGAATTACTAGTGCAAACTAAAGATATAAATGAGGGATTTTTGCAATATTATAAAAATTTATATTCAGCCAAAACGACAGAAAATCGGACAGGAATAGAAACATTTAAAAAAAATTGTAATCTAAAAGGACTGGATTCAGCAAATAGAGAATCACTAAACGCTGAAATAACTACTAAAGAAATCGAAGAATCTATTAGGTCATTAAAAAATGGTAAAACCCCAGGACCGGATGGTATTGGATCAGAATTTTATAAAACATTCTATGATATGATAGCACCACGTTTGAAGACACTTTATGAATACATTTATGCACAACAGAAGTTACCAGAAACATTAAATGAACCTATTATAACACTCATACCTAAATCAGATAAAGATCTGGATGATCCAGGGTCATATAGAGCCATAGCTCTTTTAAATACTGATCAAAAAATATTAACCAAAATACTAGCACAAAGACTAAACACAGTGATTAATAAAGTAATTCATTTGGATCAAACGGGATTTATACCAATACGATATTCCTCAAATAACCTGAGACGATTATTCAATATTATATACTCGAAAAGAAATATTAATAAAGATTTAGCAATTATTTCATTAGACGCAGAGAAAGCTTTTGATCAGATTGAATGGTCTTATTTATTTTCGGTTATGGAAACTTTTCAGTTGGGAGAGAAGTTTATAACATGGGTTAAGCTACTATATACCAATCCAACAGCTAGAATATTAACAAATCAAATGTTATCAACTAAATTTAATTTATTCCGAGGCTGTAGACAAGGTTGTCCTCTTTCCCCACTACTGTTCGCACTGGCAATTGAACCATTAGCACAACGTGTGAGATCATATCCTGAAATATACGGGTATGAAACCAAAGAAACTGAAAATAAAATCTCTTTATACGCAGATGATGTATTACTTTATATTACAAAGCCGGAAATTAGTATTCCTAACTTATTAGGTTTAATAACTCAATTTGGATTGTTTTCAGGATATAGAATTAATTGGAATAAAAGTGCTTATGCCAATAATGGGAAATAACTCACATATACTACAACAATATCCTTTTAGGATAGCAAATGAAAAAATCAAATATCTTGGAATTCATGTAACAAAAAGATATGATTCTTTATTTAAATCTAATTTCCCACCTCTATTGAATAAACTACTTAAGAATATCCTATATTGGAAAACATTACCTATTTCAATGCTAGGTAGAATTAATGCGATAAAATGATTTTTCTTCCGCAATTGTTATATTTGTTTCAACTGATCCCGAAATATCTTCCTAAAAATCTTTTTAAGAAAGTGGACTTTATAGTTACCAATTTTATTTGGGATTATAAGAGCCATAGAATAAATAAAAAAACATCTATGTAAATCAAAAAATTGCCACTTTCTATTATTGGATTTCCTCTATAAATGTTCTTATGTATTTTAGCATTGCCTAATTTTATGTTTTATTACTGGGCAGTTAATATTAAAAATATTAATTTTTGGTTGGAAGAATTAGATAAACAACCAAACTGGTTAAAAATGGAAAAGGAAGATTGTTCACCTTTCGAAATTAGCTTGATTTTATTTGCCAATACTAAAATACATAAGAAAATTTATAGAGGAAATCCAATAATAGAAAGTGGCATACGTATTTGGAAACAATTAAAGAAAACATTAAAATTAGAAAGTATACCACTGGCTCTTCCCATTGTAAACAACATTACTTTTACTCCTTCAATGATGGATAAAGGTTTTAAAATGAAAGAACTATGGAATAAATAAGATGGGTGATCTCTACAGGGAAAGTTTATTTCTTTCATTTCAGGAATTACAACAAAATTACGGATTACACTCAAAAGAGTACTTTAGATATCTACAAATTAGAGATTATGTTAAATCAAACACACAGCATTTTAGAAATAGAAAGACAGAAATTTTAGATGAATGTCTAAATAAATATCTGAATATAGAAAAATTAATATATATTTATAATATTTTACTGGAAAATGATTTACCAATGTCGGAAATATACAGGCAAGCATGGGAAAACAAATTAGGTCAAACAATTAGTGTAGAAATATGGAATGAAAGTTTACAACATATACACCAACTGCTCATTAAATGCTAGACACTCTTTGATACAATTTAAAGTTTTACATAGATTACACTTTTCAAAATCCAAATTAAACAGAATTTTTTCAAATGTTTCTGCTATATGTGATAAATGTCAGCATTTAGAAGCTAATCTAATGCATTCATTCACAAAATGTATAAAAATTACTAACTTTTGGATAGAATTTTTTAAGATAATCTCGAATGTAGTTAATGCAAATCTGACTTCAGACTCAAAATTAATCATATTAGGAATATTAGAAACGGATCAACTACTAACAACACAGCAAATAATTTTTATTTGGTTATGAATTGGTTATAGTTTAATAATTGGTAAAAAACTAATATTAAGATTTTGGAAAGGTCCTACATCCCCCACAATCAAAATGTGGATTACAGAAATGTCAGAGACACTTCATCTGGAAAGATTAAGACTTGTCCTTTTGGACAAGCTAGATCAATTCAGAGGAATATGGTCTCCATTTATTGAATATTTAAGGGGTCAAGGTGGTCTGGTTCGAGGGCCTGACTGAAGCCTGAATGAAGGAATAGATGAAGAACTATATACAATAGACCACGGATATATCTCCAATAAAGAATAGCCTGCTTAATACTCCACTCATATTATCGATTTTCTATTTCTATTTTATTTCTCTTTATTATTTCTCTTTACTATCTTCTTTCTGCTTTAAAATAATAAAAAGTATAGGTATAAATAAGAATGACTGTAAACTTTAAAAATATTATGAATAAGTGACGAATAATATGTTTCTTTTTTATTTTATGTTATTGCTTCTTAATATGTATTTACTTCTAATAAAAATATTTTACAAAAAAAAAAGTGCACCCACTGGATTATGTAGCATCCAAATGGCTGCTACAAAGATGTGTAGCTAATTTGGATGTTGCTTGATTAGAGCGAGAAGTTTGCACATACTTTTATCTTGGACCAATGCTGCTGGCCCAATGTTGTAATTCATTTTCTGATGACTTGGATGTGGATTTAATAAGTTTAGGGTGAGAACTGTGCGACATGTTTTTGCATTCATTTTGACCACGACAGATACAATACTAAAAGTTCAAATAATCTCTCAAATCCTCCTGAATTGCAACTTCACTCAAAAATATTTTTCTGTCTAAATTCTCACATGGTGGTCATTAAGAAACCTATTCACTGAAAGGCACAGTGTACCTGAAAGTAATGGCACACTCCTAAAGATGTTTATTGTCCAAAGACAAAGGGTTCGTAGAAGTTTTTGTACATGTTTCAAACATCTATACAATATTGCTCCACAAGTAAACTTGTGTAGATGATATACCTGGCTCTACATAAATGCAGGGTATCCTGAGTTTCTAAACTGTTTTATTAGATATCTGGGGCAATCTCACCGAGTAGATTATGCAAAATTAATGTTTGAACTGGAATCTAGGGGGCCTATTTATTAAATGAAATAGTTCTGATTGGAGATTTCTCCAGCAAAATCTAGATGATGTGATGTTAGATTGAAGCATCAGTTTAGTTGCTCAAGTGCACAAAGCGACATTTGAACCTGCATTTTTCATTTTTCTTTTTGTGTGGTAGACCTGGTAATGGACACTAATCCTAAAATGTTGAATAAATCTCATTGAGATTAGTGAAGTGCCAACTCTCTGCCATTTTAACAGAAGAAAGCAATGTATATAGCATTTGTGTTAAAGAAGGAACTGCAGATGCTGGAGAATCGAGGGTACACGAAAGGCTGGAGAAACTTAGCGGGTACAGCAGCATCTAAGGAGCGAAGGAGATAGGCGACGTTTCGGGTCAAGACCCTTCTTCAGACTGGTCAGGGATCAGGGAAACGAGAGATATAGACGGTGATGTGGAGCGATAAAGAACAATGAATGAAAGATATGCAAAAAAGTATCGATGATAAAGGGAACAAGCCATTGTAAGCTGTTTGTGGTGTGAAAATGAGAAGCTAGTGCGACTAGGGTGGGGGAGGGAGATGGAGAGAGAGAGAGAGAGAGAGAGAGAGAGAGGGGGAATTCCAGGGCCCGAGGGCTGAGGGAGAGGTGGGAAGGGGAGGAGATAACAGAATTGAGAAAATTCAATGTTCAAGCCCAGAGGATGCAGACTCCCCAAGCGGAATATGAGGTGCTGTTCCTCCAACTTGCGGTGTTGCTCACTCTGGCCGTGGAGGAGGCCCAGGACCGAGAGGTCGGATACGGAATGGGAGTTGAAGTGCTGAGCCACCGGGAGGTCGGCTTGGTTATTGCGGACCGAGTGGAGGTGTTCGGCGAAACGATCGCCAAGCCTCCGCTTGGTCTCACTGATATAGATCATCTGGCATCTGGAGCAGCGGATGCAGTAGATGAGGTTGGTGGAGGTGCAGGTGAACCTCTGTCGGACCTGGAAGGACTGCTTGGGTCCCTGAAAGGAGTGGAGGGGGGAGGTGAAGCGACAAGTGTAGCATTTCTTGCGGTTGCAAGGGAAAGTGCCCGGGGAAGGGGGTAGAGCGGGAAGGAAGGGAAGAATTGACAAGGGAGTTGCGGAGGGAGTGGTCTTTGCGGGAAGGCAGACGGGGGGAGATGGGAAGATGTGGCAAGTGGAGGGGTCACGTTGGAGGTGGCGAAACTGGCGGAGGACTATGTGTTGTATTTGCCGGCTGGTGGGGTGAAAGGTGAGGACCAGGGGGACTCTGCCCTGTTTGCGAGTGGGGGAATGGGGGGAGAGGGCAGTGTTGCGGGGTATGGAGGAGACCCTGGTGGGAGCCTCATCAATAGTGGGGGAGGGGAATCCCTTTTCTCTGAAGAATGAGGCCATTTGTGATGGACCTGGTGTGGAACACCTCATCCTGGGAGCAGATGCGGCGTTGACGGAGGAATTGGGAATAGGGGATGGAGTCCTTACAGGAAGCAGGGTGGGAGGAAGAGTAGTCCAGGTAGCTGCGGGAGTCAGCTGGTTTGTAGTGGATGTCGGACAGGAGTATATCACCTGCAATAGAGATGGTGAGGTCAAGGAATGGTAGGGAAATGTCGGAAATGGTCCAAGTGTATTTGAGTGCCGGATGGAAGTTGGTGGTTAAATGGATGAAGTCAGTCAGTTGTGTGTGGGTGCAGGAGGTGACACCAAAGCAGTCGTCGATGTAACGGAGGTAGAGGTTGGGGATAGGGCCCTGGTACGCCGAGAACAAGGATTGTTCGACGTACCCAACAAAGAGGCAAGCGTAGCTGGGGCCCATGCGTGCGCCCATAGCTACGCCTTGTGTTTGGAGGAAATGGGAGGAATCAAAAAAGAAGTTATTGAGGGTAAGGACCAACTCCGCTAGGCGGAGGAGGGTGTCGGTGGACGGGTATGGGTTGCTCCTCTGGTCGAGGAAGAACCGGAGGGCTTTGAGACCGTCCTGGTGGGGGATGGAGGTGTAGAGTGACTGGACGTCCTTGATAAAGATGAGAGGATGGGGGCCTGGATAATGGAATGCACGGAGCCGACGGAGAATGTCTAAGGTGTCTTGAACATAGGTGGGGAGGGATTTAACAAAGGGGGATAGCATGGCGTCAAGGTATGTGGAAATGTGTTCGGTGGGGCATGAACAGGCAGAGACAATGGGTCTGCAGGGCAGTCGGGTTTGTGGATTTTGGGGAGAAGGTAAAATCGGGCCGTGCGGGGCTAGAAACGATGAGGTTGGGGGGGGGGGGGGGGGGGGGGGGGGGGGGGGGGGGGGGGGGGGGGGGTTGGGAGCCGAAGCTGATGAAGTCCGTTATGGTGCTCGAGATGGTGGCCTAGTGTTCGTCAATGGGGTTATGGTCCAGGGGTAAGTAGGAGGAGGTGTCCGAGAGTTGGCGCGCGGCCTCCGCTTTGTAGAGATCGACGCGCCAGACTACCACTTCACCTCCCTTGTCGGCGGGTTTGATAAGCCAGTCTGGGTTGTTAGGGAGTGAGTCGATGGCAGTATGTTCGGGGCTGGAGAGATTGGAGAGAGACGGGAGTGGAGAAGTCGAGGCGGTTGATGTCCCGACGGCAGTTCTGGATAAATAGTTCTAGAGCCGGAAGGCTACGAGGGGCGGGTCCAAGTGGAGGGGGTACTTTGGAGACAGGAAAAGGGATCATCAGTGGGGGGCGAGGACTTCTTCCCGTGGAAGAACGCTGTGAGGCGGAGGCGACAGTAGAAGAACTCCAAGTCATGGTGGGCGCGGAACTCATTGAGCTGGGAAAAGAGGGGGACAAAGGTAAGACCTCTGCTGAGGACAGACTGTTCGATGTCGGAGAGGGGGAGGTCCGGGGGGGGATGTTGAACACGCGGCAAGGATGGGGGTTGTGGCCGGAGGAAGGCAGGTGAGTGCACTGAGGACGGAGCGTTGTGTGGTGGGAGGGTGGTCGGGGGTGGGGGGGGGGTATGGGGGCTGTGGTGTGGGTGGGGAAGAGCAGGGGTTACATGGTGGGGGGGGGGGTGGGGAAGACCCAATGGAATAGCCACTAAGGTCACTGGGGCTGGGGAGACTGGCACTAAGACCCAGTGCTGTTAAAGACAGAGTGGCGGGAGGAGTTAGCAACGTGGAGGCTTCAGGCCCACTGCAGAGTCCAGTCTGCAGGTGAGGCGACGGCTGCGGGCTGCTGGAGGGCGGTGGAGTGTCGTGGGTCAGCGGACCCGAAGGTAGGAGTCTGCGGGCAGTGGAGTCGGGGTCGGCGGGCGATGCGTTGGAGGTCCCGGTGGGTGAGCGGTCCGACCGGTGAGGCGGCGAGATGAGTGTGGTGCGGTGCGGTGGCCATGTTCGGGGAGCCCCGGTCCGTCGGCGATGCAGGGTGAGGCGGGTGCGGCTGTGATCTTCGGCGGGCCCAGTACACCGGCGATGCTGGATTGGCCCGGTGCGGCAGCTGTGGTCTTCGGCGGGCCCAGTACAACGGCGATGCTGGTTGAGCCTGGTGCGGCGATGGAGTTAGGTGGTCCCGGGGGGCGGCGAGGTTCGGCAGTCGCGTTGTGCTGGTGATGGGCGGTGGAATCGGGGAGGGGGAGATAAACAGAGATACCGGGCAGGCAGCGGGGCTGGGCGTATATAGCATATGTATATAGCACCTCTTTTTACCAGGTCCACCTTGAATGATAAATTGTGGATGCTCATTGAAAACAGATTTTTGCCCACCTGCATTATATCTATTTCCAAAAAAAGATTTAAAAAGAACTTATGAACTTATGAATCAACACAATCTTTTTTTTTTAAATGGTACCTTCTAAGTGTCGCCAAATAATTCAAAAAGATTAATCATCTATCGCTCATTTGCTCATGATGCTTGTTTCTTGTCAGGCCGTATCTAGGTTTAGTAATTTGAACACATATCTTGGCTAATATTCCATTGTAACAGTGATGGAGTGCACATTTAATGCTGTCCACCAGATTGCATGTTAACCTGAGGATCTGGAAGCTCTTAAGATGGTTTAAAGATACCACAACATGCAATCTGGTTTTCCCTTTAAGAAATAAAATAATTTTTCCTCACTAATATTTTGACCTATTTAGTAGTAGTTTAGTAAGCCTATTTAGTATTAGTGATTTTAATAATTTGGACTTTGTCATATAGCTGTTTAAAAAAAAAAAAAAAAAGAATTTGTTTAAATTAGCCATTCTTCCTACATTCTTGCAGGGACTACACTTCAGAAGTCCATTTTAGCGTTCACCTCACATTGCCAAACTGAGTCATGATTTTGAACTTTTTTTTTGTTTAAAAGTTCGCATTTTGAACTGGAAATTTGTATCGCTGACATGCACAAACCGATGATTAGCATATTCATATAAAGGTGGTTTCAACATTTTCTGTTAATTTATCAGAAAAGCAAATATGCTTTTACAACAAGCAGTTCTAAAATCTGAAAATTGTTGGCTATCTTGAACAATACTGACCCAAGGTGGCTAGTTTTACTTTTACAGGCAAAGACTTAATCTGATTTAGCCTGGGATAGATCATATAAACTTGCAAGAGTATAAAATGATTCTGAGAAATAAGAAATATATTTGAAAATACATCGCATTTGACAAGACAGGTTCATTAGGAATGGTCAGCATGATTTTGTGTGTGGGTGATCACGTCTCATGGATTGTGTTTTTTGAAGTAGTAACCAAGAAGGTTGAGGAAAGGGTGCTAGATGTAGTCTTTATGTACTGTAGCAATGTATGTTGCTCTGGACGGTCAGATCATATGGGATCAAGGGAGAGCTAGCAATTTGGATGTGGAATTGGCTTTATGGTAGGAAGATTATTTTTTGGACTGGAGGCCCGTGACTAGTGGTGAGCCAGGTTATCGGCTCTGGACCCTTTGCTGTTTGTCATCTGTATCAACTATTTAGAATAGAATGTACAAGACATGATAAGTTTGCACTAAAATAGGTGGTATCATAGAAAGTGAAGATGTTCATGAAGAATTACAGCAGGATCCTGATCAGCTGCATAAGTGAGCTGGGGAATGGCTAATGGAATTTGATGCAGAAAGTCAAACCATGGCAGGTCCTTCCCAATGAAACGTAGGGCCCTGAGGAGTGTTGCAGAGCAGAAAGATCTTGGAGTAAAAGTATATAATTTGCAGAAATTGACATCACATGTTTACATATTCTGTTGTGCTGCAGCAAGTAAAAATGTAATTGTTCTATCTGGGACATATGACAATAAAACACTCTTGACTTTTGACTAGAGTGGTGAAGAAGGCTTTTGACACATTAGCCTTCATCAGTCAGGGAATTGAGCATACTATTGGGATGTTATGTAATAATTGTACAACACGACGGGAAGGCTGCACTTGAAGTATTGTATTCACGTTTGGTTACTCTGTTGTGGGAAATATGCCATTAGGCTGAATAGAGAAGATTTACAAGGATGCTGCCAGGACTCCAGGGTCATAGGTATAAGGGGAGGATGGGCAGGCTAAGACTTTATTTCTTGGCAGGTGAGGGATGATCTAAAGTGGTATATAAAAATCATAAGGGGAAATAGATGAGGTGAATGCACAGAGCCTTTTTCCCCGGGCAAGGGCATTAAGAACAAGAGGGCATAGGTTTAAGGTGAAAAGAGAAAGATTTTATAGGAATCTGAGGGGCATATGGAACCAGCTGCCAGGGGAAGTAATTGAGACAGGTGCATGGATAGGGAAGGTTAAAAGAGATATGGGCCAAATGCAGGCAAATGGGACGAGTTTAGATGGGTATCTTGGTTGGCATGGGCTTGACAGGCTGCATGGCCTGCTTCCACACTCCATAAATATGAAGTATTCTGCACAGATATGCAAAACTGAAAGTTAAGCCAGAATCAAATTCTTTATCTTTGTGTGCACGTTTTCTGTAATATACAAGGTACAAGTTGATTATGTCAATTGGTGTGGGTGTCCAATTTGCGACAGAGGGATATGGTGGAAGTAGTCATTGACAGGAAAGGAGCAAATGAGAAATTCTGCTTAAATCACTAACCTGCACATTAACTGTTTTTCAGCAAATGTTGCCACCAGATCTTAATATTTTCAGCATTTTCTGTTGTAATTCCATTTTAAAATCTTTTGTATCTTAAATGTTGTGACTTTGTACTTTTTTTCCAGTCACCCTCCTCTGAATGTTTTGGAACAGGCTACAATTAAGCAGTGTGTGGTAGGACCAAACCATGCCGCATTTCTGCTGGAGGTAGTGTATATTTATTGTATATTAAATGATTATGTGATACCTTGTATGTTTTAAATATTTCTGAAGTGGTTTTAACTTTGATACAAATCATAAAGTAAGAACATGTTCTTAAGCTATTGGTTTAGTTTAGAGATACATCATGGAAACAGACCCTTTGGCCCCCTGGGTCCATGCCGACCAGCGATCCCCACATATTAACACGATCCTATACACACTAGGGACAATTTACACTTTGAACAAGCTGATTAACCTACAAACCTGTACTTCTTTGGAGTGTGGTAGGAAACCGAAGATCTCTGAGAAAACCCTTGCCGGTCTCAGGGAGAACGTACAAACTCCGCACAGATAGCACCCGTAGTCTGGATCGAACCCGGGTCTCCGGACCTGCAAGTGCTGTTAGGCAGCAACTCTACCTCTGCTCCACCATGCTGTACTTAGTATTGAACTTTGTAATGGCAACAGAAATTAAAAGTTCACCCGTGTCTAATTGGAAATGTTAACCTGATTGTAGACTCATAAATTCTCTCAATCAAAACGTATCATGGCAGTTTCTTTTAACCCAAATTTTTCGCCATAATTCTGCAGTGGTGGTTTTGGCTCTGTTTGCATTACCATTCATATTGCAGCATTTCCGCTGTATCTAGGGTCACAATTAGGTTGATAGTTTTGAATTTGTTCTTTGCTTTCACAGCAGAAGTGAGTAGGCACATCAGCTATTTTGATCTTCCATATTTTTAGTTGGTTAGCAAAATGAGAAAGTGAATTAATAGTTTTCACTGTATCTTGGTACATGTGGCAATAATATACAAATACATGTACCCTATGAAGCTGCAACAGGATTTTATTTCTATAATAAGGTCTCGTGTCATTCTTCGACTTCCAACCTGATCAATGTTTGCTTGGAATTGTCCTTGTACCTTCTGTGAATTGCCTCCGATGCAAGAATATTCCTTTACAAATAAAGAGACTAAAATGATCGAGAGCACATTAGGTACCGTGTGGATTTATTTTTGCCCTGTTCAGTCATAGCAAGACTTTCTTTACTTCCTCCTTCAAAAATGGCCAGCAAGTGATCTGCCTTAATCACTTGCTGTACAATTGCTTAATCGGTATTTCACGCATGAGGACACTCTGTGTACAGCGGCACGCAAATAATTCATTTAAACTCTCAATTCATCAGATTTAAACTTGCCAACCAAACATTTGCAGTTTGTAGATTTGTGACCTTGTCACAACTAGTTTTCCCATCTACTATTTGTATTATCGGTGATTTTGGCTAAGGTACACTGATCCTTTCATCTATGTCATTAACATAGATTGGAAGTAGTTGAAGCACAGAATTGATTCTTGTGCTCCCCTACTCGTACTAAATGCAGATTGTCAACCAATTCTAGGATAGCCAGGCCATCTCGGATAGCTCAGTCATACTAATATACTGCCCTCAATTCCTCTGCAGTAATATGGTGATAAGGTGATGGATCAGACAATATTAACCATTTTTGCAGCCACCTTTGTTTCCCAGGCAGACAATGTCAACCACTTTCTGCACTTTCTAACCAAGCCGAGATGCAACGTCATGCCCTCTAACGCACACCTGCAGAAGTTCGATAAAGTATTTGCTCAGTCCAGCACAGCACTGACCTTCTCACCATCAAAGGGATCTATAGGAGATGCTGTCTGAAAAAGTTAGTCGGCATCATCAAGTACCCACACCACTCTGGTTATTCTCTTATTTTACTCCTATCAGCGGGGAAAAAGGTATATGAAAAGTCGGAAAACTGGAACACCCAGGTTCAGTAACAGCTTCCTCCCAATGGCATCAAGCTATTGAATATAACAAACTCCAACTAAACTCTGAACAACGAACTTTGGACTTTATTTTGTTTTTTGCACTACATTGATTTTTTTAATTGAACTTTTTTGTTTGTTTATTTTATTATCTTTGAATACTATGTTTACAAACTATGTTTACTATGTTTCCTCTTCGGTATATATGACAATAAAATACTCTTAACTCTCTTAACCGAACTTGATTCCCGAGGTGACGTGTGTGTCACTGCCCTTGACATCAAGTCAACGTGTTGATCAGTCATGATCACATAGAATGGCGGTGCTGGCTCGAAGGGCCGAATGGCCTACTGCATCTATTGTCTATTGCCTATTTGGTAACATACTGAATCTTAGGAATTAGAGGTGTTGCTGAACTTCCATTGTGATTGCATCAATGTTCTGGGCCCAAGAGCGATCTTCAGAGATATGCACACCCAGGAACTTGCCGCTGTTTACTCTCTCAACTACTAACCTGTTGATAAAGACAGTTTCATGAATCCTGTCTGCAATGAAGATCTCCCTTGTTGTTAACTTTCATTTTACTGGCCTTCACGTTGAATGGATTAATTGACATTTCGGGCACCTATAACAGCTATGCAAAGCACATCTCACGGTCACCATCTTTCTAACCCTACCTGCATTTCAAAGAGTCTGATCCCACCGTGACATTCTAGTCCTTAATATGAAATGGGGATATGCTTATTTCCATCAACTCGTTATATGTTGCTAATCTTGATCCATTCTTTTTCAGGAAGGCCAGATACAGTTTGTGTGACAGCTTTACAGAACGCATCCCATTCGATCTGATTATTTGATATTCTACTCCTGTCGCCCCTCTCCCTTTACTCGTCAACAACTGTGCTGGTATTCCTTGCACTTCATTGAAATAGGCACATTGGTTCTCTGGTCTCTCCATTAAGTTGAATGGGTTTGGATTAATTATCACCTCTAATAAATTATTCGAATACCATCCCTTTTTTCACTTCATTCCATTTCCCACTCATTTGATTCCTTCTGTGTTTTCCACTTTAAAATAATATTTTGCTCTTGCCTGTCTTTGCATCCCCTTCTGCTTCTTGAAGCTTGTTTAATCTCTGAATGTCTTTAGTTTTTAAAGAAAGGATGTTAATCTGCGACCTTTATTTCCCTTAATTAATATTTCCATTGTGATTTTCTTTTTAGATTTTGAGATGCTTGGACTATTTTAAGTAATGTAAATATTCTGTCTCTTTTCAAATCCATCTTAATTTATTTTCTCCCTAAAGATACTTTGTAGCCAGTCTTTATACAGCAACAAACGTGGCTATAGAAAATGAAACATTTATTTTGGGTGTGAGGGGAGGAGAGAAGGGCACACAACTACCTGCACTATTTTGACAATGAAAATATATTGTCATTCCTTTATTACCAATGGGTCTAAATGATGGATCTCCTTATCCAATAGCATTGTGGGAGTATTTTAATCAAAATGATTGCATTGGTGCAAAATTATGGATCATCCGTTCTTTAAGGCAATAATGATTGGGCAATAAATTGCTGTCCATGATAACGTTGAAAAAATATAACATGTCTTTTGATGACATTTTGTGGTAATGTTCCGTTGCTTTCGGGTCTTTTTGAATGTTTTTATTCTCTTTGACTTAAAGTGGAAGTAAAAAACTGATGACCATTAAAGAAGAAAGTAAACTTTAAGATAGCTTTTTGAAATGAAACATCTGAACATGACAGCACAACTTGGTTGAGCATATATATATATTTTTTAACTTGATTGCACTTGAAGGTCTTTTTATCATGAAGCAAAACAAGCTTGCACAAATCTTTGGTTATTGCATGGTATATGACAATGTTCTGGGCGAGGAACAATTTTGTAAAGCTGCAGTTTATGTTTAGTGTTATCAAATGGTCATATTTGCTGATGACCTATGTTCAATGCCTCCTTGGGAAGGGTTGAGCATTCTCCTGAAGGGAAGGCACATGGTTAATTTAGCACTCATGGGCAAGTTTACAGTGTTGGTGAAAAAAATTGCCGTTATTTCCATTAAGTCTAAGGTGTACTCTTTTCAATTCAAAAACAGATTTTTTTTTTTTCAGCTTAACATCTGCATTTTTAAATGTTATACCAAAAATCATTTCCTGATACTGAAATGTGCCTCAAATTAGGGCAGGGACAAAATATAGAAGTGGAACTATTAATTTCTGTATTTCAGTGGCAAAGTCAGTCATATCAGCCATCCATCCATCAACAGCTCTTTGTGATGACCTCTGTTTACGATGGTTTTGTCTCATCAATATATCCTTAAGAGCTGATGTATCTTGGTACATCAGTTCTTAACTGAGCTGATGTACCAGAGACAGATGAAAAAAAAAGTCAGCAGTCTGCTGAATTAATGATATGACAGAGTCTATTTGAAGGGGTGAATTGAACAGCATGTATTTTTATGTGATTAACCCCTAAGTTGCAGGTTGGTAGCAAAGGTCTGCAAAATGAAAACAGTTTGTAAACTTGGTAAGAAGGCTGTAAAGGGAATCCATGGGGGTTGGGTGGGGGGTATTGGTCAAGAGATGAATAAAGAAAATTTGCATGGCAAAGAGGCCATAAAGCTTAGTGAAAAGTGGGAGAGTTAGATCTAATATAGAGGATTGGTGTAAAAAGTTGATAGGGTGGGTATGCCTAAATCCAGCAATTTTGGATTATTCCTCTGCCACAGTCAAAAAGGCACAACAGAGGATGTACTTCCTACGGCAGCTGAGGAAGCACAATCTGCCACAGGCAATGATCGTCCAATTCTACACAACCATCTGTTCTCACCTTCTCCATCATGGTCTGGTTTAGCTCAGCCACCAAGCACGACACCCGGAGGCTGCAGTGAATCGTCCGATCAGCAAAGAAGGTTATTGGCTGCAACCTTCCCTCCATTGATGAGCCGTACACTGCAAGGGCCAGGAAGCGAGCGGGCAAGATCATCTCTGACCCTTCTCACCCTGGCCACAAATTCTTTGAATCGCTTCCCTCTGGAAGGCAACTCCGGACTGTCAAAACTGCCACAGCCAGACATAAAAACAGTTTTTATCCGCGAGTAGTTCCTCTACTCAACAGCCAAAAATCTGTAGCCTCCCTTTGATCTGATATTTTGTTTTATTATTATTAATGTTTAGTGTTTTCTGAGTCATTTGTAACTGTCACAGTATGTCAATTTGTTACTTGTGGGTGGAGCACCAAGGCAAATTCCTTGTATGTGAACACTTGGCCAAAATTATTTTTTGTTACTACTGAAGCCATTTATGTTCTAAAGAGGTACATTATTTGATGTTATTTCATGCTGGAATATTTTCTCTTTCCTTTACCCTCCCTTTCCAACCAAACCATATACCAGGATGGCCGTATCTGTAGAATTAGCTTTGCTGTTCAACCAGATAGATTGGAGCTGGGAAAACCAGATACTAGTGATGGGTGAGTATTTGTGCCTGCTGATTTATTTTATTGTTTTCTTTTATACGCAATGTGCAGTTGAAGACTTTGTGTACAAATTCAGTTCTGACGTTTTGCTGGCATTCCAATTTCAAGTACATAAAAGCATTGAAGGAAATTCTTCACTATGTCCAGCTTTTATTTTCTACACAATTTGTGAATTGAATGTATTTTGAATTTTGCGTTTAACAGATCATTTACTTGTATGAAAATGAGATGCATTATTCTTCATGTTTTGAATAAATGCTTTCTGGTTAATCTATTTTTGTGGATTTAAAATATGATGAATAATGCCTAGTTTTATTAATTAAAGTTCTTGTACTGACCACAGCTCTGTTTAATTTGGTTGTGATTTACTAAAAACGTTTAGCAATTCTTTGTTTATAAAAAAAAACACTTTTTATTTCTTGGAAGTGTTGTAAAGTGCTAATATTATTGCGTCCAAATTTGGGACTGATTAGGCTTAGCTCTGTATTAATCTTTTAAAATGAAGCACATTCCAAATTGTTTGTAATGCTTTTTCTAGATTATTTTACAGACAAAGCATTTTTTTTAAAGTGTGCAATTTTAAGAAATTTGTTTTACAAAATCATAAAGACACCAAAGAAATTTGTAGCCATTCTCAAAACTGTGTACATCTTTTAAATCTTAGCAGTAACTGAACAAATATTGAAAGCTAAAAAATGCCCAAGGGTGTTGCACTGGCTGGTCATTCACCAGTTACAGAAAATGTAAAGTCCCTGAGCTGCGAGGCTTGGGATACCTGTGTTGTAACCCATCTCCCATCTTTGTTTCCAGTTCAAAGTTGAGCAGTGGTTCAGGCACAGGAAGGACTTCCAGGCCAGGCAGGAGTAGTGATTCCCCATGGTTTCTGTCTGGTTCTGATACTCTGGGCAGACTGGCAGGCAACCCCCTTGGGTAAGTTTTGGCAGGGTTTTAGGTCAACATGACCTTCAAATCAGCCCATGTGCCAAATAAATATGCATTGTTAGGGTGGTTAAAACTTGTTTTGAAATTGCTGGCTGTAAATTTTAGACGTTATTCATAGCGCATGCCATGATGCATTCAGGAATTTTACTTGTCATTCCTGGTAAAGTGGGCTGCTTGGTTTCCCTCTTCTTGGGCTTTCTGCTGTTAAATATTACTTGTCAACTTTTACCAAGTGCTGTGTTAACAATTCAGCAGACGCTATGGCAATGAGATGGCACTTGCAGAAACATAATATTTTGAATTCATGAATGGGTATCCATGTGACTGCTTTTCTAACACTGCCACTCACCATAAAGATTTGCAGAGCAGTTAGTGCTTTATTCAGTTTAGATAATTTATTCATGTGCAGATAATTGGCTGGATCCATTAATAATTCAAACAATGAAATGTTATGATTGGGGGAAATAGGATTTGATGTGACAATGCAATAATGGTTATACTTACCAAATTAATTACAAAATTGAATCTTTTTGCCAAATCTGCCAAAATTTGTTGGAAAACTGGGATTCCAAAATGGGGGTCCCAGTAGCGCATATTTATGACAGAATCCAACTTGGAAGTATTAAAATGAAATTGGAATGTCATCTGCTAAGTGATTATGGGTTCAAACATGGTGCAATCCTCCAAATGTCTAGGAAATTTGCTTGCATACCTGAAGAGTTTCATAACTGAAGACAATTACAAATATTTTTAAGTAAATAGATTAAAGTAAGTTGTTGATAAATTCTGAAAAATAACTTTTCTGCTATTTTGAAATATTTGCCAAGTGTGGCTTCGTACTTTCATTAAGACGTAGTACTGAGGCTTCCCTCTCCGAAGGAATATGCTCTTTGCACTTTTGATGAGTGTTTTACACCGGACGATCTATTTTCCATGGCTGGAAACAATTTAAATATATAGCAAGTGGACAGTTGAAGCAAAGATCTCCTGACCTTTTAAAGTCTTGACATCTTTCCTCCCCATTAGTGATGGGGTAGAAATTAGCATTTTAAAAACGTGGACATTTTATGATAAACCCATTAACTGATAGCACTGCACCAAATTCCACATTATTCAATGCATGTTTGAATTTCATACTTAAAATTCATTTGCACTTGTTGGCTGTTCTAGAATGCATTATTTTAACCTCTTGTTTTATGCTTTCCATTCCAATGTAATGGAATTTCATTTTGGAATAAATCAATTTAAAATAAAAATGCTCCTGGATCATTTATTAATGAAGGTGGATTGTATGTTTAAATCTCAATGTATACAGGTTTCTTTATGAATGTTTTATTTTCATCCCTTTTTAAGTACTTTTAGACTAGTTTTAACTAATACAAATCTCATGAATTGGCATTCAGGAGTCGTTGGAGTTCTGGAGTAAGTGGTGGGGCCTCAGGAAGATCATCCACAGGGGCAAGGGACTCACGGAGGCAGACTAGAGTGATACGTACTGGTCGCGATCGAGGATCTGGACTACTTGGAAGTCAGCCACAACCGGTCATACCAGCATCAGTCATCCCAGAGGAATTAATCTCCCAGGTAATGTTATAGAAACTTTTTTTGTTACAGAAAAGAACCCCTTTGTATGATGGAAAAAGGTTAAAAAGAGGACATCACGCTGTTGGCCCAAATTGAGTCTGGTAGTATTTACAAATATTTTCTTTAGGCCAGATCATGTTTACAGATTTGAGAGAACATGACCTGTAATTCAATGAGCAAAGTTGATAGATTACAAGGAATTTTAATTTTAAGAATGAATAAATTGCAGTCTTTCAATTCCATATACAATATTGAGCATTAACTGCCAGATAATTGAGATGATTGGTAGTTTATTTATTACCAATGAAATTTGGTCATTGCAGTGACATGGCTTACAAATGTTATGTTGGTGTTAATAGTAGAGACATTCAGTCAATGAATTCGTACAATGCTTATATTGCATTGAAATCACTATTTTAGGTATACAACTTTTTTTTTAACTTAAAAATTGAAGGTGGCATTTCTTAAGAACGAACCAATTTTAACTTGTAAAGAGTCTGGCCAATTTTTTTTAGAAACTGATTTGACATGCTTTTAATTTAAACTGAATTTTCCATTCCATCCAAGTTTAGTTCTTTCTCTTGCCCACAGGCACAAGTTGTATTGCAAGGCAAGTCTAGAAGTGTTATTATCCGGGAATTACAAAGGACGAATTTGGATGTCAATCTTGCTGTAAACAACCTACTTAGCCGTGATGATGAAGATGGAGATGATGGCGATGACACAGCAAGTGAATCTTATTTACCAGGAGGTTTGTGAACTTGATTTTGTAATTTCAGATTTAGATGTATTTTGCTTATGTAATTAGCAGGCAATTTTTTTGGTGAAATTTGAAGATACATTTTTTTTTATCATGCCATGCCTAGTTTTTGTAGGCCACGTGTAAATAAGGACTTCATGTTGAGCGTCGCTCTTGTTTTTCACCAATATTTATATTAGATTGCTGTTTCAGGCAAAAATCGGATTTTTTCCACTTTCTGAAAGATTTTGATGTGCATTTTATCAGACAAAACATATTTCAATTTAATTTCTGTAGCTTGTTATTATGTGAAAGTGTAAACTAGTCTTTCAGATTTCACTTCTCAATTAAAGCAATGAATATCCAATGACATGGGTGGTTTTCATCCAGTATTCTGAGACAAAAAATATTTTTTTCATCTATCAAGGATAATGTATATTAAAAAAAATACCTTGGTGAATGTTTGTGATGACTAGATTCTTTATACTAATGATACTGTTATGAAAATATGCTGTTCATTTTGTGGGAATATATATTACATATCTCAGGCATGAGATTTTTCTGCGGATTTTGAAATTTGTTTAAAAAAACGTATATCATCTATAAATGGCTTTCCGCGAGATAGTGGGGGGGGTGGGACTGATGTTCGAGTACGCCGATTGGTCGAGAGGGACGTCGGTCACCGGGCAGTGGGGGGGCGGGACTTAATGATTCAGCGCGATGATTGAAGGAGGGAGATGTCCGGGGGCGGGACAATGCTGGAGCAGGGCCTGGGGGACGGCAGCAGGAGAGTGGGCACTGGGCTGGGAAAGGCCGAGAAGCGGCTGCAGGGCCAGGGCCTTGTCGGTGTCAATAAGCGTTTTAAAGCAAGTAGAGGGAGTGTGTGCAAGCGCTGGTGAGCAGAGGGGGGGAGTCTCTGTGACCGAGTAAAGGTGAGGGGACGTCCCTGTGAGTGAGCAGTGAGGGGGTCCATGTGAGTGAGTAAAGGTGAGGGGGTCCCTGTGAGTGAGCAAAGGTAAGGGGGGGGGGGTCCACTGTGAGCGTGAGCAGTGAAGGGGGGGTGGTCCCTGTGAGTGTGAGCAGTGAGGGGTTCCGAGTTAGTGGGGAAGACCCTGCGAGAAATTAAGGGTAAACAGGCAAGAAAACGGTATCATTTCAAGGTACAATTGTCAAAAATAAAAATCGCATAAAGGGGGCGTTGCCCCCTTTTATCCCCACCAGGGGCATTGCCCTCTGGAATCCTACCAGAGGACAATGACCCCTGGACTCCCATCTCTCTTCCTCTTTTTTCATTTTTTTCTGTCTCATGCCTGATATCTAAATGCGAATAATATAGTTAACATGTATCACAGACTTAAGCACTTATTTTGTACTATTAACAATGCTGTGTTCCCTTCTCAGAGGATCTTATGTCTTTGCTGGATGCAGATATCCATTCTGCTCATCCGAGTGTCATCATAGATGCTGATGCTATGTTTTCTGAAGATATCAGCTATTTTGGTTATCCTTCCTTCCGTCGCTCTTCTCTATCCAGACTAGGCTCATCAAGAGGTATTTTGAAGCCAAGATAATTTTACAAGCACTGTGCCTTTCAAGGTGTTTTCTCCTTATCATTATCAAGTATAAGAATGCTTGAAAACATGTTCTAAAATCTCCCCATATTTGCAAACTGTTGACAGTGAAACTAGGCCATTATTTACCTCCATTTGAGAACTGTATACTAGTATTACTAAAAGATTCAATTTCAGGATACCTCCATGTTGACGCTCCTGCATTTACACAGATTGTACCTTAATGCATAACTGTATGACTAAGAGCTGTGCTTTCTTTGTTAGTATGGTTTGATTTATTTGGCATTTGGGATTAACATTTAGGGTTTCAAAACAAAGATTCATACTTTTTTTCCCCCAGGTGAACAAAGAATGAGAAAAGATCCCTTGATTCATTCTGTTTGTCACACAGTTGTGATGTCCAAAATCATGTTGTGCCCCACCTAAATCAAAAATGTGAATAGCCTTATTTAGCCCTTTTTTTAGTGGAATTTTTCCTGGTTAATGTTATTTGGATTGCCCCCACTCCTTTCTTCCTGCATCGCCGTGTCCCCACACCCTCATTCATTTTGTAAACCGATTGGATACTTGACCATAATGTTTCCGAAATGAAAGTTACAGACATTTAATAATCAAAATGTTTGTTCACTGAAGTTTGACTTCTGGAACTTTTGGAAACCGATCACCTGACCATTTAGTGAAGGACGCAGTAGTTTGTTTTGTCTTAAAGTGGACATTGCACAAGAGTGCAAAGAGTGAACATTTACTTGGAATATTTTTTTAAAAGCTCACTTCAAGTTAAATGCCAAGTGTGCTAAACCATATCTGGTTCACGTAGAAATAACTGCCAAATCAGTTTGCTTAAAAGTCAATGTAAATTTATGACCATGTCTTCCAAAATCAGGTTATATTATAAAAGGAAGCAGTATTTGGTACTCCCGATATCCATAATTAATGGTACAGCTAAAAGTATCTGTCCGAAGTTATCTCAAAATGCAGGATGAAAGTTTAAATGCACATTGCCTTTCAAGCAGTTCTTGCATTTCGTTGATTTACATTGTACGGATCTGTGTATTCATGGCCCTAAGCTCATCTTTTTTTAAAAAGAAAAAAATACATCTGTATACACAGACAGGATCAGGAGCCGATCATTGTATTCATAAGATAATCAGTTGCCAGACCACTTGTATCAGCTCTGCGTGTGCTCCTTTAAAAGGGAGCTACACCCAATCACTTCCTGTAAGCTTTAGTGTAATCAATGGAGGTAGTTATTCTCCGACCATTTCCTTTTGGATATTTAACATTGTAATGTATTTATGAATGTGTTCATGCTTTTTGTATATTAAAAAGGGCATCTTTATGTTTATGAGGTATTGGGTACAGAGTAGAGGGGCTGAGCATTTTTATTATCTGTCGGCAGTCTTTGACAACCCATGAATTTAGAGGATGGTGTACAACTACATGGAACTGTTAGATGTGGTTAATTGCATACTTATTGCACATGCGCTATTTCTCCAATTAGTGCTGTAAAAGTAACAAATGAGAAGACATAAATCAATACATTTGGTGAGTTTGTATTGTTATATGCATAGTGCCAGGGTCAATAAGTAATAAACACCCTTTACCATGTGGCACTTGAATTTATAATGTACATTTGGCATCTTGTCAAATGTAGTATATTTTGATCTGTTTCTGATGCCTGGTTCTCTATACTGGAAGGAATAAGGGAAGGGCAGCACCAACTGCTTTCAAGTTATTGGAGGAGGCTCCAAGAACATCCCTATTCTCAACGAGAGTGCTAAAGAAAAAGTTGAAGCATTCGTAATAGTGTTCAGCCAGAAATGCTGATAGAAAATCCATCTTTGGTTTCTTCCGGGATCCCAACCATAACAGAAGCCAGTTCTCCAGCCAATTCAATTTGCTCTGTGATATCAACAAACAGCTAAAAACGCTGGATGTAGCAATAACATCTTCCCTTCTTTAGTACTGAAGTCCTGCACTCTAGAATTAAATGAGCATCAGGCCAAGCAGTTCCAGTAGTTACAATAATACAGATGCCTTCCTGAGTATATGCCAAAATCATCCAAGGCAGACAAATCTGGCAAATTACAGCAATGTGTGTCTACCCTCCATCATCAGTAAAGCGATTGTCAACAATATTATTGAGCAGCACTTCACTGATGTCTGGTTTGGTTTTCGCCAGGATTGCTTGGCACCAGGTCTTGTCAGTCTTGGTCTGGACATGATCTGAAGAGCTGAAGTGAGAGGCCCTTAACATCAAGGCAGCATTTGACTGAGTGTGGCATCAAGCCATTTGGTAAAGATAAAGTAAATGGAGATCAAACGAAAACTAGTCAGTGGGTGGAGAGATATATTGTACAAGGCAAGATAGCTGTGGTTATCAGCGGTCAATCATGCCAGGACCTTGTTGCAGGAGTTCCTCAGAGCAGTGTCCTATTCACATGCCTCATCAGTGACATTCCTTCCATCATAAGGTTGGAGGTGTGGATGTTTGCTAATGATTGCACAATGTTCAATTCTACTTGCAGCTCCTCAGCAAATGAAGCAGTCCATGCCTGCATGCATCAAGACCGAGACAACATTCAGGCATGGGCATGGCATAAGTGGTAAGTAACATTTGTACCACAAGTATCAGGCAATGACCATGTCCACCAAGAGAAAGTCCAGCAATATAACGTTGACATATTTATGGCATTATCATCATTGACTCTCCAATCATCACTATCTGGGGATCACCATTATCCACAACTAAATTGGACCGACCGCAAATACTATAGCTACAAGATGGCAATCGTGTTCAGCCGATGCTGAATAAAAAATCCATCTATGATTTCTTCTGAGATCCCAAGTCAGAGGCTTGGTATCCTGGGTACCCAGTAACTTGTCCCCAGACTCCTTCCACTATCTACATGTCACAAGTGGGGAACATATTGTAATATTGATAATTCGGCTCAAAAAATCCGATGCATCCAAGGAGAAAGCTTGACCGCTCACTTTACACCCCATCAACTACCCTTTACATTCATTATCTCTGCCGTCCTGTAATGTACAAAATGCACAGCAGTTACTCTGCCAGACTGTCCCAACAGCACCTTTCAAACCCTTGACCTCTTCCACGAAGGAGGGTGGACAGCAAATACTTGAGTAACCACCATCTACAGGTCCCTTGTAAGTTGCATACTTTTCCTGATTCAAGGGATGGGCAGTAGATATGGACTTGCCAACTCTGCCCAGATCTTAAAAATGAAAATAAAACTATAAAATATATCTATTCGATGTGCAAAGTAATGGAAATGGTGTATTCAGAGTTCAAGCAGATGCTAAACTCTAATATATTCATAATATTTTTTTTCATCTTGGAGTTCACTTGCAATTGAAACTTAATACTATATTTGCTTGTGATTATAATATAAATGGATAAGAGAGGTTGAGGATTTTCCTTCCAAGAAATTAGAAGTGATTAGATAATCAACTTTAGTTCTGTTCAACATTTAACAGACATTTGTAGTTGGTCATTAAGAATATTTAAACTAAGGTTGGGGTTTAGTTTGGCTGCCAATCTCAACATTCCATTGCAATTTACCTCTGAGTAGGTGATGCTTAACCACCACAAAATGCTTAATTTATTGCATTATAATATTAGTTAAATGGCTCTATGATTTTTTTGACTTGCCAATAATGTTAGAAGATTTTATCAAGTATGCAGGAGCTGGTGTTCCCATGCACCCACTGACCTTATCTTTCCAGTGGTAGAGGTTATTGCTTAGGCGATGCTTTTGAAGATGCTGCAATGTGATGTGATTGTGAACACAGCAGTTAGATAGCAACAATGGGGGCAAGCATTTTGAAGCCGATGAAGATGTTTAAACTATAAAATTACCCAAAGTAACACATGGCAGTGTTTTGGAGTTTGGAAAATTGACCTCCAACAACACAAACTCTTATGCTAGGCATGTATTGTCCACCATTTCAATATTACTTGAGCTCCATGATGCTTCTCTGTCAAATGTTGCCTTTATAGTCATTCCTCATTCAATCATAGAATTCACCTTGTATCTCTGTTTCTCCAAGCCTGTATTATAGATTGGAGTAATTGGACTTCACTTGACTTGAACCCAAACTGAGCATTGATTAACAGGTATTAGTAGGTAAATGCCAGTTGACAATTCCATCATAGTATTCCATCATTTTGAATGCACTGGGGGTAGTGATCTACAAGATTAGTTTTGTCCTGCTTTATGACAATAGACAATAGGTGCCATTAGGCCCTTCGAGCCAGCACCGCCATTCAATGTGTTCATGGCTGATCATCCCCAATCAGTACCCTGTTCCTACCTTCTCCCCATATCCCCTGACTCTGCTATCTTTAAGAGCCCTATCTAAATCTCGAAAGTATTCAGGGAACTGGCCTCCACCACCCTCTGAGGCAGAGAATTCCACAGACTCACAACTCTGTGAGAAAAAGTGTTTCCTCGTCTCAGTTCTAAATGGCTTACCCCTTATTCTTAAACTGTGGCCGCTGGTTCTGGACTCCCCCAACATCGGGAACACGTTTCCTGCCTCTAGCGTGTCCAAACCCTTAATCTTGTGTATCAATAAGATCCCCTCTCATCCTTCTAAACTCCAGAGTATACAAGCCCAGCCGCCCCATTTTCTCAGCATATGACAGTCCTGCCATACCAGGAATTAACCTTGTAAACCTACGCTGCACTCCCTCACTAGCAAGTATGTCCTTCCTCCAATTAGGGGACCTAAACTGCACACAATACTCCAGGTATGGACTCACTAGGGCCCTATACAACTGCAGAAGGACCTCTTTCCTCCTATACTCAACACCTCTTGTTATAAAGGCCAACATGCCATTCGCTTTCTTCACTGCCTGCTGTATCTACATGCTTACTTTCATTGACTGATGAACAGGGACCCTCAGATCCCGTTGTACTTCCCCTTTTCCCAACTTGACACCATTTAGATAGTAATCTGCCTTGCTGTTTTTGCTACCAAAGTGGATAACCTCACATTTATCCACATTAAACTGCATCTGCCCACTCACTCAACCTGTCCAAGTCACCCTGCATTCTCATAGCATCCTCCTTACAGTTCACACTGCCACCCAGCTTTGTGTCATCCGCAAATTTGCTAATGTTACTTTGAATACCTTCATATAAATCATTAATGCATATTGGAAATGGCTGCGGTCCCAGCACCGAGCCTTGCGGTACCCCACTAGTCACTGCCTGCCATTCTGAAAGGGACCCGCTAATCCCTACTCGTTGTTTCCTGTCTGCCAACCAATTTTCTATCCATGTCGACACTCTACCTCCAATACCAAGTGTCCTAATTTTTCCCACTGATCTCCTATGTGGGATCTTATCAAATGCAGGACATCTGGGCAGTAATGAGACATCTTGTTTATAGGTAACTGTTTCTGGAGTGCAAGTCTTTAAATTATAATTGTGATGTTTAAAGGGGCAGTTGCCTTTGCCTTAGTTAGACTACTATGCCAACTTTTGATGACATTTAGAGTGAATTGAATTGGCAGAACACTGGCTTCTACTTGGTTCTTCTGGCCAAAGATGGTTTCAAATAATTAATCCTTGTCTTTTATATGTGTTCACTGGACTCTACCATCATTGAGAGTGAGAATGTTAATGGAGCAGCCACCTAATGTTAGTTAGATAATTCAATGCAAAATTTGATCTGATTGTGGGGTGAGGTTGCCCTTAAATTTTAGTTTTACCAGAATAGATATGCCTGCTGGTGCCAGTGGCATGCTCTTCTACATTCATTGAACCCAAGTTGATCCTTTGGTTTGTTAATAATGGTAGGGTGAAGGATCTATCGTAGAGGTTGTGATGGAATACAGTTTCACTAGCACAACTGTCTCATGGGTGCCTAATTATGAGTTTCAATTTCTGTTCTAAATCTACTCGCATGCTTAAAGAGATAGTGATGGGAAGGTTTTTATAAACAAATAACTGGTAACCTAAAGAAGTCTGAAGAAGGGCCCTGATCCTAAGCATCACTTATCCATGTTTTTCCAGAGATGCTGCCTGACCTGCTGACTTACTCCAGCACTTTGTGTCTTTTTTGTAAACCAGCATCTGCAGTTCCATGTTTCTATTGGTAACCTATGCTCCATTTAGTTTGTGCCAGGACAAATCTGCAGGGATAGTACCATACTACATTGGTATGTACATTGTGAAGGCAGGATTTGGTTCTGACCGGTGTTGACACTGGCAGGTAGATTGGTGAGTACAAAGTCAAATAGGTTTTTTAGACATTTATTTTGGTTACATTCTGGTGGCTATGTTTTTCGGGAAGTCTATCAGTGGCTGGTCTGTAAAATTACCCTCTATGATGGACATTAAAACCCCTGCCAAGAGTACATTCTTCAAAGTGGTATTCAGCACAGAGAAATACTAATTCAGCTGAAAAACGGTGGTAGATTGTAATTAGCAGTTAAATATTTAGATTTTATTCCCACAATTAATAAGTGTAGGATTTCATGGTGTCAGGAGTTTACTTTGAGGATTACATCCCTTCTGCATGTTATGAAGCTATCCCCTCTTAGTTTTTGACAGTTTTGATTCTGTATTACTGTAGAGCCTGATTAGAAAATACATTTTTTTTGGGTTGCTTCTCCAATTTTGTGTTCCCTGGAGTTTACGATGGTTACTTGGATAGAGTTGACAGGATTGGGTGTGCCTTTCTTCTGGGAATTTATTTTTGCTTCGGTTGATTTTTGTTTTATTTTTGGCAAACGAATAATTCAAATTGTATAACATTAGGAAACGGTCCTTTTATTTTTTGGCATGTTTAAGTTGGCTCAGTGCAGAGTTGTTATCCACAGGTCTTGTGTTACACTGCTATTAGTTGTTCTGTGGAGGGTTTTCCTAGAGATTGGCTTATTTTTATTCCACTGGTGTGACCCCATTGCATACCAGTTCTCCTTCTTCCCTTAGAGAGAGACTCCGATCTGTTGCGTGAACGTGAATCAGTTTTACGTTTACGTGAAAGGAGATGGCTTGATGGCTCCTCATTTGATAATGAAAGAGGCCCCACAAGCCGTGAAGGTGAATCGAACTTGGATAAGAAAAGTCTTCCAGTCCAAAGTCCTGTCTCCTTGGGAGAGGAACTGCAGTGGTGGTCTGATCGGGTGAGTAACTTTGCATTGGCTAATTGAATTGAAATGCTAGATTTTGGTAGCGGCATTCTGGTTCTATAACAACTATGGATTTTGGGAAGCACTATTCCAGCTTAAAGGGGTAATGGTTGGTTTAACGCACACGGAGGCTTGAATGAAGTGAAGAATTTGAAATGTTATTAAATATATTTATTCTAATTACATTGTTTGCTAGTTGAACATATTGGCAATTTGGGAAAATATTGAAGCACTGTCAAATTCTATTTAAAACATTGAACTTTCAAAATTGGGGCTTAACTTGAACTAACATTCAATTGCCAGTTTAAATAATCTTGCTTGCTTGGCGTAATTGGTTTTAAAGGGTTAAAAACACTGCCATCAATGAAAAACAGAAGCAATAGAAGCCTCTTCCATGGCAAAACTCAATTAATTTTAAAATTTCATTTTGAAATTTGCATCCAAATTGTATTTTGCTGCTCAAATTGTTGAGAGGATAAAACTGAATGGTTTTTATTGTAGATATTTCATGTTCATTTGGCTCAAAGTACTAACAATCATGAGGTTTGTGGTTTAAATGAATGCAATAAAGAATTATTATTTTTAGGGCTGATGGCTTTTTTTTTTGTCCATTTGGAGTGAGAAGTAATTTAACAATTTACTGTTTCTGGGGCCACGGAAGAGATTCTGGGTGGTATAACAGGCGAGTGCCCCCCCCCCCCCTCCATTTTTGTTAAACTCTCACACTTATATTACTAGTGAAATTCTTCTTCTAAAATGCCCTGATTCAGATAAAAATGAATCTATGTATAGATTAAAGTATGGGTTGTCAGTTGGATCAAAGGATGTAACAAGTAGACCATGATGACATTTTCTAAAACCAATGGACTATATAGGAGACTAGTTATAAATTTACCAAACTTTCTTCCCCAGGATGGTACTAAATTTGGAGCTATTGGAGCTCTGTATTCTGAACTTGTAGCTGTGAGCAATAAAGGTGAATTATATCAGTGGAAATGGAATGAATCTGAACCCTACAGAAATACGCAGGTATGGAATTCAAATTTGTTTTAGTTTAGCTCTGATTCTTGCATAATTGAATATCAATGTTCATGATAACTGAATTGTTATAATCTTCATTCATAAAGAATCCTTCAGTGCACCATCCTCGAGCTACACAGTTAAGTTTAACCAATGAGAAAATTGTCCTTCTGGCTGCCAATAGCATTAGAGCCACAGTTACTACAGAGAACAGCAAAGTGAGTATAATTAAAACATTTTTGAATTGATCTACTACCTATTTTATTTGCCTTCAGATTCCTCCCTTGTGTTTGTTATCCAGTGCAGCATACTAGTAAGGTTTTTGAGTTGAGGTGCTACAGTATATATTTTATTTTCACATTGTACTTGGTTTGATTAGAGGAAAAAAAAATGTATATTGACTAATGAGATAACTGCTTCTGGTGAAACTATTGTTGTGGTAGATCTCAATAGTGTCAATTATTCCTGTCGCATTTAACTAGATCGCATGAAAGTTTTCAAAGATTATGGAATATATCCACTTTCATTGATGATACAAGACAGTGGGATGTGAGAAAGATGCAGAGGGGCTTCAAGGGAGGGCGTACAGAATCCGTTGCACTAACTCCTTTCAAACACCATTTAAAAAAAAAAAAAAAATTGAAGCCCATGAATGGACATGAGAACTTTTTAATAATGGAGATCGCAAAGTGTTAGTGTTCAGAGATCCGGCTGCCTTTGTACTCAAACCATTCATAATTAATATTGTGTAAGAAGGAACTGCAGATGCTGGTTTAAACCAAAGATGGACACAAAGCTGGAGTAACTCAGTGGGACAGGAAGCATCTCTGGAGAGAAGGAATGGGTGACGTTTCGGGTCAAGACCTTCTTCGAAACGTCACCTATTCCTTCTCTCCAGAGATGCTGCCTGTCCCGCTGAGTTACTCCAGTTTTTTGTGTCCATCTTTGATAATTAATATAAATTCAGTAAGCAATTATGAAAGCAAAAAGGTATGAGTTAACATAACACTTGTATTTGGAGTATGAATTAACCAAAAGAGTATGGAGTTGACTCGTGCTCAACTCTGCTTTAGTATGAACTTCACATTCAAATGGAGTTGAGTAT
The DNA here is from genome assembly GCA_035221665.1 of Okamejei kenojei. Lineage (NCBI taxonomy): Eukaryota > Metazoa > Chordata > Chondrichthyes > Rajiformes > Rajidae > Okamejei > Okamejei kenojei. The sequence goes on from CM069134.1 coordinate 99,849,581, forward strand.
AAGAGTAAAGAACTCAACGTCAGTTGTATTGCGAACTGGTGGGACCACATCTGCAAGGTTGGGTGCAGATCTAATTTTCCAATGTATGAAGAATAAACTTGTAATGGAGAGAAGCAGATCATGAGCACAGAAGGATTGTGAAGGGGGTAATCATTGAAAGTTTGCATAGAGTTGGACAAGGTATGTGCAGCAGTGAGGTTTTCCTTGGCTCGTATCGGGAGTCTCTGGATAAGGGATTGACCATTTAGGTGGTTTGTGTTGTGATATATTGTGATGAATAACTTCATAAGCTGCAATTTTAGAAATCAACCAAATCATCTGATTTGCTTCATAAATCTGGGGCAGGTAATTGAATATTTGTCTTTGTGTGATTGCAAAATGTTCTTTACCTTTGTCCTTAGGTTGCCACTTGGGTGGATGAAACATTATGTTCTGTTGCTTCTAAACTGGAGCACAGTGCCCAGATTTTCCCTGAGTTGCAAGGAGAAAAGATTGTATCTTTGTATTGTTGTGCCCTATATACCTGTGTCCAGCTAGAAAATGGCCTATTTTGGTGGTAAGTGTTGAATGCATTTGTTAATGCATTTGTTAATGTTGGTACATTGACAACTTTTGTGTGATTTGGTGAACCAGCTTTTCTTTAATTGTTCCAAATCACTGGAATGAAATTTCAGCAGTCTACACTGATGATCAGCCATTCAATGTGATAATGGCTGATCATCATTAAAGATTTTGTTTAATTATTCCAAATTGGAATGAAATTTCAGCAGTCTACACTGAAGGACCATGGCTGAACCAACAGCTTCAAATAAAATATTTCTGCTCCATGGTTTTTATGGCTAATTTGTACTTTTCTAAAACTCAAGATAAAACTAAGATGAATAAATGAGCTTTAATGTGCAGTCATTTCAGAGTTTCAATAGTAAGTTCCCAATTTGTTTTGCCATTTAATTTAAATTCATTCCATGTTTGACTTTCGCATCTAAAGGTTTGTCATTCAGTGTGCAATAATACTAGTTGCTATCTCTCCTGAACTTAGCTTTTGAGAGAAACTTTACAAGATAAAAACAGAAAATGCTGGAAATGCTCGCAGATCAGGCTACTTCTCTGGAAAGAGAAACAGTTAATATTTCAAGTCAAAGACTCAGAACTGAGAAATAAAAATAAGCTGGTTTTAAATTGCAGAGAGTGAATGGGAGAACTTGATGGGACAAAGCAAATATTTTTGATAGGGCTGCCTAGTCAACTAATTCCTTGATATGGTCAAGCCAGTTAAATCTGTTGAACCAGTTTTACTATCTGCACAGCGAACTGTTTGGTCAGCATTCATGATGACTTAAATTTATGAATCATATAAGTGCCTTGGAACCATCATCTCCAGGGACCTTAAATGGGAGGCCACCATCGACTCCATGGTCAAAAAGGCCCAACAGAGGATATACTTCCTGCGGCAACCGAGAAAACACAATCTCCATTCCAGTTTTATACTGCCATCATAGAGTCTGTCCTCCCATTCTCCATCATGGTCTAGTTTGGCTCAGCCACCAAGCAAGACATCAGGAGGCTGCAATGCATCGTTCGTTCAGCAGAGAACGTTGATGGCTTTAAACTCCCCCCCCCCCCCCCCCCCATCGACGAATGTACACTTCTTAAGGGCCAGGAAGCGAGTGGGTACGATCATCTCCAACCCCTCTCACCCTGACCACAAACTCTTTGAAGCACTTCCCTCTGGAAGGCGACTCTGGACTGTCAAAGCCGCCACAGTCAGACACACAAAAAACAGCTTTTTCCATGAACAGTAGCTCTACTCAACAACTTTGTAGCCTCCTTTTGCTCTAGAATTTTATTTCATTCTTCACATGATTAAATTATAATGGTTTATTCTTAATTGTTTACTGTATATTGTGTTACTTGCGAGCAAAGCACCAAGGCAAATTCCTTGTTTCTATACATACTTGGCTAGTACAAAAAAGTATTTAATTATTCAACTATGGGCTTTATTTTACTCTAGGGATACTTTATTTTCTGTTGATAAACCTACAGGTCTGTAGTTTTGGCCAATCCTACCAATGGGAAATACACACTTCTGTTCAGATTTAACTTGTGTAATTAGTGATTTAAATGATCTCATTAACTGCAGCTTTTAAAAATATGTTTTCAAGTTCACTAATGCTGTTTAATTTTGTTTGACATTCTCTTCAGGGGAGTAGTGCCTTTCAGTCAACGAAAAAAGATGCTTGAGAAGGCCAGAGCCAAAAACAAGAAGCCAAAATCTAATGCAGGCATTTCCTCAATGCCAAACATAACAGTTGGAACGCAGGTAAGCAAAATCTTTGTGACTTTTGAATAATTCTGTTTCCTTAGTAATCTACAATGTTGCAAAGTGAGCCTCTATTATATTTGCCTTTTTTTAAAGTATGAAGTAACTTTTGAAGTAACTTTATTTCAGGAAGAAGGGAAAAGACCTGACAGACAGAATAAATGTGTCCAGTGCTTTTGTATAGTCAAATTGCATGTATGAATTCAATTAAAGGGAATAATTTTAAGATGCATTTTTATATCATGTCTATTATCTTATGTTCTTTTGTATGGAATAGTTGAATCTAGGTTGAAAGCATAATCAAGAAATATAATTTTATTCCAATAGGTGTGTTTGAGAAATAATCCACTCTACCATGCTGGAGCAGTAGCTTTTTCCATTAGTGCTGGCATTCCAAAAGTTGGCGTATTGATGGAATCTGTTTGGAATATGAATGACAGCTGTCGATTCCAGCTCCGATCTCCAGAAAGTTTGAAAAACTTAGAAAAATTGACCAAAAGTACTGAAAATAAGTAAGTCATTTACATAATGTTACAGCTTGTACCTGTATTTACTTCTTGAAATATCATTATGTCCTTAATTTGCGATCTCTAAATGAAGCAACTTAATACAAATCGACCTCTTGTAATACATTGTATAAGTTGACTGAAAATATTTGTCTACACTGTAGTTGTTACCAATTTTGTAATCTAGAGTTATGAATGTGATGTGAATGGTGTACTAACAATACAAGTCCTGCATTTATTTCAACATTACAAAAGTATTTCTAAAAAGGTGTTAAATTCAGTAGTTTAAGGTCAGTTAACTTGACCTCCACGATGGTGTAAATTCTGGAAATAATAATCAGGTTATTACACAAATAGCATTTACTTGGATGAGTGTGGAGTTAATAAACAAAGACAACATAGATTTGTTAAAAGCAAACTCTGTGGTGTATCGACTTCCAAATGGTGTTTAACTGAAACATCGTAACCTTGTCATCAAAGTAACACGATAATGGGGCTGAAGCAGCGTAGATAATTTGTTAAGTAGCAGGAAACAGTTTTTGACTGGGGGGAAATATACAATGGAAGTTTGGTGCTGCACTGATTAATATTGATGACTTTGAGATATATATAGAAGATAATTTCAAAATTTGCGGATGAATAAATCTTAAGGACCCTGGATGCCAGTGAGGGAAGTGATGAAGACAAAGATGTAATAATTCCTACAGTTGCAGGGGAAAGTGCCGGGGATGAGGAAAGACCAGGTTGTCACGAACATGGTGTTCTCTGTGGAAAGCAGAAAATGGGGGATAGGTGATGTGACTGGTGGTGGAATCGCATTGGACCTTGTGGAAATGGTGGAGGATGATGAAGGAGTTCGTATATGAACTGGTTGGGTGTAAGGTGGGACCAAGTGAATTCTGACCACTGTTCTGTTTATGATGAGTGGGGGATGGGGTTGGTGAGACCAGACGTGTAAGAAATGGAGGAAATGAGAGGGCATGGAGTATGGCAGAGGAAGCCATATTTCTGGAAGAAAGAGAACACTTCAGAGTCTTAGAAAATAAAGCCTTATCATAAGAACAGGTGTGGTGGAGAGGAAGAAATTAAAAATGCTGTAGTAACTTAGTGGGTGAGGCAGAATCCATGGAGAACATGAATAGAGAACATGAACATGTTTCAGGTCAGGACCTTTCTTCAGACATATTCTCTGTGGGGGGGGGGGGGAGGAGGAAAGGGGAGAGAGGCAGAAAACTAGAAGAGAGGGGGGGCAGGACGAAGTGTGGCAGCTAATAGGTGAACACAGGTGTGAGGTGGTTTTATTTGTCATATGGTTCGACAAAAGCCAGAGATGAAAAAGTGACAAAGGGATTGAACAGTTGCAAATTGTGAAGCCATAGGAAGGAGTGTAGGGGGAGGGAAGAAATGGGTGCGAGACCAGGCAAGACACAGGGGACGTGGGGTGAAGAATAAGGGGTGTGGATGAGAAAGGGGAGGGGGGGGTGTTGGTAGAAGTTGCCAGAAATTGGAGAATTCAATGTTCCTACCATGGGGTTATAAGCTTCCCTAGCAGAATATGAGGTGCTGTTCTTCCAGTTTGTGTATGACCTCGCTCTGGCAATGGAGGAGGCCCAGGACAGAAAGATCAATATGTGAATGGGAAGATGTGTTAAAATGGTTAACATCCATTCAGAACACAATTGCCACTGTGTTTTGATTGACTAAAGTTGGTTGTGCGTGCTATTATTTCAAGATGGAACATTCTGTATCGTTGCTGAAATGATGCTCATTCACTTTTCTTGTACAGGACAGAAAGCAAACAAGAGCCAGTCAAGACTGAGATGGGGCCACCCCCATCACCAGCTTCCACTTGCAGCGATGCATCCTCTATTGCTAGTAGTGCATCATTACCATACAGTAAGTATTCTAAACGGTTCTGCAATCTTTATTTTGAAGTTATTGAAATGATCAGATCTGGAGACATCAGTCTGAAGGAGCGGTGAAAGTGGATAGTACCTTGAAGAAAATCAGTAGCACAGGGTTAATTGAGCTGGTTTTTCAAAGAGCTAAATGGGTTGGATGCTTTCCAATTCTTGTTCGTTTGATTCTATCAAGTGCTTTTTAACTCTTTAGTATTAGAGAAATGAAACCAAATAAGGTCTGGTCGATTTAACGTCATTTGTAACTTTTGGATCTTGATTTAACTACTTTTCTAATTCAGAACGTAGGCGATCCACTCCGGCACCCAAAGAGGAAGAAAAAGTGAATGAAGAGCAGTGGCCACTTAGAGAAGTGGTGTTTGTTGAAGATGTTAAAAATGTGCCAGTGGGGAAGGTATGTAACTCAAGCATATTTGTTGTCACAGACAGTACCAAATAGTGAATTCAATGAAACGTGTCCATGAACTAACCTGATTGAGGGGTGGGAAGGAAGTGACTTCAAATGTACAATTTTATTTTTAAAAAGCAATGTTTCATAGATAAAATGACAGACCCATTGTTGGAAACCGTAACTTTCTGAAGCAAAGTAAATGGATGGACAAATTGCAAATGTTGCATATTAAACTTGCAGAAGTCTTTAAATGGAACAATATTAAATTAACAGCAAGATGGAACAATACTAAATCAACAAGAAGATTTGGAGATTTGCAACTTCCACAACTCTAAACTCGCTAATTGCTTTGTACATGAAGAAAGCGGGTTTCTATCAGCAAGATCTGGTTCTTATGTGAATCAGTAAAATCCTCTTTTAATCTCTCCAAGGTATTGAAAGTGGATGGTGCTTATGTTGCTGTGAAATTCCCTGGGACTTCTAGCAATGTCAGTAATCAGACTTGTACTAGTGGAGATACTGATCCAACTTCCCTCCTGCAAGACTGTAGGCTACTTCGAATTGATGAACTGCAAGTAAGCATTTTAAAACTTTTTTTATACAAGAATAACTACGTTTATGTTGACTCACTAAGTTGTGTAATAGGTGAGAGTTCTTTGTGGCAATTTTAAACATAAAACATTAGCTACGATTTTTAATGCGCAATGTAATGAATTTCAGTTAGAATTTGATAAATTTGGTTATCATTAGCAGTTCACACACATCAAAATGAATTGGGCATAGTAAACACCTGGTGCTGTGCTCAGGAGGGGGAAGGGGGAATAAGCTGACATTTTTTATTTGGAATAGGTTGGGAGTTCTGCCTGTTCTTTCATTGCTCCTTATCCTTTCCCATCCATTATTGCAAATTGCCTGAGCTACTGCTGTTGTGGTTCTGCACATTTGATGAAACTATTGGGCTTTTTGTCATGAAAATGGCCTGGTGCTAAGATCTTTGCATGAAAATATGCAAGTTGACTGTATATGTTCTTGATGAGAAACTTGCACCATAAAAAATAAAGAGAATGGTCACACTTTATAGATTTAGAGCTAACATTATTAATTTTCCATTTTAAAACCTTTTATTTCAATGAAATTAGTATAAAGTTAGGTCTTGGTTTATTCCACTGTTAGATATGACATCATATAGCTTTATCAGTTTAATTTTAAAGAAAACTTGCACATGTGAGACATGTTTCCTGTTCAAATGAGAACTTTTGTTTCTTATACCAACTCGGATGTGAAATTTAAAACATGATTTTTATGTTTGAGTTTTGGGCTCTTGTATTTTTTGATTAAAATTTAAGCTTGTAATTCATCTCACCAAAACTACTAAGTATCGGCTCAAATGAGTCTGGCTTGGAGAAACCATTGGGGTTGATTTACCTGAGCATTGTGGTATGCAAAAGGAATGGTTCGCTTCCTCTTAGTATAGCATGTGTTTTTGGTTCTAAATGTGCCACATGGAATTTTCATGCCATTCAATTGGTCATCAGCACCAAGTGCAAGTTGTGCTTATATGTACTAGGCATCAACGTTTGTTGAGCACTAATTGAGCTGTATACAGTAACATTTAAACATCACCACGCCAGTTTTGGTTTTATTTTCCTAGCAAATGTTGCTAGCACTTAGGAAATCTTGAGCCTTTGTGACAATTAGAGTATTTTTGTTTTACTCCCAGCACTATTATTGGTACCAATGGGTTCTCCAATGGGAATCCTCCCTATCTAACGTGTTTGGAAAACGAGGAACAACGGAAGGCTGCCAACCAGGTCAGACTGCACGTGAGGTATTCTGTGCCCACCCAGCAGTACCCTCACACCCGAATCTGCAGACAGAGGTGATTAGACCTTGCTTTGGCAGATAATTAGTGCATGTGGTGGTTCCCATTTCCATAAGAAATTGGAATACCCGATCCAGTAGTTTCTTTGACATGTTGATACTTGACTGTCTGTGATGCTAGATTGATTCTTTAGAAATAGCTTAATGACAGTATGTCATACTTTTTGGTGTACTTGAAAGGCATGCCAGGGTCATTATAATCAGCAGGGCACACCCACAAATCTAATTTGGAGGAATTATTGTAACAATGTGGCAAAGTTTACTAGGCATTTTCTTGATGGGCTTTCGAGTTAACACTGAACCAGATGTAGTAGTCCACCGTCTGCTTTGTCACGTTAAGCTACATTAGAGATAGAAATGACACAATCAGTGTGGGTCTTGGTGGGCTTCTGCCACATAATTTGGAGGTTAGTGCAGTCCCACATGTAGGGGGAGTCATGCTGTGGAGTGAAAAAAAATGCCACTTTTGTATCCCATGTTAAACAGCTTCGTTTTAGTTTAGTTTATTATTGTCACGTGTACCAAGGTACAGTGAAAAGGTTTTGCTTGCGTGCTATCCAATCAGTAAAAAGTCTATACATTATTACAATCAAGCCGCCCACAGTGTACAGATAAAGAATAAAGGTTTCAGCGTTTAGTGCAAGATAAAATACAATTAAGGATAGTTCAAAGGTCTCCAATAAAATGTGATTAGGCTCTGGACTGATTTCACAATTTGTTTGCAGATGTATTTTTCCCTTTTAGCAAAGGCCAACAATTCTACACCACTTTTGGATATTCTTTGATTTCTGTGAGGTGTTAAAATTTTACTTGCATTATTATCTGCTCACGTCACTGGCTCCTGCACCTGTCATATTAGGCAGCTGGAGCTGGTCAGTTATTAACAAGTCATGAAATTTGAGTGGTGTGAGCACATTGATATCTTAAGTATTTCTCCCCCCCCCCCCCCCCCCTCCATCGTTTCAAGTTTAAAACTTTGCAATGGTGCATGAAAATGCATCCTATTCTAATTTATAGAGTGTAACAACACAGAAATGGGCTACTTGATGATTAATTCTGAACTAATTTAATCTGTATAAATACTTGAAGGGCACAGAACCAAAAAGTTCCCTGTTTTCTAGAGATGCTGAGTTACTCGAGCGCTTTGTGTCTTTGTAAACAAACACCTGCAGTCCCTTGCTTTTACTAATGACGTGGTCTTCACAATCTTGAATAGTACATTTTATGCATGAATATCTAACTTCTTTGGAGAAACATTATATCCTCTTACTAAGAAGTGTAAATTCTAATCAATCTTGGTGTAGAACTTAATCTGGTGGTCCATTTATTTCTTGTCGTGGCTTGTAAACATGCCAACACATAATATTTTCGTTATTTCCACCACCTTCCATGTGATTCGGCCTCCAGTTATATCTTCCCATCCCAATGCATTTTGCCTACCTCAGAAACGGAACCCTCTGCAACTCCTTGGTTCGCTCATTTGTTCCCATCCAAACGGCCCTCCCTACAAGCTTTACCCTGCAACTGCAGGAGATGTAACACGTCCCTACACCTCCTCCCTTGCATCCATCCAGGGATCCCAGCTGTCCTTCCAGGTGAGACAGATTCGCGTGCACCTCCCCTATTGCATCAAATATTCCCCATGTGGTCTCCTTTACATCAGTGAAACCAAGCCTAGACATTTAAGCATTAGACATAAAATGTGCTATAACATGAGTTTTGCTGTGGACCTCAAGATATCCTTCTAAACCAATTTACATGTATATTGTGTTTTTTGCCCTCCAACTATTTGATCATATTTTTCCTTTTTTACACAATTTTCTGTTTCAGGCATAGTCTCAGTTGTAAAAATCTACCAAATGATCCTAATAAGTTGTTTTGCTAAGTGCTTTACTAATTGCATTCTCTTTTTGTGGTCACATTTCCACATTTGTGGTCTCTGGCAAAGTTTTCTTAAAGAACTTTGAAAACGTGAAATTTGCGTACATTCTAACCCTTTTACATATTTCTTCAAGACCTCTCAATGGGCTGTTTAGAAACTTCCTTGCCTAACTTGTCTTCTAATGGTTTGTTACATCTGCTTCTGTGATCCTGCTACCCGTATATGCTATGAAGTGTGGGAAATAGTGCAGTTTTCCCGCATTAAAGCTTGTTTACACATTGCAGTTTACCCGTGCTCTTATATAGAGATTTTTTTATACGTTAACAATTTTATAACTTTCATGCCCATTTAAAATAAATAAATAAATAAATATATATATATAAATAATATAAAAATATATATATATATATATATATATATATATATATAAATAATATATCCCCTGAACTATTGCCACACTTGCTAATGCTTGTTTTGTGCATATATAAATTACTCAACAGAAATTACACAATTGGACCACTTGTGGATTTGTGAGTGATCAAACCAAAAGTTAACTGCTAAATTGGGTGCAGGGCCAACTTTGAAGGTATGAGACAGGGACTCGCTCAAGTTGATTGGAGTAGGCTGACAAGAGTTCAGCACATGCACGTCCCTGATAGAGTAAAGGGTAAGGCAGGCAAAAAAGGAAGCATAGATGATGAGGGAAATTGAGGCTTTGGTCATGTTAAAAGGTAGCATGGGACACATATCGGCAGCTGGAGGAGTTTCGGAAATAAAGGAGCAAGCTAAAAAAGGAGATCAGAAGAGCAAAAATGGGACAGGAGATGACTCTGGCAGGTAGCATTAAGGATAATCCTACAAGATTTTATAAGTACGTAAAGGGAAAAAATGGTAACCAGAGAGAGGAACCCCTTAGGAATCAAAGCGTCTGCATGGAGCCACAGGAGATGGGCAAGATCCTCAATTAGTATTTCTCCTTTGTTTTGTGGAGAAAAACAGAAGGAATGAGGAACTTGGGGCAGTCACTGGAAATGTCTTGGGAGCTGTCAGTATTACGGTGCTGAAGGTCCTGAAGCGTATGAAAGTAAACAATATTCCTGGGCCTGATCAGATTTATCTGAGGGCACTGGAAAGCTAAAGAGGAAATTGTAGACGACCTGACAGATTTCTGAGTCATTAAATACAGGCGAGGTGCCGGACGACTAGAAGGCGGCAAATGTGCCTCTATTCAAGAAGGGCTGCAGGGAAAAGGTTGAGAACTACGGACTGCATCTGTGATTGGAAAGTTACTTGAAATTGAATAACTTGAGGGAAGAGATATATGTGTATTTAGATGGACAAGTGCTGATTAGGGATAGTCAGTATGGTTATGTATATGGGTAGTAGGTCTCATGAATCTGAGTTTTTTGATGTGACCAAAAAGGTTGATGTAGGCAGAACTGTAGACTTTGTATATATGGATTTCAGCAAGTCATTTGACAAGGTTCCGCACGGTAGGCTGGTCTGTAAGGTTAGATCCCATGGGATCCAAGGAGAGTGGAATAGATAGAAAATGCTGAATGGGTAGAAAATTGGCTTCATGGAAGGAAGCAGAGGGCGAAAGTGGAAGATTGCTTTTCATACTGGAGGCCTGTGACTAGTGGTGTGCCTTGGGGTTCGATGCTCACACATTGCTGTTTGTTATATCAATGATTTGGTTGAGAGCATACATGGCATGATTGGCAAGTTTGTAGATGACACAAAACTGGGTGGTATAGATAGCGAAGGTTGTCAACAATTGCAGCATGAGCTTGATCTGTTGGGTAGGTGGGCTGAGGAATCGTTGATGGAATTCAATACTGAGAGACGTGAGGTGTTACATTTAGGGAAGATGAACGTGAGCAGTACCTACACGGTGAATGGTAGGGTTCTGAGAAGTGTTGTAGAGCAGAATGATCTAGGAGTGCAGGTACAGGTAGATACAGTGCCCTCCATAATGTTTGGGACAAAGACCCATCATTTGTTTATTTGCCTCCGTACTCCACAATTTGAGATTTGTAATAGAAAAAAACACACGTGGTTAAAGTGCACATTGTCAGATTTTATTAAAGGTCATTTTTATACATTTTGGTTTCACCATGTAGAAATTACAGCTGTGTTACATAGTCCCCCCATTTCAGGGCACCATATTGTTTGGGGCACATGGTTTCACAGGTGTTTGTAATTGCTCAGGTGTGTTTAAATGCCTCCTTAATGCAGGTATAAGAGAGCTCTCAACACCTAGTCTTTCCATCACCTTTGGAAACTTTTATTGCTGTATATCAACATGAGGACCAAAATTGTACCAATGAAAATCAAAGAAGCCATTATGAGACTGAGAAACAAGAATAAAACTGTTAGTGACATCAGCCAAACCTTAGACTTACCAAAATCATCTGTTTGGTACATCGTTATGAAGAAAGAGCACTGGTGAGCTTACTAATCTCAAAGGGACTGTCAGGCCAAGAAACAGCTCCACAGCTGATGACAGAAGAATTCTCTCTATAATAAAGAAAAATCCTCAAACACCTGTCCGACAGATCAGAAACATTCCTCAGGAATCAGGTGTGGATTTATCAATGGCCACTGTCTGCAGAAGATTTCACAAACAGAAATACAGAGGCTACACTGCAAAATGCAAACCACTGGTTAGCCGCAAAAATATGATGGCCAAGTTACAGTTTGCCAAAAAGTATTTGAAAGAACAACCACAGTTCTGGAAAAAAGTCTTGACAGATGAGACGAAGATTAACATATCAGAGTGATGGCAAGAGCAAAGTATGGAGGAGAGAAGGAACTGCCCAAGATACCACCTCATCTGTGAAACGTGGTGGGGGTGTTATGTCCTGGGCATGTTTGGCTGCGGAAGGTACTGGCTCACTTATCTTCATTGATGATACAGCTGCTGATGATAGTAGCATAATAATATTCTGAAGTGTATAGGCACATCCTATCACATAAATGCCTCAAAACTCATTGGCTGACGGTTCATTCTACAGCAAGATAATGATCCCAAACATACTGCTAAAGCAACAAAGGAGTTTTTCAAAGCTGAAAAATTGTCAATTCTTGAGTGGCCAAGTCAATCATCCGATCTGAACCCAATTCAGCATGCCTTTTATATGCTGAAGAGAAAACTGAAGGGGACTAGCCCCCAAAACAAGTATAAGCTAAAGATGGCTGCAATACAGGCCTGGCAGAGCGTCATCAGAGAAGACACCCAGCAACTGGTGATGTCCGTGAATCGCAGACTTCAAGCAGTCATTGCATGCAAAGGACATGCAAAAAAAAAAGACTACTTTCATTTACATGATATTGCTGCGTCCCAAACATTATGGTGCCCTGAAATTGGGGGACTATGTCTAAACACTGCTGTAATTTCTACATGGTGAAACCAAAATGTATAAAAATGGCCTTTGTTAAAATCTGACAATGTGCACTTTAACCACACGTGATTTTGTTTCTATCACAAATCTCAAATTGTGGAATACAGAGGCAAATAAATAATTGGCGCGTCTTTGTTCCAAACATTATGGTGGGCACTGGAGATAAAAATGGTTTTGGCAATAAGCGAGTTCGGTATTCCGAATAACAGGTGGGGTGGGAGAGACCGGGGAGGGGGGAGACCCGCAAGCACTGCCGAACCGCCACTCTACTCCCCCACCCCCCCAACTCGAGACGGGACACCGACCCCCAGGCCCAGCGCGGGGAAGCGCCAACCCCAACACCAGCGGCCCCAGACCCACAGCCAGCGCCAAATCCATCCCAACCCCAGCCCAACCCTGCCCCAACTCCAGAGGAATCCACTCCCCGATGGGCCGATACGACGACAAGTGCCAGTTCGCGCATGATGTCAGCTGCTCCCCCAAGTACAAGCCGTACATACCACACTATTGACTTCTGCCCTTAAGGTACCCGCTGCCACTTCATTCACAACCCCGAGGAGGAGCGAGGGCCCCGGCCTCGCCTGCGCCAGAGCGCCAGCCTAGGCTAAGCCTCCTTAGGCCTCGGCGCTAGACCAGGCTGCGCTGCGGGCGGCCTTCAGCCCCGACCTGGTGTTAGAGCTGGCCCAGACTCTGGGCTTGGGGCTGGGCAAGGGAGGGGGAGTTGGTTGCTGCTGCCGCCAGCACCACCATCACCAACAATACCCGCAGATCCAGCGGGCCCCCCGCCTTCCATGGCTGGCAGGAGCCCATCCGCAGAATCTCACCCCGACCAGGATGGCTCCAACAGCAGCAGGTCCGAATTGCCTGGCGGCTGCCCATCTTCAGCAGGATCTCGGCTGGCCATCGCCTCACCTGAGTTCCAGGCTCAGCACCAGACCCACAACCTCCACGATGCAGACTCCAACAGCACGTGGTCACACTCTGCTGGGTCCTACTGCTCCACCACTCCTACAGGGAAGCTCCAGTGATTTGTCTTCCCCTTCGCCCTCTTAACCAGGTTACCCCGACCACACCCCACTCATACAATAGTCCTTAACCCCCCCCCCCCCCCCCTCCTTGTTGAACACCCGTCATCCCCCAACCAGATCTCGTCTCGGCCTTTGTCCACTCCCCGGCTCTCCTCTGACCCCAAACGCCAACCTTGTCCTGTCTTCACCATCTCCCCCCACCCTCTCACTTTCTGATACGGAACGGTCTTATACGGAAGGTTCTACCGCAGTTGTACAGGGTTTTGGTGAGACCACACCTGAAGTATTGCGTACGGTTCTGGTCTCCAAATCTGAGGAAAGACATTCTTGCCATAGAGGGGGTACAGAGAAGGTTCACCAGACTGATTCCTGGGATGTCAGGACTTTCATATGAGTGAAGACTGGATAGACTTGGCTTGTACTCGCTGGAATTTAGAAGACTGAGGGGGGATCTTATAGAAACTTACAAAATTCTTAAAGGGTTGGATAGGCTAGATGCAGGAAGATTGTTCCCGGTGTTGGGGAGGTCCAGAACAAGGGGTCTAAGGATAAGGGGGAATTCCTTTAGGACCGAGATGAGGAAAACATTTTTCACACAGAGTGGTGAGTCTCTGGAATTCTCTGCCACAGAAGGTAGTTGAGGCCAGTTCATTGGCTATATTTAAGAGGGAGTTAGATGTGGCCCTTGTGGCTAAAGGGATCGGGGGTATGGAGAGAAGACAGGTACAGGATACTCAGTTGGATGATCAGCCATGATCATATTGAATGGCGGTGCAGGCTCGAAGGGCCGAATGGCCTGCTCCTGCACCTATTTTCTATGTTTCTATGTCTGTGCACAACAGAGGCCTCGTCTTCCTTCCCCTCCGCTCCCATCTCAACGATCTGCCACGACTTAGAGCTTTTCTTCCGTCGCCTCTGTGCCTTTTTCTGTGGAAAGGAGTCCTCACCACCCAGTGATGATCCCTTCTCCCGTCACCACCGGTCTCCATCGTCTTGGACTCCCCAGAACGGCCTTCTACCCTCTCTAGACCTCTTTATTTCTAACTGTCGGTTTGACATCGATCGTCTCAACTTTTCCATTCCCTCACCAACTCCAACCTCACCCCCTCTGAATGCACAGCCCTCCGCTCTGCAGCAACCCGCCGACAAGGGAGGTGCCGTGGTAGTCTAGTGCGCTGAGGCCAGGCGACAACTCTCAGACATCTCCTACTTATCCTTGGACCATGATCCCACAGATGAGCACCAATAATCTCAAACACCATTACTGATTTCATCACTACTAGCTGTCTGCCTCCCACATCCTCCAACCTTTCCCAGCCCCGCACAGCTTGTTTTTACCTTCTCCCCAAAATCCACAAACTCAACTGCTCTGCCAGACCCATTGTTTCTGCCTGCTCCTGTCCCACAGAAATGAATTTCACGTACCTGGACTCCATCCTATCCTTCCCCCTCCCCCCCAAACCCCGGTCCAATCTCTCACGACCTACAGTGCCCTCCATAATGTTTGGAACAAAGACCCATAATTTATTTATTTGCCTCTGTGCTCCACAATTTGAGATTTGTAATAAATCACGTGTGGCTAAAGTGCACATTGTCAGATTTTATTTAAAAGGTTTTTTTAATACATTTTGGTTTCATATCACGTAGAAATTACATTTCTACATGATGGTCCTCGCCCTCAACAATTTCTCCATTGACTCCTCCCACTTCCTCCAAGTATAAGGCACAGCTATGGGTCCCAGCTATGCCTGCCTCTTTGTATGGTACGTTGAACAATCCTTGTTCCAGGCGTACACTGGCCCTATCTCCGAACTCTATCTCTGTTACATAGATCACTGCATCGGTGCTACCTCCTGCACCCATGCAGAACACATGGACTTCATCAACTTCACCACCAATTTTCAACCGCAGAAGATGCGACACCTGTCGCTGTACCTCCTCCCTCGACTCTGACCAGGGAGCCCAACTGTCCTTTCAAGTTAGCCAGAGGTTCACTTGCACCTCCTCCTCCAACCTCATCTACTGTATCCATTGTTCAAGATATGGGCACTTATACATCAGCGAGACCAAGCGCAGAATGGACGATCGGTTCGTGGAACACCTTCCTGATCTCCCGGTTGCTGGACACTTTAATTCTCTTTTCCGTTCCTACACACACCTTTCTGTCCTCTGTCTCCTGCATTGTCACAGTGAGGCTAAAGGCAAATTGGAGGAAAGGCATCTCATATTTGGCTTGGGCAACTTACAGCCCGGTGGTATGAGAGATTAAATAGGAATCTGAGGGGTAACTTTTTACACAGAGGGTGGTGGGTGTATGGAACGAGCTGCTGGAGGAAGTAGTTGAGGCAAGTACTATCACAAAGTTGAATAAACATTTAGACAGGTACATGGATAGGGCAGGTTTAGAAAGATATTGGCCAAACAGGCAGATGGGACTAGTGTAGATAGGATGTGTTTGTCAGTATGGACGTTGGGTCGAAGGGCCTGTTTCCACGTTTTATGACTAACCTTATAACTGAAAATCTTGAGCTAGCATCTATCAGCTCTAGTTATCTCTGGACAAGCTTTTTGTGTAATGATTTCAGTTTACCTTCAGCCATTCACTGATTGGCATCAACCTAGTCAATCCTCCTTTGACATTGCGAAGGAGAAGGCGAATAGGTGCCTTCCACAGGGTGATTGGACTGGGGCAAATACTTGACTCATTCTTCATTATCCCACTCCCATTTGTCACTCTAAATGTTGTTGCCCTTCAACTAATTTAACATGACATCGTTTCCAACTATTATTTCATGTTTGTTTTTTAAGTGTCAGAATAGTATTCTATTATTTCTTTTCCATCTATCCTCGGTACAGTATTTTCTATTCGCCCATCTTGAAACCCATTTGCACTCTGCATTTGTACACGTGATAACCTTTCTGTTATCTGCACACCCACTTGTGTTATACTGGTAATGTTCAGGTTCTTTGTACTCGTTTATTTATATTTTAATTAGGAAACGCTATAATTCTCATAATTTTTTAACATTGATATGTGCAGTTGTGTACTGCAGGAAAGTAGATTGTAAATTATAGAAATGAAATGATTACTTGGTTTATAATTAATTGTAACCATGCAGAGTTTCTCTCATTGCAAATGATGATTGTTTTATATTTTGGTGCTTCTCTCTCTTTAGGTCGTGAAGACAGGTGGGACACCTAAGATTCCAGACTGTTTCCAACGCACTCCTAAAAAGCTTACAATCCCAGACAAAGCAGAGATCCTTGCAGTGAATGTGGATTCCAAGGGTGGGTACTTGTACATCACATATTTACAATACAAACCCTGCAGATTTATTTTAAATGTGTAATAGTATAACTAAATTCTAGCAAGGGTAACAGCATAATCAAAAAGACTTTAATCAAACTATGCAAGACAAATTAGTAATAACTAGTGTGGAAGGTTACATTTATTCCTCCTGTTACATGATTTTTTAAATTGGTCTGAAAATCCAACGAGAACATTTTCATTGCACAATGCTGCATTTAAAATGGAAAGAGGCCTTTGGAGAACTACAATAATAACAATTGGAAATGATTTGGTTCAATCTGAAGTAATTTAACCAAAACATACGTCATGTGGTATATTGGCTTTGTATCATTGGAAAATTACAATAAAAGTTATGATTGTAGACAAGCAATGGTCTTAGCTTACAAAATAAAATATCCACAAAATCTCGAAGTAAAGGTGGCCTTCAGTGACCAAAAAGAGATTTCCGGAGGAAAACATTTAATGCTGCCAAAATGCAGAGTCTAAGGTTTGGTGAAAACTTCAGACTTCAGAGTACCATGGGATTAATATGAAAATGAAAAGTTGGCTGGGCTGCACATTGGCGTAGTGATAGAGCTGCTGCCTGATGGACTCAGAGATCCGTGTTCAATCCCGACTACGGGTGCTGACCGCGGAATTTGTACGTTCTCCCTGTGACCATGTTGGTTTCCTCCCACACTTCAAAGATGCACAGGTTTGTTGGTTAATTGGTTTAGGTGAAATTGTGAATTGTCCCTAATGTGTAGGATAGTGTTAATGTACAGGGTGATTGCTAGTCGGCGCGGACTCAGTGGACCGAAGGGCCTGTTTCTTTAAAGTCTAAAAACTAAAGACAAAGTCGTGACTGCAAAAATATTTGCTGAGGACCTATAAAACGAACTGTGAAAGGTCCTGTGGATTTGTAAGAGTGAAAAAATCAGCATGTAAGAAGATCCTAAAACCACCTGGAAATAGTGGAAGACCACAACTGGAAGGGATTGGCAAGAAATTGTGTTATTGTTTTGAAAAAGAACATTGCAGAAACTAATGGGACTGAGAACAATGAATAGGGGTTAATGACCTGCATCCCAAGGTTTTGAGAGAGGTATCTGTTGTTAGCTAACAGCCCAAGCTACACTATTTAATAAGGAGGCAGGAGAAATGTGAATCGATTGTAGGAAAAATGCTGGCATCTGTTACTTAAACAAATGGTAATAGAGCATATCCAAAGAACAAACAATTGGAATGGTCAGTATTTCATTATGAAAGGGAAATCATGACTAAAACATATTGGTTGCTGATTTGATAATATGGAATGATTGAATGTGGTAATTATTGAACTTTTGCAATACTTTTGCAATAAGTGCCATAAGGGATTATTAAATAAATCTGGAGAACAAAAATTTGGAGTTGGATTGAATGTAACTAGTGGTGTGTCATTGGGACTCCAGTTGTTCACAGTTTATATCACTGATTTAGATGATATTATAGAAAAATTTGAAATTGTCATGTTTGCTAGAAAAATAACTGAGTTTTTGAAATGGTGATTGAAACTGGTTGGAAGTTGAGTATTTTCCACCAGATTGCCATCATTCTTGAACTCTGCCTTGCTATTGCTCAAAAGGATGCATCTGTTTT
Organism: Okamejei kenojei; assembly: GCA_035221665.1. Taxonomy (NCBI): domain Eukaryota; kingdom Metazoa; phylum Chordata; class Chondrichthyes; order Rajiformes; family Rajidae; genus Okamejei; species Okamejei kenojei. The sequence continues at coordinate 99,867,839 of CM069134.1, forward strand.
CCAGCCAGAATTGCAAAAAATGAAATTATTTTTGCAGTTCTTCCTCTCCAAAACTAAAATAGTATGTTACAATTCTTTTAAAGTGAAACCCTGCTTGAAGCAGTTGATATTGTATCCAATTCCTAGTAATAACTTCTGTTGGGTTATTTGAAAAAATTCTGCTCGGACACTGAACCTTTAAAAATGATCAAAATAAAAGCAAAGTTTATTGAACATAAATTGATCTAATTATATTTATATAGTTTTATATTTATCTAATTATATTAAATCCCGGGAACGATTAGGAATTAAGACTCGGGAAGATATGTATGAAATGGGAATTTTTATAAATCATTTCAAGAACTACAGCTTAAATACAATTTGGAAAGTAACCAATATTTTAGATATTTGCAAATCCGAGATTATCTGAAAAAATATTCACAAGATTATCAAAACTTGACGTTGGATCCACTAGAGCAAGGCATGATAGACTGGTAGAATTGGATCACTTAACATCATATTTCTATAATGCTATTTTAAATATAGATATACCTTCTACAGATGGTATAAGAAAGGAGTGGGAACAAGAACTGGCTATAGACATCCCTAAGGACAGATGGGAAGATTATTTGTTATATGTACACAAATGTTCGATTAATGTCAGACACACCCTGATTCAATTTAAAATTGTACATAGGTTATATTACTCGAAAACTAAACTAAATATTTTCTTTCCAAACGTCTCTCCCATCTGTGATAAGTGTCTAACACAATAAGCAACAATAGCACACTCATTTGTCTCCTGTGTAAAACTTCAGAAAATTTGGAAGGACATTTTTGAAACCTTTTCAAAGCTATTTAAAACAAGACTGGACCCAAACACAGAATTGATTATTTTCGGAGCAATGGAAGCCTGTTCTGAGCTAACGTCATTTCAAAGATGTTTCCTCAACTATGGTTTGATAACGGCAAAAAAAAACATACTTAAATTCTGGAAAAACACACCTATCCCAACGTTTAAAATGTGGATTACAAATATGTCGGAAATATTACATCTCGAGGCAATGAGACTTGTTCTAGCAGGAAAACCAGAACAATTCTTTAAGATATGGTTGTCTTTCATTGACTTATTACGTGTAATATGGTGCAACATAACCCTGGAAAGTAACCGTTTTAGAACTAGGTGGGGGGGGGGGGGGGGGGGGGGTGTAACGTTACGAATTAGGCACATTCCCTTTCTTTTCTGTTTAGTTCTATCTTTTTTGCTTTTTCTTCTTATTTCCTTTCTTTTCTTAAGGTCCTTTTATTTTCAGGGCTTTTTTTACACTTCTAAGGATGCAGTCTATTTATCTAATTATCAATCATTAACCGTTAATTATTGCACCCTACACATCACTACTATCCTCAAGCTTTTTTCTTTCTTTCTTTTCTATCCAAAAATGTAAAAAAAAAGTTGTACATGAAATGTATTATGTTATATACCATGATTATTATGTATGTACATTGCTTCTAATAAAAATATATTTTTTTAAATTAAAAAAATATATATTAAATCGATTAATGTAATTGTTGTTATTTTTTAATTAATTAAACTGCTATGACCACCAGGAGTTCATACTGTGCTGAAGACAGGGAGCTGGGTACGCTACTGTATCTTTGACCTCGCTACGGGTAAAGCTGAGCAGGAGCACAACTTTCCAACAAGCAGTGTTGCTTTCCTTGGGCAGAATGAACGTAATGTCGCGATTTATACAGCTGGGCAGGTAAATAATATTATATTTGGCTATCTCTTTGGATTATAATCCAGTATCAATATTACTATTGAGATGGGTGGATTTTCAGTTTAGTTTAGTTTATCGTCAAGTGTTCCTAGGTGCAGTGAAAAGTGTTTGTTGCGCGCTAACTAGTTAGCGGAAAGACAACACATGATTACAATCGAGCCATTCACAGTTGTACAGATACATGATGTGGGAATAACGTTTAATGCGAGATAAAGCCCGTAAAGTCCGATCAAAGATAGTCTGAGGGTCACTAGTGAGGTCCATAGTAGTTTAGGACTGCTCTCTAGTTGGATGGTTCAGTTGCTTGATAACAGCTGGTAATTTGGAGGTGCGCGTTTCCACACTTCCACACCTTTTGCCCATTGGGAGAGGGGAGAAGAGGGAGCTGCTTTGGTGCAACTCGTCCTTGATTATGCTGGTAGCCTACATTTATAATACCCTTTTAATTGCACGCATCCCATCTTCTGAAATGCTTAGGCGAGCATGGGAAGATGAATTGGGTTTATTAATCTCAAAAGATAGCTGGGAGGAAAGCCTTTTATACATACATTACTGTTCTCTTAATGTTAGGCACTTCCTGATACAATTTAAAATACTGCACAGACTCTACTATTCAAAGACCAAATTGAACAAGATCTTCCCAAACGTCTCTCCTATTTGTGATAAATGTCTCCTCCAAGAAGCGACTATAACCCATTCTTTCGCTTCCTGTATAAAGTTACAAAACTTCTGGAGGGGAATATTTGATACCTTCTCCAAAATACTTGTAATTAAATTGGAACTAGATATAAAACTGATCACATTAGGTATGTCAGAGGCCTGCTCTAACCCAACGGTATTTCAAAGACATTTCCTCAATTACGGCCTAATAATGGCGAAAAAATTAATACTCAAATTTTGGAAGCAGACAACAGTCACTACAGTGAAGATGTGGATTACGGATATGTCCGAGACACTACATTTGGAAAACATTAGGCTTGTCTTGGCGGAAAAACCAGATCAATTTCTTAAGACATGGTTACCTTTTACTGAATTTCTGCAACATCGCAATGGATAAACACAAATTTAAATTTAAATCCGACGCCAGGGATGGGTGTGGGGCGGGGGGGGGGGGGGGGGGGGAGAGGAGGAGGTATATCTTCATCTTTTCTTTTATTTCTTTTCTTTTCTCTTGCACTTTGGTGGTTTGGGGGTCTTTTTCCTGCTCTTCTGTAATTTACTTTTTTTCCTTCATTTTCTTCTTTCTTTGTTTTCCCTTTTTTTCTTTTTTTTGATTTAGGTGATGAGGTTAAAAATTAAGCTGTACAATAATTGTATAACTGCTATGTTGATCGTCTTATCCTTGTACAATTGCTCCTAATAAAATTAAAAAGATTATGCTGGTGTCCTTGCCGAGGTAGCGAGAGGTATAAATGGAGTCAGTGCAAGGGAGGTTGCTTGGTGGTATGGGGTGCGTCCGCAATATGCTGCAATTTCTTGATGTCTTGGATGAAGCTGTTCCCAAACCAAGCTGTGATGCATCCTGATAAAATGCTTTCTACGACACATCTGTAGAAGCTGTTGGAGACATGCCGAATTGTCTAAGCCCTCTAAGGAAGTAGAGGCATCGGTGTGCTTTCTTGGCTGTTACTTCAATATGGGTGGTCCAGGAGAAGTTGTTGGTGACATTTACTCCGAGGGATTTGAAGTTTTTAATCATCTCTACTTCGGCACTATCAATGCAAACTGGGATATGTGTACTGCTTTGCTTCCTGAAGTCGATCACTATCTCCTTTGTCTTGCTGACATTGAGAGAAAGGTTGCTGTCTCGACACCAGGACACAAGGTTCTCAGTCTCCTTTCTGTAATTTGTAAATTGAATTAGATTTGTAAATAGCTGCACAGTCGTGGGTGTACAAAGAGTAAAGAAGGGGGCTGAGAGCGCATCCTTGTGGAGCACCTGTGTTGAGGATTATTGTAGAGGATGATGTCCCCTATCCTCATTGATTGGGATCTGTTGGTCAGGAAGTCGAGGATCCAGTTGCAGAGATGAGTGCTGACTCTCAATTCCCGCAAGTTTGGCGATGAGCTTGGATGGTATAATGGTGTTAAAGGCAGAGCTGTAGTGTGCGAAGCTGTAGTCTATTTTGGTGTATATCCTATGTGTGTGTGTGTGTGTGTATATGTGTGTCCTGGTGTATGTCTGAAACAAGTGGCTGAGAATTAATTTCAACCGTAAGTATCTTGTAATATTGTAGGCTGGTCTTGACCATAAGGGCTTAAACAGATGCAGCAAGCTCCTAGATCTGAAGTCCACAGTCCGTCAGCAGTGTGGAGTCAGTTGTGCATCTCAACACGTTCCTTTTATCCATTCTTTTATCATGTTAGATGTGCTGCTGCAAACCAACGAATGGCACAGCACCAAGCATAATCTTTCTTCATCCCGAGTTCGAGTTGCTTTGACTCCTTTGACTAGAGGGGAGTCTAAAGTGCTGTTGCTGACTCTATTTGCAATTACCATGGGTAATCACAAAATCCTACAGAATCTCAGGCAGACAAGTGAGCTAGCATTTGTTAATTAAAATGGCTTTCTGATCCCACATGCACACTCTCTCCATGGAGGTCCAATCCAATAGGCACAGTCACAAGATCATGAGAGAAATAGATAGGGTGATTCAGTCTTTTGCGCAGAGTAGGAGAATCAAGAGCCAGAGGACATGAGTTTAAGGTGAGATGGGAAAAACTTAATAGGAACCTGAGGGGCAACTTTTTCAACATAGGGTGGTGGGTATATGGAATGAGCTGCCAGAGGAGATAGTTAAGACAAGTACTGTAACCAGTTCAAGTAGAGTTCAATGTTCTACAAGTACATGAGGTCCAGTAGTTGAAGATATTAACTAATACTAATTGTGCAGTGGCTGTCCTTCGATCAAAATGGGTACAGTTTCTGAGAGCTTTGTTACTAGAATCACGTGAGATTCCAGGGAGTGGTTTAATGTTTATTTTGGAAGTACAATATTCAATTGAGAATTCTGCATTAAAACATTTACACAGTCCCAGTTTGCTATGTGTGGTATTTTGATGTGATCAAAATCCGAATAGATTCCCGACAGCCTCGCGAACAATTTTTTTTCTGAATTGTACTTTTGGTTTAAGGGTGACTTAACTCCAACCTCCCTAAACACCGATCAAAGCCAAGTCATACTATGACCCCTATGGTTCAACAGACCTTGGAATTTATTTTTATTTTGCTCTTGAGCAATATTTTGTCCAATGATTTCACATCTACATCATCAAAGCAATTCATTATCTCTGTAATAGCTCCAGAGGTGCCAAGTGTCCCGGATTCGCCGTATTTTGTCCCGGCGAAATAACCATATTACGGTGTTCCGGCAGCCAAACATGTTGTTACGGAACACCGCCGCGCCGGTTTGCCAGCTCGCAGCCACGCCCGGCCCAGAGCCCGGGCAGCCCCGGCCCGCGCGATCAGCGACACGGCGACGTTTCTTGCCGCCAGCCGGCCGCTCGCGGCAGCCCCATCACCGGGCCTCCCCCCCACCCCCACCCCCACCCAGTGCGCAGGCGCAGACCCGCCGGCAATCTTGCCAAGTGCGCATGTGCCGCACCCGCCCGCCGGCAGCCCGCTGATCTGCACCAGTGCGCAGGCGCATAGCCGCCGGCAACAACCCCAAGTGAGTAGTATGTTACTGAAAGAAATGCATTTACCCCCATTTGTTACGGACAAATGGGTTGAATGTTACTGTGAACTAAATTTAGGGTTGGCATCTCTGTAGCTCTGATAACCAGCCATTTTCAAACTGTTTTTGTATTTGTCTGTTACTGAGGTTCTCATACATGCTTTTCTTCACATCCATTCAGATTATTTCCACTGCTGTCTTGGCTGGCCACCAGTTTTAACATCTAAATCTTTGCCCATTTTAACATCTTATCCTTGCTTTGCATAGCAATGACCCTTGTGCTGGCAAGCTCAATGACCCTTGTGCTGGCAAGCTCATTAGTACGGCAGTTTATAAATTATTTTCTTCTTCAAATTGCAGCAAGTCCTGTCCCTTTTTGTCACTTCCTCTGCCGCTCCCAATTTCATTTTCAGTACGAAGGAACTGCAGACGCTGGTTTAAATCGAAGATAGACACAAAATGCTAGCCATCAAATGTCTTGACCCAAAATGTCACCCATTCCTTCTCTCCAGTCCCACTGAGTTGCCTGCCCCGCTGAGTTACTCCACCTTTTTGTGTCTCTACTTTTTGTGTACTCCTATTTCCTTTCCCTTTTGGCAGCTTTGCTATAAAATGCCTAGAATGCAGGCCCTCTGACTTAATCTCTCTGCATTACCACTTTATCTCTGTGAGCAAATCCTCAGTGATGCCTTCATACTTATTTTGACTGTTAATATTAGTCTTATATTAAGTAATAGTAAAGTTGCCACATAAATGCAACCTGCATTTATCATTCAGTGAAATTTGAAATGTGAAGTTATCCAGAGGTAATTGATTTCCTCATGTACATTATCAGTGTCCTATAATCATGTAAGGGTTGCCAGGAGTCAAGAATGTTTTATTGTCAGATGTCCCAAAATGGAACAATTAAATTCTTGCTTGTAGCAGCACGACATTAGCTACCATAATAAACAACAAAAAGGATTTCAAGAATTTAAAAAATATATTGTGCAAAAACAAAAATATAATCTGAAGTCCTAGTACAATTAAGGCAGTTTGTAGTTCTGAGTTTAGTTGGAGTTCGTAGTGTTGAAGATAAAAAGTAGATTTTCTCTTGGCCAAATTAATGTTGAAATTCAATTTAGCCTAATGCAAATTGGTGGTGCCAAATTGATGTGTTGGTAAAAATTGTTTTAATCATAGATGTGATGTTTACAGTAGTACTATCCAGTACCTGGAGGTTGTAACTGCATTGGCAGTTTGTGTGGCTAAATGGTTAAAACATCTAAATAAATGATGGACAGTTCGAATTCACCATTGAAACCATAAGGAATTGCAGACACTAGGAGCTTCAACAAAACACAATGTGCTGGAATAACTCAGCGAGTCAGGCAGCGTTAGTGGAGGGAATCAGTTAAGGGCCTGTCCCACTTGGCGATTTTTTTGGGCTATTGCTGGCGTCATATCAGTGTCGCCAAAGATTTTGAACATTTCATAGTCCAGCAGCAACAATAAAAATGTTGCGACACTTGAAAAAACACAGCGTGTCATCCATCATCACGGCTCATCAGGCCGCAAATTTTTCAGAGACCTGATACACACTCAATGATGCCGGCAGTCGTCAAAGTGGAACAGGCCCTTTAGTAATTCTCTGGAGCTGCTGTCTGACTCGTTGAGTTACTTTGTTTTGTTTTGTTGTATGTTTTTCTTCACTATTGAATTATAAGTCTTCTGCATTAAGACTATGTAGAATTGAATTTAATTTGTGTGCTTGGTCTTTTTCTCTTTGCTGGCATTACTTAAACAATTTGATTCAAAGTTTTGATCTTATTTGTTTTATTCGGCCAATTATGCTTTTAAATGGCAATTCACAATCTTAATCACATGATAAATTAGTTTCTGAGGTAATGTGCAAATTATATGTGTACCTTGTTTGAATGCATTGTTCTCATTGCATGTTATTATTTGTAGGAGTCACCCATCATCCTCAGGGATGGAAATGGCACAATCTACCCAATGGCTAAAGATTGCATGGGTGGAATTCGTGATCCCGACTGGTTAGATCTTCCACCAATTACTAGCCTTGGAATGGGTATTCATTCTTTAACAAACCTTCCTGCAAATTCATCCATTAAAAAGAAAGCAGCTGTCATTGTAATGACAGTAGAGGTAGGTCTAGCATTGGAATTTGGGATTGATTGTTGTGGACTGTATTCGCTTCTTTTACATCATCAATCAGTGAACCATCAATGACCAAGTGCTTAATATAACAAAATAAATATAATCGTTGGGCAAAAGAGAATTTTGGGAAAGAAAATACTTGGACCAGGCCATTGAGATGCACTTTTATAGTGCATTGAGATGCATTTTTACATTTATAAATGGGACCAAATTATGTACAGGCAGCATTTCAGGCTAACGTTTATGGGGTGTGACAAACATTGGCTCGTAACCATAGCAGTCTGTATAATTGGAGAAAATTTATTTCAATTTTGGAATAAGTGGTAATTTGTGTCGACTAAGTGCCAGTGCCAGTATGGAGGAGAATACTTTGGTATTCATTTTCAAGACTGAAATGTTTTGCTTGTAAGGCTGTTTGGCTTGTTGTTTGCCAATGATTTTATAAGAAAATATACAATAATGCTATTGCTAAAGTTTAAAATAAATATATTTGGAATTTGCAATTGATAAAAATTAATTAAAGTAAGTTATCATTGGCTGCTTTGCATTGCTCTGATAAATGTGGAGTCCAGCAGAGCAACGTGAACTTCTGCATATTTCCTTGCTAACATGAGTACTGTGGACTCATTGAAATGGGTTAAATTGGCTGCTGGGAGAAAGAATGGGTGCAGCTATATATCACTTCATTTTTAATGTAATTGTCTTTTTAGAATTGTGATTTTTTTTTTAAATGTTTGATATTTCTGGTTTTAATGGGTTTTTTTTTTTGAATGTCAAGGATTTTCACAGGCATTTAATTTGACAGCTGACAGCTTAGACATCTGGTGTACCTTTGGACATTGCATATGTCAGTGGATCTGGAACCTTGTAATGGGAAATTCCTGGTCTATGATAAGGAGCTGAGGACTAGCCTCTCCACAGATAGTAATGTCTTGGATTATGCTGGATGAAACTGTGATCCAGGCGCAGCTGACTGATGATCTTGAGATATTTCAAAATGTTACCTAATAAATTATTTGACCATGAATTAACCGTTTGATTATTTGGTTGCTTTTCATTTTTGTTTGAGGAAGTGTGAAATTTGCTTGAGGTAGACACAAAAAAGCTGGAGTAACCCAGTGGATTAGACAACATTTCTGGAGAAAAGGAATATGTGATGTTTTGGATCGTGACCCTTCTTCAGGCTGAGTTAGGGGAAAGGGAAATGAGGGAGATGGACTGTGATATAGAGAGATTGAACAAATGAATGAAAGATATGCAAAATAAACGATAATAAAGGAAACAGGCTATTGTTAGCTGTGGGCTAGGTGAGAGGTGAAAATTTGCTGATATCTTTTCTGTACTCTGGTTGGTTTACCAAAGTTGATTTGTTCTCTTAAAAAGCGATCAAAACTGAAGGAGTCTTGTACATGGTTGTATGTTAAGCTATTTACAAACTGTACTTAAACTTTCTTGATATAATTAGTTAATGTTTTTACTTTGCCATCTGCAGAAACAAGCATTAATGCAACATATCCTGAGATGTGATTATGAAGCCTCCAGGCAGTACTTGATGAATCTTGAACAGGCTGTTCTGTTGGAACAAACACCACAAGCCCTAAATACATTTCTGAGCAATCGGTGTGATGGGAATCGTAATGTTTTGCATGCTTGTGTGTCTGTCTGTTTCCCCACAAGCAATAAGGAGACAAAAGAGGAAGAAGGTAAATTAACATTATTAATTTGATCTATTATTTGCAGGCAAAGTTTTTATGATGAAGATAAACTTGAGAATTATTAACCTCTTCAAGTGTGGTGCACTTGACTATTTATTGCCCATTTATCATGATGGGAATGTTTCTATTTTCAGCATTTTTTTTTCTCCCTTTGATTATTCATTCAGTCTGAGATTTGGTGCATTTGGGCATGTTACAGATGGTCTGGTCAAGCTATTTTCTGGAAAAACTATAATTTTTTTGAACTCTTTCATGTGTGTAAAATATCTGTATTGTTACTTTTTTGTGGGCTGCAAGAAGTTGGTGGCTCACTGGGAACAATCTGTTTTTGGTGTTTGGATGTCAGAAGATGATAATTGGACTGGATTGTGCAACCTTAGAAGCACAACATAGTATGAGCTGATACACTTGCGGCATTTTATGGTGTTACTTGGAGTTCTGTTAACTCATTCAAGATCAGTTCAAAGTTTGAATTTAAGCAATTATACAATTGTAGCTTTGTTCTTATTGTCATCCACTCTGCAAGCAAATTACCTTTGGCATAAACACACCCATATTACTGAGAGATAAGATCTTAGGACATGCTGTGAATGAAAGCCGTATCACCAGGGACCAATCATTGTCTTTTTACTGCCCCTTTTTACATGTTTTTTTTTCCCCCCTGTAAATGAATGCAGCATTATGGTTTTTAAAAAAGCGTCTTTTTTAATAATAATTGGAAGTTCAATGAAACTTGGGAACTGATATTAAAAACTGACCTGATTTGGTGAAGAATCTGTGGTGATTTTATTGCATTTTGTCCATTTGAGAAATTCCTAATAGTAAGTTTAATTAATTATGTGCCTGAATCAATGTAGATCCACAAGAATAATTTGTTTTGCATACATAATTATCCCAGTTTAGTCTTAATTCAAATACTTAAAAAAAAAAATATTCTGACCAAGCATTTAACTTGCTTTCTATAATAAGTAAATTTCATCCATGATACATATACTTTAAGAAAAGTATAGGGTCTGATCAGGAACAGTCAACATGGATTTGTGCCTGGAAGGTCATGTTTGACAAACCTTCTTGAATTTTTTGAAGCGGTAACTAGGGAAATTGATAAGGGTAAAGCAGTGGATGTTGTCTATATGGATTTCAGTAAGGCCTTTGACAGGGTTCCCTATGGAAGGTTGGTTAAGAAGGTTCAATCTTTGGGTGTTAATGGCGGAGTAGCAAGATGGATTCAACAGTGGCTGAATGGGAGATGTCAGAGAGTAATGGTGGATGGCTGTTTGTCAGGTTGGAAGCCGGTGACCAGTGAGGTGCCTCAGGGATCTGTGTTGGGTCCACTGTTGTTTGTCATGTACATCAATTATCTGGATGATGGGGTGGAAAATTGGATAAGTAAGTATGCAGATGATGCTAAGATAGGTGGTGTTGTGGATAATGAAGTAGATTTTCAAAGTCTTCAGAGAGATTTGGGCCATTTGGAAAAGTGGGTTGAAAGATGGCAGATGGAGTTTAATGCTGTTAAGTGTGAAGTGCTACATCTTGGCAGGACAAATCAAAATAGGACGTACATGGTAAATGGTAGGGAATTGAGGAATGCTGTGGAACAGAGGGATCTGGGAATAACTGTTCATAGTTCCCTGAAGGTGGAATCGCATGTAGATAGGGTGGTAAAGAAAGCCTTTGGTGTGCTGGCCTTTAAAAATCAGAGCATTGAATATAGGAGTAGGGAAGTAATGTTAAAATTGTACAAGGCATTGGTAAGACCAATTCTGGAGTATGGTGTACAATTTTGGTCGCCTAGTTATAGGAAGGATGTCAACAAAATAGAGAGAGTACAGAGGAGATTTACTAGAATGTTGCCAGGGTTCCAGCAACTATGTTACAGAGAAAGGTTGAACAAGTTAGGTCTTTATTCTTTGGAGCGCAGAAGGTTAAGGGGGGACTTGATTGAGTCTTTAAAATGATGAAAGGGATAGACAGAGTTGACGTGGATACGTTTTTCCCATTGAGGGTAGGGAAGATTCAAACAAGAGGGCATGACATGAGAATTAAGGTACAGAAGTTTAGGGGTAACGTGAGGGGGAACTTCTTTACTCAGAGGGTGGTGGCTGTGTGGAATGAGCTTCCAGCAGAAGTGGTGGAGGCAGGATCGATTTTAACATTTAAGAGTAAAGTAGATAGGTATATGGATGTGAAGGGAATGGAGGGGTATGGTCTGAGTGCAGGTAGATGGGACTAGGGGAAAACAAATGGTCGGCACGGACTGGAAGGGCCGAGAGGGCCTGTTTCCGTGCTGTAATTGTTATATGGTTATATGGTTAAAAGTTTGTAACTGCAATTTTCTGTCACATGATTGGTCTTGAAGAAGTTCGTAATTTATAAGGTTTTTGGGTCCTCTGTTTATAACCAAACTGTTTCTGACATTATACCGCTGTGTTTTCATATAATAACTGAAATCGACAGATTTTAAAATGTAAAATGCTCAAAATTCTGCAGACACGGCCATGTAGGAGGTGTGGATGGATGTTTCAGGTCTGTCACCTTTTCATTAGAGCTGGTGAAAGCTGGCAATTAAATTGAAGGGTCTCACATAAAGCAGAGAGGAGGAGTGAAATGTAAAGGAGGGGGGTGGGAGGAATGGATGGGGGTGGACCCACAGGAAAGAAGGGGGGAGGGGGTGTTTCACAGCAAGAATGGCAGGTATTGACAACATCAAGGAGATTCTTACATTGTATACTGAGGAGCCTAATTTGGGTGGGGTAGGGGGGTGGGATAGATGGAGGGGAAGGGGACACTGAAAAAACCTGAGTATTTTGTTTGTAAAATAGGAAGCAAGGGCAATTATCCTAAAATTGAAGGTTGCATAAAACCTGTCAATTTTATTGATTTAAACATGGGTTTTGCCAGGAGTTGGCTGTAAAAGCATTGAAAATTATTGAGCTCTTCTCTTAATCTATCAACATCTGCCTCGCCCAAACCAGAAGCTGGCACATAAATGTCATGCAACAAATCCACACTGGAGCGATTATTTTCGTCATTTGACTTGTCCACCTTCATCTTCCTCCTGCTCCATCACCGCCACCACCAACCTATGGTCATAGTGTCATACTGGTCCATGCTGGCAAAGGTGCCTATCTACGCTTGTCTAATTTGCTTATGTTTTAACACATATCCCTCGGAACATTTCCTATGGCTGTACAGTGCAAATGTGCCTCAAATATGGAATGGATATGGTGAATACAAATCTGATCGGCAACATTTTTACACTCCAGGTGGTGGCTATATAGAATGAACTGCCCGAAGAGGTAATTGAGGCAGATACTATAATGGCATTGAAAATACATTTGGACAGGGCAGATACATGGATAGGAAAGATTTAAAGGGATATGGGCCAAATGTATTCCAATGGGACTAGCTGAATGGGATGTTTTCATGTTGTATTCCTCTATGGCTTTCAATATTGTTATTGTACCTACCTCAACCACTTCTAAAATGTAGATTATTTGTCCAGTTATTTTAACACATGTGCTTTTGTGCTCTTTGCCTTAAGTGTAAACATTTTGGTGGTATTTGTAATTTGTAACTTTAGTCATTAAAAATCTCAATACTAAATGCCCTGTGAAAAAATTCCAGATTTAAAATAATAGAAAGTTACTTCCTGCACAAGCAAGAAGGGTCCTTTATGCATTGTTGATCATAAAAACATTAAATCATTGGGAAAGTGCACCAGCCTCAAAACGGCTGCCTGCATCATCACGACCCACACCATCCTGGCCACACACTCATCTCTCCGCTGCCATCAGGTAGGTTACAGGAGCCTGAAATCTGCAATATCCAGATTCAGGAACAGCTTCTTCCCCACAGCCATCAGACTATTAAACACAACTTCAAACAAACTCTGAACTATAACAGCCTATTGCACTTTATCTGTTTATTTATGTGTGTGTGTGTATACATATACATACATACATACATACATATACATACATATACATATATTATTGTATATGGTCATACAGATCTGATCTGTATTTATGCCTACAATATTCTGTTATGCTGCATCTGGGACACATGACAATAAACTCTCTTGACTTGATTTGACAGATTCATTAATGTAATTCAGGCAGTCCAAACCCATCTTATTGTGATGTGCATTTACTGGAATGGGAAGAAAGCACATGTGGGGAAGGATGGCCTCACATCACAAAATTCATGAAATTTTCCAGTAAATACCAAGAGCAGGAAAAAAAACGAATGATTATTTAGCAGTGTGCTGCAAAATAAATTGAGCATGAAGTTGTTGCAGCCCTACTCAACCAGGTTGTTCTATCTCTTTTCTGTCACTTTACATCACCCCCAGTGATTCCAGCCACAACAATGGTGGTGTTCAGAATTTGTAAATGGTACTGAAGCTGTGCGTTGCCAGGCAGAGAGCAAAACAGGGCTACACACACCGTCCTGAAATGCATCAATGTTGATGGTTAGTGAGATATTGTTATCGACCCAAGCTGTTTGAAGTCTGTCAATGAGGAAGTCGAGGATCCTATTGTATTGGGAGCTATTGAGGCCCAGATCTTTGACTTGGTGATGTTTGGAGGGGATGATTGTGTTGAATGCCAAGCCATAGTCTTGTGAATATGCATTTCTATTATGGAGAAATGGCATCTTGTGGTTAACCCACTTTCAGTTGGACCTCATCCTCTTATTCTGTTCCTATGGTCAATCATCAGCCAGAGACAATGATTATGTGCCTTTCTCTGTACTCTCTGACCCAGGTTTTAATAGCATTTTGTTTTTTTTATTTTTTATTCTCAGCTTTCTTTAATTTTAAAAGTTGGTTGCATTTTCCACATACTTTGCACCTCAGTCAGTTAAGTACATTTTAGAAGTCTTGCATTCAAATATTGAAATGATATTCTTCTTAAACCCAATGTAAGAATATCCAGAAGTGGGTCATGTAGAAGGGTTTAAAGTATAGAAATGGATGTTTAACATGTAAAATGTATGCGTTCACTTTAAATCAAAGATAGACAGAAAAAGCTGGAGTAACTCAGCGAGACAGGCAGCATCTCTGGAGAGAAGGAATGGGTGACATTTCAGTTCGAGACTTTTTCAGACTGGTTAGGAATAATTTCCGTGATATAGACGGTGATGTGGAGAGATAACGAACAATGAATAAAAGATATGCAAAAAAAGTGATGATGATAAAGGAAACCGGCCATTGTTAGCTGTTTGTAGGGTAAAAATGAGAAGCTAGTGTGACTTGGGTGGGGAGGGATACAGAGAGTGGGAATGCCGGGGCTACCTGAAGCGACTGAAATCAATATTCATACCACTGGGCTGTAAGCTGCAGTTCCTTCTTACACACTTCTTTCATTTTAAATCATATTGTTAATGTATCCAATAGAACAACTGTACCAACAAGCAGCAAATGATATACAGGTGGTTCTGCTATAACTCAATAGTTGTGTTCTAAAGAAACCTCATGTCATAGATAAATCACATTATAAGGGCAATTGTGTCATTGGGGAAAAGGGGGTTAGTTTCAGAATTGCAATAACAATGTTGTTTTTCTGCAGGATTTTCAAAAATAAAGCACTTTAATAGCTATGTTGATTTTTGTTATTATAAGCTATAAATAGTAGAGGCTGTATGTGACATTGTTTAATTGAGTATTGTTGCACATGTATCAATAGAAGTGATTGCTTGTCAGTTTCAATGGCCACCCGAGATTCAAGTAGCAGCTGTTCTTGAGGGACAATGGCATCTGATTACTGTCAGGACATGATATGAAAACAGGAAATGTGATCCATGTGGTGCATATCTGATCTGTCATCAGAAACCTCTTTGAGAGTTTTTTGTAATAAAGTAGTTTCCCATAATTGTATATTCTGGGTATTTGGCCATTTTGTGGTAGTGTAGTTAACTGAACATTTGCTGTACTGTTGCCATGGTCGAGAAAAGGAGCTTTTACTATTTTGGTACATCAGGCCTTGAGAGAATATTCCCACAGAAACTTCTATTTAGAAGTAATTACTCATTTCAATAGCAAAAATGCACATTTTATGGCTGTTGGAATGATCTAGTGTCAAGAGAGAACGTACATAATTATTCAATAGATACTCTGCTAGAATCCCAAAATTTTGTCAGCCACGGAAGTTGAACATAATAAAGGGCAACATCTTTGGACTGACTTAATGGGACGAAATTTAGAGTGGGGATCAAGATTCGTTTTTTCAATTATTTTTAAACAAATTAATTGTCTAGTTTATTATTTTGAAAGAAGAGCTATGTCAAGTATTTTTTTTTAATTTGCATTAGGCTCTGTGTGGGATTCTTTTATAGATTGGTTGAGGATTTAATTTTTATTCATTTTGGTATGATTGTTCTTGAGACCAAGTGATTTAAGTACCTCCATCCCACAGAAGCAGAGCGCTCGGAGAGGAACACGTTTGCAGAAAGATTATCTGCAGTTGAGGCCATCGCAAATGCAATTTCCGTGGTATCCAGTAATAGTAGTGGCAACAGAAGTGGGCCTTCTAGCAGTCGTAGGTATGTATGAACTTAGATGCTCTTTTCAGATTATTTTGGTGCCAATTATTAAAACATACCCAATCTCTGAGCTGTGTATGCGTGGGGGGTGGGGCTCAAACTACATGCGTTTGATGTGGAGAAAGTTGATTTAAGAAAGTTTGCCAGTTATTTTCCTAGGACTCGGGTAATTGAATAGTTATTAATTCGTTTATTTTTATTGACATTGTGGGGATTAAAAATGAATGATATTTTGTCAACTTCCAAAAAGGTAGAGAAAATAACCATATAACCATATAACAATTACAGCACGGAGACAGGCCCTCTCGACCCTTCCAGTCCGTGCCGACCATTTGTTTTCCCCTAGTCCCATCTACCTGCACTCAGACCATACCCCTCCATTCCCTTCACGTCCATATACCTATCCACTTTACTTTTAAATGTTAAAATCGATCCTGCCTCCACCACCTCATGCTGGAAGCTCATTCCACACAATAAAAATGTTTAATGTTCCATTTTTATTTGACATTGTTGCTATCTAAAATCCTGAAGATCTGGCTAGTAAATGAGTGTAGACCTAGCTCTATCAAAGTGAACAGTACAATCTGATTTCAAATGTTATTTTGTTCATGGTGTATGGTTGGCAAATCCAGATAACTTGATTCAAGTGTCTCTAGCCATCTTAGCAACCAACTGGGTCAGACTAAGAAATGAGTTTCTCTCTCTCTCAATCCTCCCTTCTCCCCGCACCCAACCCCTCTCAGAATAATGTATTTAAAATTAATTTCTCCAAGTTTAAGATTACGTGAGATGATGAGGCGCTCGCTACGAGCTGCGGGCTTAGGACGCCATGAATCTGGTGCTTCCTCCAGTGACCATCAGGATCCAGTATCTCCTCCTATTGCACCACTTAGCTGGGCACCAGATCCACCTGCAATTGATCCAGGTCAGTTTTTCCTGATTTATGAGAAAATAATAGGCTAAATACCAGCTACCATTAAAGGTTTAACAAAGATACGAAAGGAAGTTGGAGTTATGTTACACTAAAAATGGTTTATCATTTGCTGTAATTAAATGAAAGTTTCATTGGATAATTCTTTGGATAAATGGCACTCTCTCTGGCAATAATTATACCTTATGAGTTGATGCACATGCCGTATTTTGTTCGCATAAAAAATAAAGCATTTAATTATGCATCAAAGACAAAATATTCCCCTTTGAAGCCAGCTCATCGATTCTATCGTGCAGGTGCAGAAATGTTATTATCATTAACCTTTAAGATCTTGGCACATTAGCAGTTTTCTTTAGCTTGGAGAGAAATGTTGAAAAAGTGTTTTGAGGGCTTGCACTAGACTTAGCCTGCATGTTATGGTTGCTTCCCCTCTAACCTCATGGACACACTTGCCTTTTGTGCCATAGTTTCCAGTGCAAGTTAGCATTGGTTCTGTGGTCATCCCACAAGGTAGAGTGGTGACTGGGCCACAGCTGTTGTGAAGCTAAGACCGTACAGTGGGCCATTCTGATGGCCATCTGACAACATATGTTGTGAGATGACCTCTTCACTGTTTCCAAATATCTCTGATAATCAAAAACAGTTGAAAATAAATTAAAACAATGAATTCATACTAGCTGCAATTCAAAATAAAAACTTTGCAAAATATTTATTAAAGATCAATGTCCTCGGTCAAATGATTAGGACTGTACTCGATTCATCATCTATGGCTAATGTGCAACTGAGGAGCCAAATATGAAGTGTATCTGAACCCCGGATATGCTTACAACTTGTTGCTATTGACATTTGGAACAGGCTAATTATTTACCGCAGCGAGCCAATGGTTCTTTATAAGACCATTTGGCTAGCTATTAGCATGCTCTTGCCTTTCAGGATGCCTGTTCCAAAATGCTTTTCAGACTCTGAAATGTCTGAATCCCCATAATCCCCATGCATCTATTTTGAATTTAAGTATTTTTGTAGAGTGATTTTTATTGATGAATATCTTCTGTTATGTTTAAAGATGGTGACATTGATTTTATCCTGGCCCCTGCTGTTGGATCTCTTACCACAGCAGCATCTGGCACTGGACAGGGACCAAGCACGTCTACCATACCTGGTGAGAATCCAAGATCAACAGTTTTCTACCACTTCCTGCAGATTTTGTCTAATTTTACAGTTGTTTAGTCTATATCGAGATTGATCCCTGGGATGGTGGGACTGTCATAAGAAAGGTTGAAAAGACGGCTTGTATTCAATGGAGTTTAGAAGGATGAGGGGGGATCTTATAGAAACGTATAAAATTATAAAAGGACTGGACAGGCTAGATGCAGGAAAAAATGTTCGCAATGTTGGGCGAGCAGAACCAGTGGCCACAGTCATAGAATAAAGGGGAAGCCATTTAAGACTGAGGTGAGAAAAATCTTTTTCACCCAGAGAGTTGTGAATTTGTGGAATTTCCTGCCACAGAGGACAGTGGAGGCCAAATCACTGGATGGATTTAAGAGAGAGTTAGATAGAGCTCTAGGGGCTAGTGGAGTCAAGGGATATGGGGAGAAGGCAAGCACGGGTTATTGATTGGGGACTATCAGCCATGATCACAATGAATGGCGGTGCTGGCTCGAAGGGCTGAATGCCCTCATATTGCACCTATTTTCTATGTTTCTATGTCTGTGTTTCTATCAAGTTCTTATTGTGTGATGCTTTGCCGGCATTGTCAGGGATGGGAAAGGTGCATCAAACGTTTGCTGTTGTGCATCTTTAGCAAGTGTCAATATATTGTATTTTGGAATTAAAACTTGAGTAATTTTAACATAACTCAATAGTGCCTCTGAAACACAGTAGGTGCATTATACCCAAGTAGGTATAATGCTGTTGTTGCATCATTGGTCAACATTCTGGAGATGCTTGTCCAACAGCACAATGGGACCACTTTTACCTGAAAGTCCAATGTTCTACAAGGCTGCTCACCCACATCTTCCCAAGGACAATTCAGAAGATTCATCCATGTTGGCATGGCTTGTGATGCTCACAGTCTAATTTCACAAGAAATTGTCCTCTAAAATGATACTTGCTCATGATAGCCTAAGACCATGTAAGCAACTCCGTAGCTGCTTTGCAGTATTGATTTACAGACAACCATCAATTATAGACAATGTGCGGGAGTAGGGCATTCGGCCCTTCGAGCCATCACCGCCATTGAACGCCATTGTGCCGCTATTTCATCTTTTATGATTGACTCCAGCACCTTCCCCACCACCGATGTCAAGCTAACTTGTCTATAATTCCCTGTTTTCTCTCTCCCACCTTTCTTTAAAAATGTGATAACATTAGCTACCCTCCAATCCACAGGAACTGATCCTGAGTCTATAGAACATTGGAAAATGTTCGCCAATGTGTCCATGATTTCTAGAGCCACTTCCTTAAGTACCCTGGGATGCAGACCATCAGGCCCTGGGGATTTATCAGCCTTCAGTCCCATCAGTTCACCCAACACCATTTCCTGCCTAATGTGGATTTCCTTCTGTTCCTCCATCACCCCAGATCCTCTGGCCACTAGTACATCAGGAGGGTTGTTTGTGTCTTTAGTGAAGACCAATCCAAAGTACCTGTTCAACTCATCTGCCATTTCCCTGTTCCCCATAATAAATTCACCTTTTTCAGTCTTCAGGGGTCCAACTTTGGTCTTAACTAATGTTTTCCTCTTCACATACCTAAAGAATCTGTTACTATCCTCCTTTATATTCTTGGCTTGCTTTCCGTTGTACCTCATCTTTTCTCCCCGTATTGCCGTTTTAGTTATCTTCTGTGCTCTTTAAACATTACTCAATCCTCTTGCTTCCCGCTCATCTTTACAATGTTGTATTTCTCTTTTATTTTTATACTGTCCCTAACTTCCCTTGTCAGCCACGGTCACCCCTTACTCCCCTTGGAATCTTTTTTCCTCTTTGGAATAAACTGATCGTGCACCTTCTGTATTATTCCCAGAAATGCCTGCCATTGTTGTTCCACTGTCATCCCTGCTAGGGTATCTTTCCAGTCAACTTTGGCCAGCTCCTCCCTCATGGCTCCATAGTCCCCTTTGTTCAACTGCAACCCTGACACCTCTGATTTACCCTTCTCCCTCTCAAATTATAGAATAAAATGTACGATATTAAGGTCACTATCTCCTAATGGCTTCTTAACCTCAAGTTCCCTCATCAAATCCGGTTCATTACACAACTCCAAATCCAGAATTGCCTTCTTTGTGGCAGGCTCCAATACAAGCTGCTCTAAGAATCCATCACGGAGGCACTCCACAAACTCCCTTTCTTGGGGACCAGTACCAACCTGATTTTCTCTGTCTACCTGCATGTTGAAATCTCACATAACAACCGTAGCATTACCTTTATGATATGCCAGTTTTAAATCTTGATTCAACTTGCATCCTATATCCAGGCTACTGTTTGGGGGCCTGTAGATAACTCCCATTGGGGTATTTATACCTGTACAATTCCTTAGTCCTATCCACACATCTCCTGTTTCAATGTCACCCCTTGCAAGGGACTGATTTTCATTCCTCACCAACAGAGCTACCCCACTCCCTCTGCCCTCCTGTCTGTCTTTTCGATGGGAGGTATACCCTTGAATATTCAGTTCCCAGCCCTGGCCCTCTTGCAGCCACGTCTCTGTAATTCCCACAACATCATACTTGCCAATTTCTAACTGAGCCTCAAGCTTGTCCACTTTATTTCTTGTACTTCGCGCATTCATATACAACACTTTGACTTCGGTATTCACCTCCCCTCTCACTCCGGTCCATATTGGCACTGACCTTACTCTTATCCCTTCTTGAACTTTCCTTCCCATTAATTCGGGAGTCTTTTGTAACTTTTCCTCTACTCACTTGCCCTTTAACTCCATCTTTATACTCCCAATTTGTCAATTGCAATGTACCAGTTCAAAAGGTAGGTTAGCACATCCATTCCATGAGTATTAGGGGTGGGCTATTGATGTTGGCCCTGTCTGTGATGGCTGTGAATAAAAGTTTTTGTTGGTCCTTAATAATTGGGCATTTATATGAGATGGAGAGGTTAGTGTTTGTGGCAAATTTGCTTTATCATCTAAATAGATCTTTAAATGTTCTGTTCCAATGATCTCAAATTATTTTTATCACTTATGTATCATTGTTAGGTTTAGGTTTATTATTGTCACTAGAACTGAGGTACAGTGAAAAACTTTGTTTTGCATGTTATCCAAACAGATCAGATATACTATGCATAAATGAAAGTAAGTCAAACTCAAGTACAGTAGATAGCACAAAGGAGAAGATACAGAATGCCGAATATCATGTAGATTTTAGGAGAGCTCCCCCTCCCCTCCCCCTACTGTCCATCAACAACACCACAGTCACATCTGTGGAGTCATTTAAATTCCTTGGAACTCGTCTCGAGGGACCTTAAATGGGAAGCCACTATCGACCCCACCGTCAAAGGCCCAACAGAGGATGTACTTCCTGCGGCAGCTGGGAAAACACAATCTGCCACAGGCGATGATGGTCCAGTTTTATACTGCCATCATAGAGTCTGTCCTTACCTTCTTCATCATGGACTGGTTTGGCTCAGCCACCAAGTACGACATCCGGAGGGTGCAGTGCATCGTTCGATCAGCCGAGAAGGTTGTTGGCTGCAACCTCCCCCCCCCCCCCCCCCCCATCGACGAACTGTAAACTGCAAGGGCCAGGAAGCGAGTGGGTATGATAATCTCTGACCCCTCTCACCCTCGCGATAAACTCTGTTTCACTTCCCTCTGGAAGGCTACTCCGGACTGTCAAAGCCGCCACAGCCAGACATAAAAACATCTTTTTTCCCCACGAGCAGTAGCTCCACTCAACAGCCAAAAGTCTGTAGCCTCCATTTTCTCTGGTATTTTATTTCATTCTTCACGTTAAAATTATAATGTTTTATTTGTAATTGTCTACTGTATATCGTGTTGTTATTTGCATGCAAAGCACCAAGGCAAATTCCTTGTATGTTTATGTACTTGGCTAATAAAATGCATTCAATTCAATGGGGTAGAGGTGAATCCGACAATATCCTAGCTTATGGAAGAACCTTTTAGACGCCTGCTAACAAAGGGGGAAGAAGCTGCTCCTGAGTCTGTTGGCATGTGCTTTCCAGCTTTTGTATCTTCTATGCAGCAGGAGAGGGGAAAAGAAGGAATGACCAGGGTGTAAATAATCCTTGCTTATTTCGGCTGATTTCATGAGGAAGCATAAAGTGTAGATGGAATCAATGAGAAAGTATTTGACTGGCTACATCTGCAATTTCTTGCAGTCTTGGGCGCAACTGTTGCCAAATGAAGCTGTGATGCATCCTAATAGAATGCTTTCCACAGTGCATATGTAGAGCTTGGTAAGAATCGTCTAAGGATTTCCTTAGTCTTCTGAGGAGATGGAGGCATTGGTGTACTTTCTGGGCCGTAACTGTAATGTGGTTGGTCCAGGACAAGTATTTGATGATACATGCCCAGGAACTTAAATTTCTCGATCATCTCCACTTTGGTACATCGGATGCTAACTAGAGCGTGTATGCTACCCCATGTTCTGAAATCAATGACTAGCTCCTTTGTCTTGCTAATATTGAGAAAGAGGTTGTCGTCTTGACACATGTCATTAAGCTCGCCATCTGTTTCATGTTCTCCGTCACGTTATTGTTCAAGATCCTGCCCACTATGCTGGTATCATCTCTGCTGGTATCATCTGAAAACCTTTAAATTTAGTTTGAGCAGAATTTGCCCAGGCAATGTATGGAGAATATAGTAAGGGGCTGAGAACATATCCTTGCTGGGCACTGGTATTGAGAATTAACATGGATACGTTTTGTTGTCTATCAACATTGATTATGGATGAGGAAGCTTTTTGCAGAGGTGTGCCGACTCTTAGATAAGAGTTTGGTAAGGATTATGGTGTTGAAGGTTGGGGTCGAGTCAATAAGTAGGAGTTTTTAGAGGAATGTGTAAAGTGCCAGGGACATGGCATTTGTCTCAAAGCTTTCTGAGGAGGTTCAAAGCACTTCATGGTGGTGGATGTTAAAGTCACTGGGCAGTAGTCATTAAGCCACACTGCCTTTTTCCTTGGTGCCAGCATGATTGTGGACCTCTCAAAGCAGATGGAAACCTAAGAATGGTGTAAGAAGAGTTTAAACATGTCCATGAATACTCTTGCCAGCTGTTCTGCACGTGTCTTAAGGGCACGGTTGTGGACTCTATCTGGCCCACATGCTTTTCCGCGGGTTCACTCTCGGGCTAATCTGAGATCTGCGAACATGACAGTCAAGTAGACCCGAGGCTGTCGGGGAGGTTTATGTAATTCCACTCACTACACTTCTGTTCAAAGCAGGCACAGAAATCATTGAGCTTGTTGAGTAGGTTGTGTTGTTCCTAACAACACTGCCCAACTTCACTTTGCACCAAGTAAAAGCGTGCAAGCCATGTCACAATTAACAGGTAGTTATTCAGGGACTCTGGCCTGGTCCAGAATTTCCTTTTGACATCCTGGGTGGCTTTGCGATAGTTGTAAATAGATTGCTTGTACTTCAAGTTGGACTTGAATGCTTCAGCATTGGACCTCACCCAGAAATGCATGGAATCTATCGTGTCTGGCTGGAAACGCTTGTATTGTCTTTGGCATGCAATCCTCTACACACTTACTAATGAAGTTCATTTATTATGATTGAATAAAATATTAAAGATAATTTGTATTCCATGATATGGAGAATAAACAATAGCTGAGTAGGATGTATCTGAGGTACTTGTGCATAGTATTATAGAAGTCTATAATAAGATTATAATAATCATGTGGTTTATTTAGTGCCTGCATGTATTTCTGGTGACTGAGCCATGTATTGAATTTGGTCATTGGGCACTCATCCACACTGCTAAAGTATGACCTCCACCACACTGCAATCCCTATTATATTTGAGGTTCGTAAGCCAATGTGTTGAGGAAATATAACTACTCAGTCATTTTGAGCTGGATTTTATTTGTTTCTCATTCTATTCTTAAAAAATGACAATAGTAGCTGACTGAGTAATCCTGGGGTTACCACACCAGTGGAACATGCATTACTGTTATTATTACAGTCAGTTTATGCAGTAAATATCCTGTTGGTTTGAATATTAAGCTTTTATTATTAATTCATAAAGCATATTTATTGTAAAAGCACACTTTATACATTCTAAATTGTTTGTTTTCCAAGGTCCTTCTGCTGAGCCACCTGTCGTGGAGTTAAAGGACAGAAAAGCTAATGCTCATCTTATTTTAAAATTACTTTGTGAAAGTGTAGTATTGCGTCCTTATCTTCGAGAATTGCTTTCAGCCAAGTAAGTCAAGTGCATTATTAAAATATCTCCCACAACAGATTGAAATAGAAATAAAATAATTGCAACATTCTTATTGCAGATTTACAGTGCCCTCCATAATGTTTTGGACAAAGAACCACCATTTATTTATTTGCCTCTGTTTGAGATTTGTAATAGAAAAAAAATCACATGTGGTTAAAGTGCACATTGTCAGTTTTTAATAAAGGGCATTTTTGTACATTTTGGTTTCCCCATGTAGAAATGACTACAGTGGTTATATATTGTCTCTCCCCCCCCCCCCCCCCCCCCCCCCCCCCCCCCCCCCCCCCCCAATTTCAGGGCATCATAATGTTTGGGACACAGCAATGTTATGTAAATGAAAGTAGTCATATTTATTATTTGTTGCATATCCTTTGAGTGCAAGGATATTTGAAGTCTGCGATTCATGGACATCACCAGTTGCTGGGTGTCTTCTTTGGTGATGCTCTGCCAGGCCTGTATTGTAGCCATCTTTAGCTTATGCTTGTTTTGGGGGCTAGTCCCCTTCAGTTTTCTCTTTAGCATGTAAAAGGCATGCTCAATTGGGTTCAGATCAGGTGATTGACTTGGCCACTCAATTTACCATTTTTTAGCTTTGTAAAACTCCTGTTGCTTTAACAGTATGATTGGGATCATTGTCTTGCTGTAGAATGAACTGCTGGCCAATGAGTTTTGCAGCATTTGTTTGAACTTGAGCAGATAGGATGTGTCTATACACTTCAGAATTCATTATGCTACTAACATCGGCAGTCGTATCATCAATGAAGATAAGTGATATCTTCATTGGCCATAACATCCCCACCACCGTGTTTCACAGATAAGGTGGTATGCTTTGGATTTTGGGCAGTTCCTTCTCTCCTCCATACTTTGCTCTAGCCATCACTCTGACATTAAGTTAATCTTCGTCTCATCTGTCCACAAGTCCTTTTTCCAGAACTGTGGTTGCTCTTTTAAGTACTTCTTGGCAAATTGTAACCTGGCCATCCTATTTTTGCATCTAACCAGTGGTTTGCATCTTGCAGTGTAGCCTCTATTTCAGTTCATGAAGTCTTCTGCGGACAGTGGTCATTGACAAATCCACACCTGATTTCTGAAGAGTGTTTCTGATCTGTCGGACAGGTGTTTGGGGATATTTCTTTATTATAGAGAGAATTCTTCTGTCATCGGCCGTGGAGGTCTTGCTTGGCCTGACAGTCCCTTTGCGATTAGTAAGCTCAGTAATCTTTCTTAATGATGTTCCAAACAGTTGATTTTGGTAAGCCTAAGGTTTGGCTGAGGTCTAACAGTTTTATTCATGTTTCTCAGCCTCATAATGGCTTCTTTGACTTTTATTGGCTCAACTCTGTTCCTCATGTTGATAAACAGCAATAACAGTTTCTAAAGGTGATGGAAAGACTGGAGGAAAGACTAGGTGCTGAGAGCTCTCTTATATCTGCATTAAGGAGGCATTTAAACACACCTGGGCAATTACAAACACCTGTGAAGCCATGTGTCCCAAGCATTATGGTGCCCTGAAATGGGGGGACTATGTATACACACAGCTGTAATTTCTACATGGTGAAACCAAAACCACAAGTGATTTATTTATATTGCAAATCTAAAATAGTGGAGTACAGAGGCAAATAAATAAATGATGGGTCTTTGTGCCAAACATTATGGAGGGCACTGTATGTCAATGATACGCACTCTGTTACTTTTGTAACATTAGTACGGACACTGGGTATTGACCAGACTGGCAGTTATGTAGTATAGTTGGACGGGGCAGTCAGTGTGCATGGTTTAAATGGGCAAAATAAATTCCTAAATTGACATGAATAACTTGTAAGCAGTGTTCCTTGTGGTATTTATTTTTGTTTGATGGGGAATATATAAACGCATTCACTAAGTATTGTGAGGAATTTCCTTCAGTTTTGCAATGGGTGCTTTGTGTATTTTACAATTCATTTTGAAGAATTTCATAGTAAGATTTACATGGTCCCATCTTTCTAAATTAACCCAGAGCAGGTTCAAGGAGCAGTTTTAAATCCTCAGTTTTAAAAGGTGGTGACTCCAAGTCTTATTTTAAATATGTTGTCAATTATAAATCGAAATCTGTATTATTGGCCATCTTGATTGTGCATTTTCAGGGATGCTCGAGGAATGACACCGTTTATGCTTGCTGTTGGTGGGAGAGCTTATCCTGCTGCAATCACTATTCTCGAAACGGCTCAGAAAATAGCTAAAGGTAAGTATCATATGAAGAAATTATGCAGAATTCAATGCTGCATATCTCTCTACAACTATAGATAATGTTCCAAGAATTAATCTTCACCTCAGTTCACAAAGTATTTGTATATATTAAGAAGACTTAGTGCACACAGGCACATTTGTGGGATTTTCAAGAACAAAGCTGGAATCAATGTTATATTATTGGTATTCCTGTAGATGTTAAATATATCCTTGATCCAAATTATGAAGTTTATCCAAGGAGTGCATTAGTCATCGATATGAAATAATACTATTTCAGCTTTCATAGACAAAATTCTTGAAACTATTTCACAGCAAAATTGACCAACTCAATGATTTCCCAGTATCTAGGAAATGAAGCCATTCGATCATTGCCTTGTTGGTACATCTGTGATGTTTTTCAAGACAACTATTGCTGACTCCCCAGAATCCTTGATTGTTGATAGGGGCCTAACTATTGGCTTTTTTAATAAACTGCAGAGCCCTCCATAATGTTTGGGACGAAGGCCCATTATTTATTTATTTGCCTCTGCTCCAAAATTTGAGATTTGTAATAGAAAAAAATCACATCAGGTTAAAGTACACATTCAGATTTTAATAAAGGCCATTTTTATCCAGTTTGGTTTC
Organism: Okamejei kenojei; assembly: GCA_035221665.1. NCBI lineage: Eukaryota > Metazoa > Chordata > Chondrichthyes > Rajiformes > Rajidae > Okamejei > Okamejei kenojei. Next base: position 99,894,902 of record CM069134.1, read on the forward strand.
ACCATGTAGAAATGACAGCAGTGTTTATACATAGTCCACCCATTTCAGGGCACCATAATGTTTGGGGGACAGCAATGTCTTGTCAATGAAAGTAGTCATGTTTAAGACTGTTGCATATCCTTTGCATGCAATGACTGCTTGAAGTCTGTCATTCATGGACATCACCAGTTGCTGGTTGTCTTCTCTGGTGATGGTCTGCCAGGCCTATATTGTAGCCATCTTTAGCTTATGCTTATTTTGGGGGCTAGTCCCCTTCAGTTTTCTCTTCAACATTTGATAGGCATGTTCAATTGGGTCAGATTGGGTGATTGACTTGGCCAATCAGAATTGACAATGTTTTAGCTTTGAAAAACTCCTTTTGCAGTTGTATCATCAATGAAGATAAGTGAGCCAGTTCCCTCAGCAGCCATACATGCCGAGGCCATAACACCCCCACCGCTGTGTTTCACAGATGAGGTGGTATGTTTTGGATCTTGGGCAGTTCCTTCTCTCCTCCATATCTTGCTCTTGCCATCATTCTGATATGTTAATCTTCATCTCATCTGTCCACAATACCTTTTTACAGAACTGTGGTTGCTCTTTTAAGTACTTCTTGGCAAACTAACCTGGCCATCCTATTTTTGCAGCTAACCAGTGGATTGCATCTTGCAGTGTAGTCTCCATTTCTATTCATGAAGTCTTCTGCGGACTGTGGTCATTGACAAATTCATACCTGACTTCTAAAGAGTGTTTCTGATGTCGGACAGGTGTTTGGGGATTTTTCTTTATAATAGAGATATTTCTTCTGTCATCAGCTGTGGAGGTCTTGCTTGGCCTGACGGTCCCTTTGTGATTAATAAGCTCACCAGTGCTATCTTTCTTCTTAATGTTCCAAACAGTTGATTTTGGTAAGCCCTAGGTTTGGCTGATATCCCTAACAAATTTATTCTTGTTTCTCAGTCTCATCATGGCTTCTTTGACTTTCATTGGCACAACTTTGGTCCTCATGTTGATAAACAGCAATAAAAGTTTCCAAAGGTGGTGGAAAGACTGGAGGAATAATTAGGTGCTGAGAGCTGTCTTATACCTGCATTACTGATGCAATTATTACACACCTGAGCAATTACAAATACCTGTGAAGCCATTTGCCCCAAACATTATGGTGCCCTGAAATGGGGAGACTACGCATAAACACAGCTGTAATTTCTACATAGTGAAACCAAAATGTATAAAAATGACCCTTATTAAAATCTGACGATGTGCACTTTAGCCACGTGTGGTTTTATCTATTACAAATCTCAAATTGCGGAGTACGGAGGCAAATAAATAAATCATGGGTCTTTGTCCCAAACATTATGGAGGACACTGTATCTACCTGTACCTGCACTCCTAGATCTTTCTGCTCTACAAAACTCCTCAGAACCCTACCATTCACCGTGTAGGTACTGCTCACGTTCGCCTTCCCTAAATGCAACACCTCGCATCTCTCAGTATTGAATTCCATCAACGACTCCTCAGCCCACCTGCCCAACAGATCAAGGTTATGCTGCAATTTTTGACAACCATCTTCACTATCTATAATACCACCCAGTTTTGTGTCGCCTACAAACTTGCTAATCATGCCATGTATGCTCTCAACTGAATCATTGATATAACAAACAGTAGTGGGTGAGCACCGAACCCCGAGGCACACCACTAGTAACAGGCCTCCAGTCTGAAAAGCAACCTTCCACCCTCTGCTTCCTTCCATGAAGCCAAATTTCTATCCATTCAGCATTTTCTATCTATTCCACTCTCCTTGCATCCCATGGGATCTAACCTTACTGGCCGACCTACCATGCGGAACCTTGTCAAATGACTTGCTGAATGTGCACTTTAACCACATGTGATTTTTTTTTCTATTACAAATCTCAAATGGTGGAGTACAGAGCAAATACATAAATCTTTGTCCTAAGCATAATGGAGGGCACTGTAATTTTCATAGTACATTGTAAGCCATTCCTGAGCAAAAGAGAGCCAGAAGTGTCAAAACAGGCAAGTGAAAATTAAGCTGCTGGAATAGTTTCGGGAAATGACTGAAGATTGCTCTTAACTTTTTTTTAATAAAACTTTCAAAACCTCTCAGCTTTGGACCACCTCTTTTCACAAATAAAGAACAAATGTGTTGGTAAATGTATTGGCCCTGTTCGACAAATTCAAGAGTGCCATCAGAATCCAACCAGGAAGATTATAAACAAAGAGTATTCATCTTTAATGAGTGCATTAATTTATTTATTTGATTTTTCAAAAAATTCTGAATAGTGATCTATTTGTTTCAGTGCCCTTAAAATCCATCGGGTAAGTTCGTGTCGATCTGCATTTTAATGGTCAAGTAGATAGACCTCTACTTTCCTCCGCAAGTTGGTGGATAAATACCTGAAATCTAGGCACGTGGTATCTGCTTGCCTCTTTATGATGCATAGGGAACAAAAAGTATAAAACTGCCACTGGCTGGGATTTTGCCAGCTAGTTCTGTTACCAGATTTAGTTGGCTGTCAAGGTCACACATTTAACCATGAGCCTATTAATGGATTGCATTTGTATTTGAACTATTTGTGTATAACTTTTAAACGTGGGTTGTTTTGCCTCGACCTCCAGCGTACGTAATGTTTGTGTTTTCAATGAATTAATACTGTAATTTTGTTTTCCTCGCTCAGGTGATGTTTCGGGTGAAAAGGAAGAGGATATATTTATGAGCATGATTTGTCCACTAGGTACAAATCCAGATGACTCCCCATTGTATGTTTTATGCTGCAATGATACTTGCAGCTTTACATGGACTGGAGCAGAGCACATTAACCAGGTACTTTTAAAAGAAAAATCTAATTTATGAACACAGCTAATTACAATCAAATTTCCCAATTGCTTTGGCTGATGGTCAATGGAAAAACACGGTGTGCGTGTAATTGTGTTTTTAACCCAGGGTACTCCATTCCATTTCATTGCCTTTTTTTCCTTACATGCCTAAATGTATTAAAGGAGATATTTTGTTTTTTTTTAATTGTGACTCAAATGCATATTATTGCACTGTGGCCAATTTTTGGTTTGCCCAACATTCTTAATTGTGATGCTTCTTTATTGTCCCTAGAAATATTTAACCTTAGCTTTTAGTTAGCAATTGCTGTATCATTTATTTTTGCCCTGTAGCCCCCAGAGGGCTCATCTTCAAACTGTGGCCTATTGTGCTCATTCCTACATTAATCCCGTGCCATGCCTTGATACTGTTAACCTCTAGTATCTCCTCCCCAAATTTAGCATTTCATCTCTTTCCATTAAGATTGCCCTTAAAGGCTACATATTTAACCAAGCATTGTCACTCTACCAGTCCCAATTATTTCTTCATCCTGTAAGTGACAGTTTTCCTGAATTTTATTCTCCTGTTTCAGTCCTTTGAGTTTAGTTTATTGCCACATGTTCACCGCTAACCAGTCCTACAGCAATCTTGCTGCATTAAATACACGTTGATTTTGGATCATGAGGGATAGCAAGAGTAGAATTTATTTGTAGGAAGGAACTGCAGATGCTGGTTTAAACTGAAGATAGACATAAAATGCTGGAGTAACTCAGCGGGACAGGCAGAATCTTTGGAGATAAGGAATGGGTGATGTTTCAGACCCTTCTTCAGACAGAGTCGGTGGGGGGGGAAGGGAAATGAGAGATGCAGACAGTGATGTCAAGAGATATAGAACAATTTAATGAAAGATATGCAAAAAAGTAACAAAGAAAAAGGAAACGAGCCATTGTTAGTTGTTTGCTAGGTGAGAACGAGAAGCTGGTGCAACTTGGATGGGGGAGGGATTGAGAGAGAGGGAATGCAGGGTTTACTTGAAGTGTTAATGAATATTATTTGAAAGGACTGCATCCTTCAATAACAGAGTTCCCTGAGTTGATGTGTCTGCAATCAGGACTCTAGAACCTAATGTATCTGAACTTTGAATGTACTCGGCATCCTAGTCCTAACGCATACAGAATTTATTGGATTTATAATCTCCTCATCTCAATCCTGAATGTGGAACTCTGCTCCCTGTTTCTTGACTCATTAGCTAGAAGAAACAGCTTTGCCATCATTCTCTTTTAGATCGTGTGTATGTTAATGTAGTCACCTGTGTTTTAAACTCCAGTGCAAACATGTCAATTTTTCATCAAATGCCATACCAGGAATCAATCTAGGGAAAATACAATCTGCATCGGAGAGTAGTCTAGAGACATAAACTGAATGCTGTAACTGATCTTTGGTCTCCAAAGCCTTTCTATTTATTTGGGTTTTGTCAGCATTATTTGGACAGGTACATGGATAGATAGCTCCAGAAGAAAATGAGCCAAAGGCAGGCACGTGGGACGTATAGATAGCGCACGTTGGTCAATGTGAGAAAGTTGTGCCGAGAGGCCTGTTTCCAAGTTGTATGACTATTGGTCAGACGACCTATTGCCCAACCTAGTTTTACTTGGCAAAGTGGTAAACCTTTTCCTATGTACTATTTGGCAGGAAATATAAACTCTTGTAAAGGAGAAGTCAGTTGCTTATTTAATTTGTCTTCCACATTTCCTGCTGTACGAACTTGAAGTTCTGTATTTCATGAACCAGATGTTCCTATATACCAGCAATTTTTACAGCTTCAAACATTAGTTTCTACTCTATGAAAATGAATAACCTCAAGTTGTTTTAGAATTGTTTGGCGGTATTCTGTTCTATGGATTTGTATTTTTCAGATTATAACGCTTGTCCATTATTAATTTCAATTTGTATAAATTCAATAATTAAAGTTTTTTGCCGAATTTTGTGTAGGATATTTTTGAATGTCGAACATGTGGATTGTTGGAGTCTCTCTGTTGCTGTACAGAGTGTGCAAGAGTGTGTCACAAAGGGCATGACTGCAAGTGAGTAATTATACTGAGATTTTAATCTACCCTATTGTTATTTATGAAAGCCAAAGCAATTATAAAAGTTCATGCAACCTTGGGAGAGGTATACATATTTATAAGCCCATTGGTAATATGCTGACATGTTTATTCCAATAATATAATCATTTGCGGGGTAGACATATAACCATTATAACAATTACAGCACGGAAACAGGCCCTCTCGGCCCTTCCAGTCCGTGCCGACCATTTGTTTTCCCCTAGTCCCATCTACCTGCACTCAGACCATACCCCTCCATTCCCTTCACGTCCATATACCTATCCACTTTACTCTTAAATGTTAAAATCGATCTTGCCTCCACCACTTCTGCTGGAAGCTGATTCCACACAGCCAGCACCCTCTGAGTAAAGAAGTTCCCCCTCACGTTACCCCGAAACCTCTGTCCCTTAATTCTCATGTCATGCCCCTCTTGTTTGAATCTTCCCTACCCTCAATGGGAAAAACGTATCCACGTCAACTCTGTCTATCCCTTTCATCATTTTAAAGACCTCAATCAAGTCCCCCCCTTAACCTTCTGCGCTCCAAAGAATAAAGACCTAACTTGTTCAACCTTTCTCTGTAACATAGTTGCTGGAACCCTGGCAACATTCTAGTAAATCTCCTCTGTACTCTCTCTATTTTGTTGACATCCTTCCTATAACTAGGCGACCAAAATTGTACACCATACTCCAGAATTGGTCTTACCAATGCCTTGTACAATTTTAAACATTACTTCCCTACTCCTGTATTCAATGCTCTGATTTATAAAGGCCAGCACACCAAAGGCTTTCTTTACCACCCTATCTACATGCGATTCCACCTTCAGGGAACTATGAACAGTTATTCCCAGATCCCTCTGTTCCACAGCATTCCTCAATTCCCTACCATTTACCATGTACGTCCTATTTTGATTTGTCCTGCCAAGATGTAGCACTTCACACTTAACAGCATTAAACTCCATCTGCCATCTTTCAGCCCACTTTTCCAAATGGCCCAAATCTCTCTGAAGACTTTGAAAAATCTACTTCATTATCCACAACACCACCTATCTTAGCATCATCTGCATACTTACTTATCCAATTTTCCACCCCATCATCCAGATCATTGATGTACATGACAAACAACAGTGGACCCAACACAGATCCCTGAGGCACCCCACTGGTCACCGGCTTCCATCCTGTCAAACAGCCATCCACCATTACTCTCTGACATCTCCCATTCAGCCACTGTTGAATCCATCTTGCTACTCCACCATTAACACCCAAAGATTGAACCTTCTTAACCACCTTCCATGGGGAACCTTGTCAAAGGCCTTACTGAAATCCATATAGAACAACATCCACTGCTTTACCCTCATCAATTTCCTAGTGACCGCTTCAAAAAATTCAAGAAGGTTTGTCAAACATGACCTTCCAGGCACAAATCCATGTTGACTGTTCCTGATCAGACCCTGTTTATCCAGATGCTTATATATATTATCTCTAAGTATCCTTTCCATTAATTTGCCCACCACTGACGTCAAACTAATAGGTCTATAATTGCTAGGTTTATTATTTGAACCCTTTTTAAACAATGGGACAACATGCGCAGTACGCCAATCCTCCGGCACTATTCCCCGTTTCTAATGACATTTGAAATAGTTCTGTCATAGCTCCTGCTATTTCTACACTAACTTCCCTCAATGTCCTAGGGAATATCCTGTCAGGACCTGGAGACTTATCCACTTTTATATTTTTCAAAAGTGTCAATACTTCCTCCTCTTTGAATCTTATAGTTTCCATAGCTACTCCTACTTTTTTCCCTTACCTCACAGAGTTCAATATCCTTCTCCTTGGTGAATACCGAAGAAAAGAAGTTGTTCAATATCTCCCCCATCTCTTTTGGCTCTGCAGATAGCTGTCCATTCTGGTTCTCTAATGGTCCAATTTTATCCCTCGTTATCCTTTTGCTATTAATATAGCTGTAGAAACCCTTTGGGTTTACTTTCACATTTCTTGCCAAAGCAACCTCATATCTTCTTTTAGCCTTCCTAATTTCTTTCTTAAGATTCTTAGCACATTTGAGTTGACCTATTAAGTTTTACTCTCATAAGAGCATGGTAACAACTAACCACGGTAGAAATCTTGGACATGGATCTGTTATCTATTGAAGATGTACATCAGTTTTTTGCCATGAATTCTTTAATTTCGTCATTGGCTATTGTATCGATAGATGTGGCTGGCACAATTTTATGATTACCTTATTTCCCGGCAATGAAGATGCTATTTTATACTCAAAAATAAGCCACGGAAAATTTGCCTGGGTCTTGGAGGCCAAAGGTTAGGTTGTTAGCCAATAAAGATGGACTTGGCTATCCCTCAGTACAGCAACATCAAGAACCGTGTAGCCAAGCCTATTCCTCATTGCTGGCAGCTGATGGGAAGCGGCTGTAAATGGACAGCGCCGCTGGGGGGGGGGGGGGGGGGGGGGAGAAGAAGAGTTCCTTTCACAGCGTGTGGGGAGCCTGGCAAGGGTCAGCACATCCTAGGCTGCACAAAGTAGTAAATTTAGCTGAGCCGCCAGGGGTACAGTTGCGGGGAGGGCAGGAGCGTTGAGAAGGAGGGGACCGGGGATCATGCCAGCAATTCAGTCACCGATCCGTGCGTGGAGCCACCGCATTGTGGGCGGGGAGGGGAGTAGCTCAGGTGGCTGCGAGCGGCAACCGGGACCGGACAGCGGAAGCGGCCGCCACCTCAGCGCCTTCTGCTGGTCCGCCCGCCAGCCAGCCACAGTGTCCTATGGCAGAGGCGCAATCGGTGGAGGTGGTGGTTGGCGGGTCGCTACTGGGAGGAAGGCTGTCAGCTCCGTTCCCCCTTCCCCTCCCCCCCTCTCTCTTCCCCCCCTCTCTTCCCCCCCTCTCTCTTCCCCCCCTCTCTCTTCCCCCCTCTCTCTTCCCCCCTCTCTCTTCCCCCCTCTCTCTTCCCCCCCTCTCTCCCCCCCTCTCTCCCCCCCTCTCTCCCCCCCTCTCTCCCCCCCCTCTCCTCTCCCCCCCCTCTCCCCCCCCTCTCCCCCCCCCCCCTCTCCCCCCCCCTCTCTCTCTGTCCCCCCCCCACCCTCTCTGTCCCCCCCCCATCTACTTCCCTCTCCCCCTACCTCCGTCTCCCTGAGCCACGTAGTCCTCGTCCCTCAGACCTGAACCGCACAGCGCATTGTGGGTGGGACAGGCGAAGATCGAGGCTCCCCGGTCCCCATTGCCTCCTTGAAGGAGTTTCACATCTTCCTTTCTACTGACTAAACCAAACCCTTGATCCTGCCCCGCCAGCCTTTTTTCAAAATTTTGCGACTCAAAATGGAGTCTTCGACGCAGGTGCGTCTTCATTGCTGGGAAATATGGTAACTGGTTGTAATGTTAGTTAAGTGCTTTTCTAGGATTTCGAATCACTTGGTGCTTGATGTACAATGAATTTTGATGTGTAACTCTTTCAGGTTGAAACGGACTTCCCCTACTGCGTATTGCGATTGCTGGGAAAAGTGCAAGTGTAAAACATTGATTGCAGGACAGAAGTCTGCACGTCTTGATCTGCTTTATAGACTCCTTACAACAACCAATCTTGTCACTTTGCCAAATAGCAGGCAAGTAACTAGAATGACAGAATTCTGCAAATATATTTAAAGCATGTGGCAGACCGATTTTTTGACAATATATGCAGGTTTATTGCATGCTGCTAATTTTATCTGCTAACCATCTGAAACTGGTGAAACTTACTGACATCAATTTGATTTCATAATTACTATTTGAGTTTGAGAAACTTCCAATTATCTGAAGTATTGAGGATGCACCCATGCTCAAGTTTGCTCAAAACATAATTGGAGCAAACATTACAGATGCTGCAAATCTGACAACAGGACACAATGGAAAACCTCAACCGGTCAAATAGCATCATAGAGGAGAGAAACAGATTCAAACTTTACGGTCAAAAACCTTTTGGAAGTGAAAAAGCAAGGAGCAAAATAGCATGTTAAGTTAGAGAGAAGAAGGGGTGGAACGAACAGAGATGGTATGTGATAAGGTGCAGATAATAAATTTGTAAAGGCAGCAACTACTTAAGCTGGCAATTGGAGACGAGAAATAAATCAAATGAAACTGATCATAATATCTGGAGAGAGAAGGTTGAAAAATAAAGATTGTTAAATTCACTAATAAATCTTGAAGGTATCAATAAACCCAAATGGCAGATGAGGTGCTGTTCCTCGCATTTGCACTTGGCTTTATTGGTGTGATGCACGATCTGAAGACAGGTCAGTGTGGGAGTGCGGCAGCAAATTAAAGTGATGGCTGACTGGAAGCTCAGGATCGTCCCAGCAATCAGAACGGGGGCATTCTACAAAATGGATACACAATCTGTGTTTGAATTCTCCACTGTAGAGGGTGGCATATAATGATCACTTAGTACAATTTGCCAAATTCAAAGACATGCAAGGGAATTGCTTCATTTGGAAGGACTGTTTGGATCTTAGGTACTTGGAAATCAAAGAAGTAAAGATGGGTATTGCATCTGCCATAAGGATGCTGTGAAAAGGTGAATGATTAGAAGAGATGGAAAAATGGATCTCAGTTGCGGAGAGAATGGACTGGTCCCTCAAACTACGTTATTTACTCTTCAATTTCCACCAGCTGCGCACTTTTATCATGCAACACCTACCATTTTGCCTTTTACATATTGAGCACAGGTGTTCTGCAAAGACACAGTGAGCTTCCAGTCGCCTGTCATTTTAGTTCTCCATTCTACGCTGTTCTGATCTTTCTGTCTTTAGCTGCCTATAATGTCCAACAGTTTGAGGAATGGCACCTCATCTTCCATCTGGTTATGTTGAATTCCTCAGAACTGAAGAAGTCTGCAGAAGGGTCTTGACCCGAAATGTCACCCATTCCTTCTCTCCAGAGATGCTTCCTGTCCCGCTGAGTTACTCCAGCTTTTTTCTTTCCCTCAGAACTCACTGGGTACTCTATTTATTTCACTCCCTACCGCCCATGTTCCAATGTATTTTCTCTTTATCTCGAACTGCCAGTTTTAAAAAAAAAAGTTACCTGACAACTGTACTAAGTGCCCTATCACTGACATTCCCTCTGTTTTCTCCCACTTTGTGCAAGTTTAGATACTTGTTCTTTCACTTTTCCATTTCTGGTGAAGGGTCCGAAACGTGAAATGTTGACTTGGTTTCTTTCCCCACTGATGCTGCTTGTTTTGCTGAATGCTTCCAGCATGCTTTATTTTCTGTGTAAGTAGGAACTGCAGGTGCTGGTTTAAACCAAAGGTAGATACAAAAAGCTGGAGTAGCTCAGCGTGACTGGCAGCTTCTCTGTAGAGAAGGATTGGGAGACGTTTCGGGTCGGGACCCTTCTTCAGACTGGTTAGGAATAAGGGAAACAAGAGATATAGACGGTGATGTGGAGAGATAAAGAACAATTAATGAAAGATATGCCAAAAAATAAAGATAGTAATGGAAGCAAACCATTGTTAGCTGCGTGTAGGATGAAATTGAGAAGCTAGTGTGACTTGGATGGGGGAGGGATAGAGAGAGCGAATGCCGGGGCTACCTGAAGTGAGAGAAATCAATATTCATGGTATGGGGGGCTGCTGAGAGAATAGGCAGAGACTCGGGAGGGGGGGGGGAGAGAACAAAGAGGAACCATTGGGGGCTTTGATGAATACTTTGTAACTTTGTCGGCGACTCCATGTAAGGCAAGGGTTCCCAACCTGGGGTAAATTTACCACCGGGGGGTATATTTTGCCTACCTTGGGGTAAGTTTGTTGATTCTGGATTTGTACATTTGTTCTCATTGTCTGACTGTTTGGATCTGTTCATCATTAGTTGTTCACAAATAAGTGAAATTACATTGTTATGTGCTATTCAAGTTGCCAGGAGTAAATTGGACGAAAAAGGTTGGGAACCCCTGGTGCAGGGAATGCAAAACAAAGAATTTCACTGTGACATGTCATATGTGATAAAGTATTAATCAATCAAGAATGGATTAAAAGAAAGTACAGCCTAGGTGACATTTCACTCCTCTTCTCTCCTTGCCTGACACACCTATTTCTCCCACTATCTCTCAACACACAGTCGCCCTGCTTTAATTTTTGTGTGCTGAACCATGTTTTATAATTCCGTGGTCTGCTAAAATGAGTCCTCAGCGTCAACTTTTCAGAGTTATTCACACATGCTATTTTTTTTTTATTTTTAAACCCCAATATATATCGTGAACTTACACAGAGATTGATGTTTGTTCTGTTTAACAAACTTTCACAATGTCCAATATTGTGAAGCTTCCAAATAGGGTCCAGTAGTGGTGACTGACTTGCTAGAAGATCATTCTGACGGCAAGAAAATTCTCCCTCGATGTACCACATGGATTTCTAGTTCAGCTGTAGGATTTAAGCATCAGGCGCAGCATCGGATGGATGGGTCTCAAATACAATCAAAACAGGTAGCAGCATTCAGGGTCTATTTTATTTGGCTTGGGGAAATAGTGTCTGGGTCCTCTGGAAGTTTTTGATCTCCTCTAATGTCACTGCTGTTAGCTCAGTAACTATCAACATTGAAGTGCCCAGAATATTTTGAAGTGTGATTACTTCTGGACTGAACAATACAAAATTGCTGAAAGATAACATAGGGCATTAAATCTCTCAAATATAGTTATTTTAAACCAATTTTAAATCACAGATTTGGAGTGCACCATCTTTGAAAAAAATGTTCTTGAACATGAATATAAGAACGACATTTAAGCTGAAAAGATGATGCACAAATAGAGTAAAACTAACTTTTTAACCTTTTTTTTTAATGGTCTATCAATGTTTATTTGTCATGAATTTTTCTATCTTTGTGCACTAAAATATTTCTGCCACTTGACATGGAAGTTCCTTTCACAATTCACAATTTTCATCTAAGTGTTAAAACCTTTACAGGGGAGAACATCTGCTGTTGTTTTTGGTGCAGACAGTTGCTAGACAAACTGTAGAACATTGTCAGTATCGGCCACCACGAATAAGAGAGGATAGAAACCGGAAGACTGCCAATGTTGAAGGTTGGTATTACTTTGGAATTAAATGATAGATTTGTGAGACATCTGTTGCATTTTGGGTGCTGAGTGTGCGATTGTAATTATCCAGGTTGCATTTAGGGGCGGCTCGGTGGCGCAGTGGTAGAGTTGCTGCCGTACAGCGCTTGCAGCGCCAGAGGCCCAGGTTCGTTCCCGACCACGGGTGCTTTATGTACAGAGTTTGTACATTCTCCCGTGACTGTGTGGGTTTTCACCGAGATCATCTGTTTCCTCCCACACTCCAAAGATGGATAGGTGTGTAGGTTAATTGGCTTAGTACAAGTGTAAATTGTCCAATTGTCCCTGGTATGTGTAGGATAGTGTTGATGTGCGGGGATCACAGGTCAGTGTGCGCACGGGCCTGTTTCTGCGCTGTATCTCTAAATTAAAGTAAACTAAACTAAAAAGTTAATCAAATAAAATAGTACCTACTATTTGAGCGTTTTCTTTTGCAATTAATTTGTGGATATATTCCAGGTGCCATTTTGACATTAATGAATTAGTTATCATTTCCATAGCTTGTCAGAAGAAAAATGGAAGTAATATAAAACAAAAACATGTATGGTAACAACCATAGGCGAATTACATATTGGTCAGATCATGCTTGATTTGGCCTGTGCCTCTCACTTGACCATGCTCACCCCCATATTATTCAGAATGGCAGGCAGTGACTAGTGGGGTACCCTCAGCTATTTACAATATATATTAATGATTTAAATGAAGGGATTAAAAGTAACATTAGCAAATTTGCAGATGACACAAAGCTGGGTAGCAGTGTGAACTGTGAGGAGGATGCTATGAGGATGCAGGGTAACTTGGACAGGTTGGGGCGAGTGGGCAGATGCGGATAAATGTGAGATTACCCACTTTGGTGGTAAAAACAGGAAGGCAGATTATTATCTAAATGGTATCAAGTTGGGAATATGGGCAGTACAACGGGATCTGGGAGTCCTTGTTCATCAGTCACTGAAAGTAAGCATGCAGGTACAACAGGCAGTGAAGAAAGCGATTGGCATGTTGGCCTCTATAACAAGAGGAGTTGAGTATAGTAGCAAAGATGTCCTTCTGCAGTTGTACAGGGCCCTAGTGAGACCACACCTGGAGTATTGTGTGTAGTGTTGATCTCCAAATTTGAGGAAGGACATTCTTGCTATTGAGGGAGTGCAGCGTAGGTTCACAAGGTTAATTCCTGGGATGGCGGGACGATCATATGTTGATCGAATGGGGCGGCTGGGTTTGTATTCACTGGAATTTAGAAGGATGAGAGGGGAACTTATTGAAACATATAAGATTATTTATGGTTTGGATACGCTAGGGGCAGGAAACATGTTCCCGATGTTGGGGGAGTCCAGAGCCGGAGGCCACAGTTTAAGAATAAGGGGTAAGCCGTTTAGAACATAGATGAGGAAATATTTTTTCACACAGAGAGTTGTGAGTCTGTGGAATTCTCTGCTTCAAAGAGCGGTGGAGGCCAGTTCGCTGGATGCTTTCAAGAGAGAGTTAGATAGAGCTCTTAAAGATAGCGGAGTCAAGGGATATGGGGAGAAGGCAGGAACAGGGTACTAATTGTGCATGATCATTTGTGACCACATTGAATGGCGATGCTGGCTCGAAGGGCCGAATGGCCTTCTCCTGCACCGATTGTCTATTCACAAAGTTACAATAATTTTTACTGCCTCGCAGATAGCATTGAATAGGTATTACACCCATAACAACATGCAAAGTGGAACTCCCTGTCACCTTGGGTGGCAGATAGTTCTACCATGAAAGGTTATTGAATAGCCTTTAAATGTCTCCGATCAATTAAAATTTAAAAACAAACTCGGCTTTGAAATTAATGAAAACAATTGGGCCTGGGCAAACCAGATCTGTCATGCACATTAAATTTTGCCTTGCCCATTACTGTTGCAGCTGCGCCTACCTTTGGCTGCATGGCACCCAGGATCTTGAGGTTTGCAGAATGGTTATCGTGGCATCCAGGATTGTATCACCAGAAGGTTTTTCCACGCTTTCCAAATATATCTCAAACACGAGCATTTAGAATTAGTTAAAATAAAAGAAGTGTATTTACTTTTGTTTTTAACTAATATAAATTTATTTTAATCGTTTTCATGGGTGTGGAGGAACACCTGCCTTCATTTATCTTAATTTATTTTAATTTGAATGAAACAGTGTCAATGAAACTTTCTGTCGACCTATTGGCTAACCATTATTTCAATGTACATTTTCAGCGCAGTCAGTACTTTGACTCAGGAGTGTTTCCGCGCCACGGGCTAACTACCTGTTCCATGTTCGGTAGACGGCGACCTAAACCCTTTGGCCTAACCAATTATCAGAGGGAGGATGAGCTCCTAGCGAGCCAACAGAGCGAAGTCAGGCATTAAGGGTTTAGTTTTTCTGATACAAAAAAGGATGACCAGTCTATTTGTAGCAAGTTTAGTTTTTTTTCAGCCCCACCTAATCTGTGCCAACCAGATCAATAGTTCCATCTGCATTAGGGACAATTTACAGAAACCAATTAACACTGCACGTGGGAGGAAACTACATGTGGCCACAGGCAAACCTCCATACAGACAGAGTCATGTCGAACCCGGGTCTTGGCGCGTAAGGCCGAATCCTCTACCACTGTTCCATATTTCTGACTTCTGTGGTAGGTCTCATGACGAGCACGGAACTAATCCACATGTCTAACCTTTGTTCTTAGAGAATTTAATGAAAAATGATTAAGTGACGATTAAAATAACCAGCAGCAGTGTCATTTGGGAGATATTGCCAACCTCGCAGTCAACAAAGGGGAAATGTGTTAAATCTTTTGGCCCTTTTGTCCTCTGCTTCATTGTATTATGGTTACGATCCCGCTGTGATCTCCCTCGATGGAATCCTGCAATTTATCTCATCTAATGAAGCATTGTACCACGTGATTGGTTCATTGGATGACTGACTACCTGCTCAAAAAATTATGCTGCAAAAAGCATGTTCTTAACTGCCCTTGAAATTTTGTGAGAGATATTCCCAAATGAATTCCAGGCAATTTAAGTGCATAATCAAAACAAAAATGAGCCGCAGGCCTCGGCATGAGATATTGGCAATCGTGACATTAATTTGTTTGGAGGTGAGGTAAAAATGGAACATCTTAATGAAAGTTGTTTTTCTTGTTCAGGACTAATTGTCTCCTGTAGAGTTGTTTCTTCCAAGTGGCTAGGCTGCTGTATTACAATCTGTGATTATGTCTGCGTGGATGCCTTCTCCCCTGTTATGATGAAGGCATTAGGAAATTAAAATGATATTGTCTGTTAAAGTCAGGCAGTTGAAAATGGATGTAAGATAGAAGAATGTTCTTGATGTCTGTCATCCTTATGTAAGGAAATCCCCACAACTACTTTGAAATCAAAGGGATTTGGCTGTCTTTAATATTTTGGAAAATATGTTGGTGGACCCCAAAAAGGTTCCCACTGTAAAGCTTTAATATTTAATTATTTTTAATTATGGCATAGTTCCAGCTATAAGATAGATTTGATTTTTGATGAATGACTATTGAGGCTCCTCAGATTTTTGTGTAGCTTGTTTGCCCTTGGTGTTTCTCGTGTTGAACTACATTATAAGATTAAAGGTTGATACTTCTACTGATGTTTTAAAAATAATTGATAACATTTACATGTTAATGACAGCTTGCTATTTAAAAAAAAAATTCCAATAGATTCTGATATGCCCGATCATGATTTGGAACCTCCTCGATTTGCCCAGCTGGCTTTGGAGCGTGTCCTTCAGGACTGGAATGCATTGAAATCTATGATAATGTTTGGATCACAGGAAAGCAAAGATCCGTAAGTGGAAGCCAGATCCTACTTTGTGAATTGTAGCTTGTGAAAATAAAAAATAATAACTCTACTCTTATTTTACATTCCTTTAAGGTTAAGTGCCAGCAGTAGGATAGCTCACCTGCTGCCTGAGGAGCAAGTATACCTTTCCCAACAAAGTGGAACCATCCGGCTAGACTGCTTCACTCATTGTCTCATCGTAAAGTGTACAGCTGACATTTTAGTAAGTAGCCCTTGAAGAGTCCAATGCCTTTGCCCATGACAGGTGAAATGAATATAGGTTGGTTAACTTTTGAGGAATATTGCAATAGCGTTCATGAAATATTTGCTTAGTTATCCTTGTGCAACATATTTATTAGAGTGAAATTGCATGTGGTTTCTTTAACTGAGACATTTTTCATGTAAGGATACAAGTTTTGCTGTATCAAATCTGCTAAATGTCACTTTTCAATATACAAATCTTTTGTTTATTCCTTCATGGTACTTTCAAATGTATATCAAAATTATAAACAGATTTAGTAATGTACCTTAATCTTTTCAAAAATTATCTTGAAGCTTTTGGATACTTTACTTGGAACACTGGTGAAGGAGCTACAGAATAAGTATACTCCAGGGCGTCGAGAAGAAGCCATCACCGTCACCATGAGATTTCTACGCTCAGTCGCAAGGGTGTTTGTCATACTTAGTGTAGAAATGGCTTCATCAAAGAAAAAAAAGTAAGAACCTAATTATATACAGAAATAGTGACAATCTTCATATATTGTAGTGCTGGAGGAAATTATAACATACTTGATTCTCCCAAACATTTTTGGAATTTTAAGATAATTAAACGTATTTCAGAAACAACAAATTAAAACCTGCATTAAAATTTCAGTATTTCAGTGTTCTAATAATGTAATTTACTATTAGTTTGATTATTTTAATTTTTGAAGAATAAATTCGACCAAATATACCTATTCTCTTTTACGTTGGTGCAGATTTGTACTTGTAGGTGTGATTGTAGTGTTAAATTTTCTATAAAGTGGGTTTGTTTTGGGGAAGTTACCTACGATATAAGGGTGTTGGATCTGTCCTGGTTGAGTTATTTTTATACTGTAGGGTTTTTGTGACCTAATCAGTGCAGGTTCTACAGTTGTTTCCTATTTTTGCAGTAATTTCGTACCTCAGCCAATTGGCAAGTGCAAGCGGGTATTCCAGGCACTTCTACCCTATGCTGTAGAGGAGCTCTGTAATGTGGCAGAATCCCTCATTGTTCCTGTTAGAATGGGGATCGCACGTCCAACGGCTCCCTTTACGTTGGCAAGCACTAGTCTGGATGCTATGCAAGGTAGTGAAGAACTTTTCTCTGTAGAGCCACTTCCTCCAAGGCAATCCTCCGATCAATCCAGCAGGTAACTTTTACATCTGTCACTCTATCTACATAGCTACACATTTTTCAGCTAAGTGATATTAATCATGGAAGAGTGATCTTGTATTTTGACATCTGTTGCAGTTCCAGCCAGTCACAATCTTCATACATCATTCGCAATCCTCAACAAAGACGCATCAGTCAGTCACAACCTGTTCGGGGCAGAGATGAAGAGCAAGATGACATTGTCACAGCAGATGTGGAAGAGGTATTACCATAGAATTTAACATTAAAATACTGAAAGAACCATATCATTCAGAAGCAATGAAAATGATCCAAAAGCAAAATGGTGCAGATATTGGAATGCAAATTCAAAACGCATCACTAAAAGTAGTTGAGTCACGCAACATCTGTAGATAGAGGAACATGGTTCATCAACCAGCACTCTGATTCTCTCACCACAGACTTTTAAATTTGATCCTTACTGTGTTGTTTATGTTTTTGCTGTAGTGTTTCAAATGGGCGGGTAATATTTGGCATACATACTGCACTATTTTTCACAAAGACACCTGGGTAGTTCTAATCTGCACATATTCTTGGGCTTGGAAAACATAAACAATAATGTCATAAACAATATTTTATCATGAGGTTTCAAGATGACAAGTTTTTTGAGCTGTTGGGAACCATTAAACAGTGGATTATGTGATTCTAATAAGTTATATTTAAAAATGCGTAGTAGGTGAGAAATTAAGAATGTTAAAGATTATTTTTGTTTTGAAAGTGAGCAAATGCTTCATAGTTGTATTTGAATCTTGCTTTACAAATAATTCCTATGGGTTTCTTCATAAAAACATTAATTGAGAGGAAAAGATCTCAATGTGAATTGCAAAATGATAGCAAAGGAGGTCGTAAGGAATTCTCAATTTTTTTTTACAAGAACTTAGAAATATTATATGAATTGTTCTTCGAAAGTATCCATAATTTGTTCTTAAATTTTGTTTGTATTTTAAAATACTGGTTTACTGCAAATATTCTCAAACTGTTGTCCAGCCCTGTAGTTAGAGCTATTTAACAGCTTTGCCTGAGCAATGAGTTGGCTATTTTTATTATTTTTGGTTTGCTTGGCATCATGGACTATTTAAAATACATTTACTAATTTTAACGTAAAGCATTTTGTATGCACACTACATACGGTTAAACTCTATGCATACTTAGTAAACTCTTCTATTTGCATTCTATGTGCAAGAAGGTAAAGTACTTGCAAATCGAACTTTGCTATTAAGCAACAAAAAACTTTGAAGCGTTAACTTTGAAGATCAGAACATATTCCCAAGAACAACTATTCATTTTTTGTTTGTTGAATAATTTACAGCATCCAACTTCTCAAATTAGTCAAACGTGGGGATTGTTGTACTAACACGGGTAGGCAACCTGTGGTCCTCGGGCCGAATGGGGCCCATAACCCGAAATCATCCGGCCCGCAGGAGGTTTTTTTTCCGTAGCCATCCAGCCCGCAGACTTCCTTCATCTCCGGTACCTCCTGGGCCTGAGGCACGGTGGCGCAAGGAGGCCTGCGCTGGCGGCCGCAATTGCGGAGTCCCCGAGCAGGGCCGAGCTCTGGCTGTACCCCCCCCCACCTCCGGCTGTACCTCATCCTGCGCAAAGCCGCCGGCACAGCCGCGTTCTTTCTGTGTCTGGGCTTCACTGTCGGGATCGGGGTTGTCAATGGCTGGGGACGAGTGAGTGTGAGTATTTGAGCCACCACCTTCAGGACAGAGCCAAGGCAATGGACCATAGGCACGCCGTGTTCATGAGCACCCATAACTAGGGGCCAGTGCTCCGGGTGGTGTCCTCGAAGAGGTGGGATTCCATGTGAACACGTGATTTGATGCCTGCCATCCGGAGCAGGATGGGGGTGGAATCTATGTGAACACGTGATAGTTGTGGCCCGCCATCCGCTCACAGGCATGAGTCCCGGCTCCTATGCAGAATAAGGTTGCCGACCCCTGTACTAACAGTTTATTTGCTGTCCTTTCCTATATATTATTGGGTACATTTTTTTTTAATCCGAAACTATGAAACATTTTAGGCTGTGTTGGAAACACGGTTGTTCATATATAATTGTGATGATTTTTATTCTATTAAGTGTACTTCAATAATTATGATTAGATGGAATGTTCTGAGAATGTACATTGTAACTATGTTCCAGGTTGAAGTGGTAGAGGGAGTAGCTGGGGAAGATGATCATCATGATGAGCATGAAGAACATGGTGAAGAAAATACTGAGGCTGAAGGACACCATGATGAACATGATGATGACGGTATAGTATATCATTTATGCCCATTGTTTTGTTTAATATTAAAGTTTCTGAAGGCATTTGGTTAATAAGGATTTCTTATCCAGAATACAGCCCAGCAGTTTTTTTAAATTATTTGGTTACATGGTTTGCTGAATGTGATTTAACTGAGAATATTTATTCCCCATTTAATCCTTCATATTTGTATAATTTCTGCTGCTGTTCCTAATGAACTAAACCATTTCTTCAAGATAGTGATGTTGAAGTTGCATCATTTACCTAGTGTTAGGGTTAAATGATTTCATTTCCACCATTGATGCATTTATCATTACACTTTATCTTTCAGCTACAGTCTTAATGATTCGGAGAGCACTCACCTATTCTTATCTATCCTGCCAGCAAATTACCAACAGTAGGTTCTCATACCACACCTCAACACTACCTGCCACCAACAATGGTCCGGTCCTTGGCCACCTCCATCTCAATTGTACATGCAGTCCCTGAGAAATATGCTTTGAGAATTTGATTAGACTCCAATTAATGCTATGGACAATAACAATACCTTGAAAAAAATTTTTTTGCCACTCTATTGTCTCCAGTTATTCAAACCATCCAATGCCCAGTACTGGATGAGTAGAAACTTTGTCCACCTTGTTTGTGACTTGAACTATTCTTCTTCACCCACTGCACTGTCCGGTGACATGGCTGTTGTGTGGATCACGTTTTTGACCCTGGCGGCAGGGCTTACTTAGCTCCGTTTCGCCGCCGACAGAATACCCTCAGACCATCTCGGCTCCATCCCCTCACCTGCTGTTGCTTCCGAGGTGGAGTATGTTCGCGACTTCAGGGGAGAAGGAGGAGGCGGTGGCAGTGGGGGGGGAGGGGATGGGGGAGGAGGCCGACTGGTCAGAATGACGGAGACGTGGTTGAGTGGGGAGTGGACAAGGCCACAGCGACAGAAAGCAGCAGATTAAAGGAGGGGGACTCCCATGGTGACTGAGCATGTTTTGTCTGGAAGCAGCGGCCCGGAGAAAGACCTGTCCCCCAGGGGCTACATCGAAAGCTGCAACAACAGCCTTGTCATCGGACTGTAGGGTGCGTGAAGAAGTGTTCGCTGGTGCATCTTGCAAGTAGGCAAGGGTTGGAAGCTAGAGCTCTAAATGGCCGCGGAGACAGTCAGATGGGTTGTTGGGTCATTCCATTCACATTCAGTTTACATTTTAGATTTGTCGTACTTGTCTCTCGCACTCCATGATGTTTTAGAGACACGGGAGGGGGGTGATTAGTAGATCATGGGTGTATTGTTGTTTCATTGTTATGTGACCTCTGTTGGTCCGGAAAAACAAATAATTCAGAAAGGCTCTGAAGCCAAGGGTGCTGGAAAATCAATGTTCAACCTGAACATGAATTCTGTCCCTTGATCTCCAATTCTTTTTTTATTCTCTGATTCCTCTTTTTACAGGTAACAGAAGTCCAAAGGTCTGGAATTCCAAACCAAACCTATTCAATTTTTTTTCAAAAAAACAAAAAGATTTTGAAGAAATGGCCTTAATCCAAACTGAGTTGCCCACTGGGTTTAATCTAATATGTGTTAAACCAAGTTGAATCTAATATGTGTGCTGGAAAAGCCAAAAGAAACATCCTGAATTTCTAGTCTTTCAAGGCCTATCTTTTTGATTGCTTTACTACCGTATTTGACTCTGCCAAGTCTCTTATACTCCTGTGAAGAGTTTTGGTTCAATGCTTGCCGCAAGAATATAAATGGAAATGATATTCCTGATTTGAGTCGTGCTTCAATCATATTTCCTATCTGCACTGCAATTATATTTTGTTTGACTTATTTAGGGAGTGATATGGAACTTGATCTCTTGGCGGCAGCGGAGACCGAAAGTGACAGTGAAAGTAATCATAGCAATCAGGACAATGCTAGTGGACGCAGAAGTGTTGTCACTGCTGCTACCGCAGGATCTGAAGCAGGTGAGCTCATAGTTGTTAAATTGCTAAAACATAGTGTGTTTTAGCTGCTGCTTAACGTCAAGTCAAGAGTGTTTTATTGTCATGTGTCCCAGATAGGACAATGAAATTCTTGCTTGCTGCAGCATAACAGAATATGTAAATGTAGTTAATAACTGGAGAAAAAAAGTTCTGTGTGTGTGTGTATATACACACATGCACACATACTCCATAAATAAACAAATATAGGGCAATAATAATAATAGTCTGTTGTAGCTCCGAGCTTATTTGTTGTTGTATGGCTGCAGGGAAGAAGCTGTTCCTGAACCTGGACGTTACAGTTTTCAGGCTCCTGTACCTTCTTCCCGATGGCAATGGTGAAATGAGTGTGTGGCCAGGATGGTGTGGGTCTTTGATGATGTTGGCTGCCTTTTTGAGGCCGATAGATCCCTTCGATGTTTGTAAAAAGATGTTTGTAAGTAGGTAAAAGGGGGAGATGTGATTTGACATTCTGCAATCATGTTCAAACAATCTTATTTACAGGTAGTTTATTTCCTCTTTAATGGGCTGGCATTATTTTTATGTTCTGTGGCAATCACTTCCATGTGTAAAATCAAGTTTAACATGTATCTCCTGAAACTTGCGAGTATATTTTTCTATGGCCTTTGCTGTTGACAGTAAGGTCTGAGTCATTAGTTCTGATTTGAAAGCACTTTTTTTTTTTTTGCTTAAATGTTTTATGTTACTGACTCTACAGTATAATAATGCATTCAAACCGAATGCCTAATAACATCACACCAGTCATATCTTCCATCCCCAAAAACATTCTGCCATCCGTAGAGACGATTCTCTCCACAACTCCATGGTTCACTCATCCCTTCTCACCCAAACCACCCCTCCCAGGTGCTTTCTCCAGTACCTCCTCCCTCACCTCCTTCCGGGGCCCCTGCAGTCCCTCCAGGTGAGGCAGAGGTTCACGTGCACCTCGTCTAACCTCATCTACTGTATCCAATGTTCCTAGTGTGGCCCTTGTGTACATCGGCGAGACCGAGCGTAGACTCGGTGACCGTTTCGCTGAATACGTCTGCTCGGTGTGCCGAGGCTAAGTGGATCTCTGTTGTTAATCATTTTAAATTCTCTTCCCATACTCATACTGACCTTTCTATCCTGGGCTGTCTCTATTGACAGAGTGAGGCCACAGGGAAACTGGAGGAACAACAGCTCATATTCTACTTGGGTCACTTGCAACCCAATGGTATGAAGATTGAATTGTTGTCCAATGTTGGATAACTACATAACCCTCCTCTTCTTCCCCCACAAAACACCCCTCTCCCTTGTGCCCCACCTAGACTCGCATCTATTCCATCTCCGACACCCCCCCCCCCCCCCCCCCCCCAATCAGTATGATGAAGGGTCCCAACCCAAAATGTCACCTATCCATGTTCTCTAGAGATGCTGCCCGACTCACTGATTTACTCCAGCACTTTTATATATAAACTAGCATCTGCAGTTCCTTGTTTCTAACTGACAACTTTGATTACTAAGGTGCCAGCAGTGTTCCAGCCTTTTTCTCAGAGGATGATTCTCAGTCCAATGACTCCAGTGATTCTGACAGCAGTAGCAGTCAGAGTGATGATGAAGAACAGGACACGTTTTTACAAGATGAGCCTTTGGAGAGAACTACCAGCAGCTCTCATGCGAACAGTGCAGCCCAGGCACCGCGTTCCATGCAGTGGGCTGTACGCAGCACCCAGAACCAAAGGTCAAATAGTACAGCTCCATCTAGCAATAGCACTCCTGCAGGTAAGACCCACTGGGCAGTTGTAATGTTTTGTTTATGAAAAAATTAAGAAAGGTTCTAAAGTTTGGCTTTCTGAAATACTCCTCACGCTAAGAACTATCATGTGAAATTTGGGAATGTTTATGTTGAATCATTTTTGAAAGAGTAACTTAAAATAGTAATTTAAAATCTTGCAAAACATAACTAAAAACCAAATGTCTTCAGATAACTTTTCTAATTCTTTAAACAATGTTTAGAACTTTGGCTCTAAAAATAGCCCTTGAATTTGCTCTATGTGCTGTTTCAGTTGATTTAAGTAGAATTTGCGATTTATGGTGTTATCTGTTTTTTTTCAGGTGGTTCAGCAGGTTTAATTTACATTGATCCTTCCACCTTGCGGCGCAGTGCTACGATCAGTACCAGCGCAGCAGCAGCTGCTGCAGCTCTGGAAGCAAGCAACTCCAGCAGTTACCTTACATCAGCGAGCAGCCTAGCACGAGCCTACAGTATTGTAATACGGCAGATCTCAGACCTCATGGGTTTGATCCCTAAATATAACCACTTGGTGTACTCTCAAATACCAGCTGCCTTGAAAATAACATACCAGGATGCTATTAACTTGCAGGTTTGTTTTGTTAAATTCTCATGAGGTAATGTGTGCATACAGTTCCCCTTTTACCTTTAATAATCTGAAGTTTTCTTAATCTATTCAAATGGCCACTGGTTAAAAAATACCTTTCCCCAAACCTTTCTTGATTCTGCTGTAGGAGTCGTTGTTCCATTTGATTTTTGTTTCTCTCATTTATTTAGCTTAATATGCTCAACTTAAGTTCTAATTTGCAATAAAGAGCTGCAATTTGTTTGTGCTGATGTCTGGAAATGAATATGCCCCTGTCCAATGTGAAACGTTACAGAAAATGACAAAAACCTTCAGCAAAATAGTTGTTTTTTAGGAGCCTCTTCGAGAAAGATTAAAAAAATCAGAGGTGTTTAGGAAATAAGTGTGCCACTTCAGAACGGCACTGAGAAAGGTGTGCTGTACTGCGGAAGTTGTCATCTTTTGGATGAGATGGCAGTCCCATCTTGTATGCTGGGTGTTTATAAAATTCTTCGTTTTAGTCCTCGTTCATTATAACATTGTTGTTAGTTGGAAGCCTGTTGTGAATAAATTGGCTCCTGTATTGCCTACATTTCAACAGTGTCTTAACATCAAAAGTACCTCATGCAATGTGAAGTTCTTTATGGGTTCCTTAAGGTAATGAAAGCTACTGTGTAACTGCTAGTCTCTTGTTTAAAACACACCTTTGAAGACCTGTAAGGAACGATTGGTGATATTTGATGCCATCCAATAACATTTGAAATTTAAATTTATGCATTTAATTTGTCATTATTTTCCAGTTTATTCAAGCTTAATAATTTCTGGCCCAACTATCATATAAGTTTGGGAGGGTAAAAATCTATTTTAATTACATAATAAAATATACAAATCTGCTTTCACAAAGCTCTACAATGTTGATTTGACAGGAAGATATTGGCTTTAATACTAAACATAAGGAACTGCAGGTGCTGGCCTTTATACTCTTGACTTGTAACCTGAGCATTTAGTTCTAAATCTGGGTTTTTTAAGCTTGACTGTAATTTGCAATGGTTTCAAGAATAAGATTTTTATTTTACATTGCATTCATGTGGTAAACAACATTCAAAGTTGACTAAATGTGAACACAAAATGCTGGAGTAACTCAGCAGGACAGGGAGCATCTCTGGAGAGAAGGAATGGGTGACGTTTCAGGTCGAGACCCTTCTTCAGTCTGAATATCTGTTAAAAAAAATTCTGAAATGGCCATCTGTGGTTTTTGAGAACATATTATCCATAATAACCACAGTGAAATGCCTAGCAGAGTATTGTTGAAGAATTAAATCCAAAAGGTCACCAATTCCTTCCTCAGCCTGTCCCGCAGAGTTACTCCAGTATTTTGTGTCTTATCTTCAGTTTAAACCAGCATCTGCAGTTCCTTCCTACACATTTGGATATATAATTTAACCACTCAGCTTCTATTGTTTCTTGTTTTGATTATATCTGCAGAATTATGTGGAGGAAAAGCTTATGCCTACCTGGAACTGGATGGTCAGCATCATGGATTCCACTGAGGCTCAGTTGCGATATGGTTCAGCATTATCTTCAGCTGGAGATCCAGGTCACCCTAGTCATCCTTTGCATGCTTCTCAAAATTCTGCTAGGAGAGAAAGATTAACAGCACGTGAAGAAGCCAGTCTGAGAACTTTAGAGGGAAGAAGGTGAGCTCGTAATACATGGGATCTCTTTGTATAATGGTACATTGAGAAGGACGTGTATCCCTTGTGTAACAAAATAATCAAGACAAAATGTATTTGGCTATTATGAACTATCTCACAGCAGGTTAATCGTTTCTTTACGATAATTTCCATGCACTTTCACAATTAAGCACAGTTTCCATGCTACTTTGGTAGTCTTAGGCTGCTCATGATTTTACGATATTATTTTCTTTAATGCTTGCTACAAGGAAGAATGTAACTTATGATTTTTCTCTCATCTCTTCTTCTTCCCTCCCCCCCCCCCCCCCCCCCCCCCCCCCCCCCACCTTGCGCATTGAGTTGCACGGAAACATATTTATAGTGTTAAATACCCTTGGTTTATATGTTATGAAGTGTCATATTATGATGATCAGTTATGTTAATTGCAATATGATATCATAGGCAATAATCTTTTAGACAGGACATTTGAAAAAAATTCCACCTAGCATATAACTTTATATAAATAACGCTGTAAAAAATATATATTACCCCAGTTTTTGTACATAAGAATAACCAGCAGCTCTTTCCAGATCTCAAATTGGGACTGGTTGAAAACATTACATGCTGAAGTATTTTTTTTTCCCCCGAAGTAGATGGTATTATTTGGAAATATCTGTTTGATTTTGCTGAAATGGTCATCTGTGGTTTTTGAGAACATTATTATGCATGATAATCATAGTGAAATGCCTGGTAGACATAAAATGCTGGAGTAACTCAGCGGGACAGGCAGCATCTCTGCAGAGAAGGAATGGGTGGCGGTTCGGGTCGAGACCCTTCTTAAGACCCGAAACTTCACTAGATTCAAGAGAGTTTATTGTCATGTGTCCCAAATTTTTGCTTTGCTTCAGCACAACAGAATTATAGAAGGCATGAATATGGAACAGATCAGTGTGTCCATATACCATTGTATAAATATATACACACATTAATACATAAAACAGATAAAGTGCAAATAAACAGATAATGGGCTATTAATGTTCAGATTTTGTTTGAGTTCAATAGCCTGATGGCTGTGGGGAAGAAGCTGTTTCTGAACCTGGACATTGCAGTCTTCAGGCTCCTGTACCTTCTACCTGAAGGTAGCGGGGAGATGAGTGTGTGGCCAGGATGGCGTGGGTCTTTGATAATGCTGCCAGCCTTTTTGAGGCAGCGACTGCGATACATCCCCTCGATAGTAGGGAGGTCAGAGCCGATGATGGACTGGGCAGTGTTTACTACTTTTTGTAGTCTTTTCCGCTCCTGGGAGCTCAGGTTGCCAAACCAAGCCACAATGCAACCGGTCAGCATGCCCTCTACTGTGCATCTGTAGAGGTTAGAGAGTCCTCCTTGACATACTGACTCTCAGTAATCTTCTCAGGAAGTAGTGGCGCTGATGTGCTTTCTTTATGATTGCATCAGTGTTCTCGGACCAGGAGAGATCTTCAGAGATGTGCACGCCCAGGAATTTGAAGCTCTTGACCCTTTCCACCATCGACCCATTGATATGAACGGGACTGTTTATTCTTTCTAAGGGGACTCGGGACTAATTCCTTCTCTCCAGAGATGCTGCCTGTCCTGCTGAGTTACTCCAGCATTTTGTGTCAACCTTCGATTTAAACCAGCATCTGCAGTTCTTTCCTACACAGAGTATTGTTGAGGATTTAAACTTGTAGAAATAGTGATGAAAGTTGCCAAAACATATTGCAAGTTTAGGTTTGAAAGCAATGTTTCATTATTGAGTTTGCTTTGGGCTAAATTAATTTGTAGAGGGATGAATATTAAACGTGAATGCTTATTGTGTTATTTTCGATATTTTGACTCCTCACTAGGCGTGCCACATTGTTGAATGCCCGTCAAGGAATGATGTCTGCTCGTGGCGATTTTCTCAATTATGCCCTTTCTCTGATGCGTTCCCATAATGACGAACATTCTGATGTCTTGCCAGTCTTGGATGTTTGTTCACTCAAGCACGTTGCCTACGTATTCCAGGCACTTATTTATTGGATTAAAGCAATGAATCAACAGACAACCTTGGATACGCCACAACTAGATCGAAAACGGTACCTATGTTCACTTTTTTTTGAATGGTTTAAGGTTGAGTTTCTAGAACTAAAGCTACTTTTATTTCCAAACATCTAATTGGCGTTTTATGGTCCTGCTCGAGTGCCCTGACAATGGTGTTGATTAGGACATTACAGGATTTTGTCTTTTTCAGTAATTAAGTACGAGAACATGTCAGGATGGTAAGAGTTGCAAGAGCGTGGAGATGGTAGTATTCCCCTTCGTTTACTTTGTGATAATGAAGTTCTTGAAAATCCTGTTGAGTGCGTGTGCTGTAGCCAGAGTACACTGATACTAAAAATACTGAATATGAAATCAAATGGAAGCAATCCTGCATTGTGGCATGCTCTCAATGGATGATATTGAACTTGTAGGTATTCTTGGGGATTTACCTATCCAGGTGAGAATTCATCACATTCCAGAATTGAGCTTTATATTGGAGGGGGCTCTAAGTGGCAGACTACGTGACTCATTGCAGAGCTGCCAATCCCCACTAACCTGCTCCTCCTGAGGTTGCAATATTAATATCTCAAGTACAATCAATGTTCGAATTGATGTTGATTCTATAAGGTAGATTAGACAATGGGGTCAAAGATCATGTAGGTCATTTAACAGATTTTATTAATAATGATTATTAATCCTTGTGTGATTTTTATAGTAGATTTGTATATGCTGCTTCATTATTGAATAAGTAAATGGGCTGCTGATTGCTGAGAATCTCCAACAAAACACGTCTGATATTTGCATGGAAGATCTTTAAGTTGGTAGTAGATGGTTAGGCTGAGACACCTTTCAAGTGGCTTTAATTGGCCTTTAAAACAGTGATTTCCCTTTGTCATTTTGCATCTTCGTTACACTGGTTATACCCTATTTTTATTTAAATCATTTCATTTTCCTTCTGGAGACTTGTATTTGCAATGTTTTTCTGAAGTTCCCAAATTAGATTTAGAATATATATTTTAATCTTATGCTCAGTCAGCTGTTTTCAGAGAGGATTGCACAATGAAGAAGCTATTGCACCATAAAACCTAATTGGATTTAGAGATTAAATGAAATTCAAAACTAAAGTGGTGTACTGTAGAATTTTTAAAGCAATTTCTGTCCTTCAGTTCGTTTGACGAACATTTCACTTTTAGCCCAGGAGGCTCTGTGGTTTAGTGTTTCGATCTAAGTCTGTAATATGCTTTGCTGCAGGACTCGAGAGTTGTTGGAATTGGGTCTTGACAATGAGGATTCAGAACATGAAAATGATGATGATACCAATCAAAGTGAGTATATTTGTGTGGAGAAATAACCTCCAAGGACGCACTCGATCTTAGTTGCCTATACCCGACCCATGCTGCCTCCCTTTTCCTGTCCAGAGCCTCAATTTCTCATAACATCGAGGGTTCTTTACTCCTACCTGTCTTGCCTTTCACTCTAACAGGAACATGCATACTTTGTAATCTCAGTCAGACTTTTAAAAGCATACCACTGTACGGACAACCCTTTGCCTTCAAACAACCTACTCAATAAACTTTTGCAAATTACTGTCTGTTGCTATCAAAGTTGACTTTGCCCCTTTTTAGAATTTTATATCTTGTGGATCAGCCCTGTCCTTATCTAGAACTATGTTAAAGCTAATAGAACTCTGGTCACTGGTTTTAAAAGGCTCGTCCACTGACATTTCAGTAATTGCCCCGCTCAATTCCCTGAGGGTAGGTCAAGCTTTGCCCTCTCCCTTGTAAGGCTCTCCACATATTTCCTGAGGGATCTTTCCTGAACACATTTGACAAATTTCACTAGTTTAAACCCTTGTTGCTATGGTAGTCCCAGTCTATATTGGGAAAGTTAAAATCTAACCCCATCTCCTTGCCAATTTAGTTTAAACTGTCCCAAGGAGCACTGCCAAGAAATTGTTCCCCTGCCAGTTTGGGAGCAGCACATCCCCCTTGTGCAGGTTACCTGTACCCCAGAAAAGATCACAATAGTCCAAAAATCTGAATCTCTAACCCCTGCACCAACTCAACTACACATTCACATGTCCTATTCGCTAACTGGTGGCACTGGGAGTAATCGAGATTTCTAATTTACCTTAAGGTTCTACCCTTTAATTTGCCAAACTCCCTATATTTACTCTTCAGGATCTCTCTGTTTTCCTACTCGCTTCATTTGTGCCAACATGCATAATGACATCTGGCTGCAATTGAGACTATTCCCTTGAGAATATTCTGCTCTGAATCTGCTCCGACATCCTGGACCCTGGAACTGGGGAGGCAAGACACCATATTGAGTCCCGTTTGCTGCAACTCCTGCAAATATGTTTGCTGCGTATCTCCTGTCTGTCCCCACATTATGAGTCTCCTATCAGACATTTTCTGTCTCATTCTACCTGACCCCACTGTGTCTCAGAACCAGGCCTGGTGGCACAGATCTGAATGTTCCTCTGAACAGTCATCTGCACCCTGCCCTCCCATCCCCCAATCTGTATCCAAAAGGATATGTTTTTGGATTATTGATATGATAAATTCATCAGTTGTGTACCTCATAGATATGCAGAATTGCCTGTCACAATCATGTCATCCACCCATACTGATCACCTTTTGTTTCCTTCTGCTCATCTGACAAATAAGCAGCTTGAAGCTAGATGAATAACCTGTAGTCATAGTTATATAATTTAAAGGTAACTTGACCCAATTTTCTGCAAATCTTAGGCCTCTCTGTTTCTATGTATGTTTGTATGATTTGCAACTTTAGGCATGGCAAAAACTCCATTCTATAGGAGACGGTTGAAATGACTAAACAAATTGTAGCTTCAGGGGTTCATTTTGCTGAATCCCCACTATTACACATCGCCACTGTTATCTTTTCTTCGTTATACTTGTTGACAAAATACTGAAATATTGAATAACCTAGTTCATTTTTGTGATTCTGAAATGAAACTACTAACATGAATTTAGTTTGTTGAGTTTAGATATCTTGTAGAGAATTTTCAATTTATTGTAATTTGTTTTGTCCAAATTTACAAGTTCATAAACCAGTCTCAATAGCTATTTTGAGTAAATTTGAAGGACACATTGGTCTCCACCCTCTTGTCCTGTTAATGCCCAGGCCAGGTAACAGATTTGACCATTTAGGGATTCATTTGCAGGATCCATTTCATTTTCATGTTTGCAATTTTTTTTAATTCTTCCAGATAAATCTTTTTTTTAGACTAGCATTAGCATATTGTTACTGTCCTAATTTGCCCAATGTTGGAGGTGGTGCTGCTGCTGCTTATGCAGTCATTAGTTATAGGGGGGGTGACCTGTTTCCACTCTGCTTTTGTGGTTTCTTGGGTGGCTAATGGAAGCCAGTGTAGGAAATCTTGGCTCTTCTGCAGTTGGGGGAAGTGATGGCTGATGGGGTGAGTTGGCAGGTAGTTTATGGTATGTTCTGCTCCTTCCACTGCTATGTGACACATCTCTACTCCCATTGCGTGGCCCTCTGTCCTTAATGCTATTCTGAATTATCCTCTCTTTGAGCAGACGTAACCTCGAGATTCGCAAGAGTTGGTAGAGATATTACATTTAAGGGGCACACCTTTGAATCTTTTCATCT
Source organism: Okamejei kenojei (assembly GCA_035221665.1). Classification (NCBI taxonomy): domain Eukaryota; kingdom Metazoa; phylum Chordata; class Chondrichthyes; order Rajiformes; family Rajidae; genus Okamejei; species Okamejei kenojei. The sequence goes on from CM069134.1 coordinate 99,926,043, forward strand.
ATCCACCAGGAAATCTCTTCCCATGAGAGAGCTTGGAACAGTGTCTGTTCCAGGAGTCCAGCGTTGAGCATACAAATGATGTGACCTGCATAAAACCAAACTGACCAATTGTAATTCAGGCCTCAATATTTGGAATGGTGGCCTTGGAGCACACATGCAAGCTGTCACTTCAAAGTGACTATTTTTTTTCTCTCTCCCCTTTCAGGTTCTGGGCTGCATGACAAGGATGATGAAACACTCTCTACAGAAGCAGGACAACATCATACATTCTTCCGGCGTTCTGATTCTATGACCTTCCTTGGTTGCATTCCACCAAATCCTTTTGAAGTTTCTCTCGCTGAAGCAATTCCTTTGGCAGACCAACCTCACCTTTTACAGGTAAACATAATAGCACTGATCATTTCAGACACTTACAAGTTTCCTGCAATAGTAGTGAAATTAATTGTTGAAGGTGCCTAAATTGTGTTACTGTCAAAAATATTTGTTAAGGATTTATTATTCCAGAGCACTTTTTAGTTCTTTACTTTCTCGTTATAGCCCAATGCCAGAAAGGAAGATTTATTTGGTCGCCCAAGCCAAGGACTATATTCATCCTTCTCTGGCCTTGGGAAAGGAATAACTGAAGTAACTGTGGATAGAAACTGCTTAGAGGTAAGGCTAAACATAATACACAAACATTCGTAATTCAGTACTTTTCATGTTGGAGTTTTCCTCTGTAGGACAACCATCATTTTCCTTCTGACTTGCCCTTTTTTAACATAACATACTGCAAATGCTGGAAATCTGAACTTTAAAACAAAATTCTGGAAGTGTTCATGTGAGGCAAGCTTCTATGCAAAGCCTACCTGTGGCAGATTCTTTGTAACACAACTAATTGACATTTTGGTTGAAGCTAATGCGACTTTCATACTGCAGTGGGATGCAGGTTAAAATAAGAGTTGACATTTAAAGTTGCATTTGTCAAGACCTTCAAGAAAATGTATTTTGTTGTTTTTCTATATCGGGCATCAGAAGATTGGAGGTCCTACATTAGATTTTGTAAACATGTTCGGAGGCAGGAGATATACCAACTGGGGAAAATCGATATAGTTGTGCTGAATGCAAATTGGGAAACGACTTTTTAATCACTAATCTCTAAAATCAAGATCTAGGAATGGACTAGATGGTGAATTGTGAAAATTACCCTCAGTTTTTTTTTAATGTTCAATCGTTTTCTTCCAGTGGTATGTAGAACAAAGTTTTGTACATTATACATAGGTCTGGGTCTTTTTTTAATTGCAGCTGCTGACTGAATGGCATTCATGCAGTTTATTAAGAGTCGTCTTGCCAGGCATTTATTATAATTCATTGCATATTAACTGAGTTTTAATTGCAGCAAATGCTCAAAACGCTCAGTTGATCAAACTTTAATTTTGTTTAGAACCTGTTCAACTTACTGACTTCGATTTAAAAAAATATTTTATTTTAAAAAAAAATTTGGTATGCTCTATATTTGTTTGACAGATATCAGTGTACTTGTGTATTATAAACATGTTCAGTTCTATTGACCCTGATAAACTAGAGTTTAATTCAGATAAATGCAAGATGTGGCATTCTGGTAAGATAAACTAGGGCAGAACTTACACCGTGATTAGTAGGGCACTACCATTCACTGTGCAAGTCATGTCCTGGTTTTATGGAATGGAGAGACTTTTGGGTGCCGATATATAGCTTCCTAAAGGTGGTGACTCGGTGGACAGGATGGTTAAGTGTGATTCACACACTTGCCTTCATTCTTCTTCTTATCGAGTCCACACACAAGATTAAAAATTGTTCAGCCAGAGCTGAACACACTTCTCGGCATCTGCATACAATGGTGTCCTCCTTGTGCGTGGTGGTGGAAAGATTAGTGGAAACAGGACCGCGACGTGAACGCTCTTTCCTTGACCCCACTTGCCTTCATTGGTCAGTGTATTGAATGCAGGAGTTGGGATGTCATGTTACAGGTGCAGAAGATGTTTGTCAAGCCACATTTCTAGTACTGTGTACGGTTCTGGTTGCCCTCCTATCATTAAACTGGACTAGGTGCAAAAAGGGAGGGGGGAGGAATGGTATTGATATACCATTCAAGAATGGTATATTACCTAAGTAATCGGAATTCTCCTTGAAGTTTATGAATTCCAAATATTTTGCAGCAAAGCTGATTGACTGAGTGGATGAGTCCTTCATTTGTTTCAACATTAACTGTTGATGCTACTTCATGTAATCACTTTTAAATTGGCGTTAGTTTTCATTCTAATCCCAGTGGATGTGTGACATTAGAAAAAGCCACTGTCCAATCAACTGAGCAAGTTAGCTGGCCTTCTGGAAGAGCCTCTCATATATTCTAACAATTTCTTAAAACTCTCAGTTGATTAAACATTCTTGCATTCTAATGTCCTTTATTAATACTTTCATCTGCATCCAATTATAATTCATGAAAAAATAATTGCGTTATTCTATGTTCAGAAAATCCAGAGCTGACTGCAAAGTTAACATCATGCAAGGTAAATTTTTAAAATTCAACCATAGCTAATTTATATCAGTATTGTGGTCCAATTCAGGTGCTTCCCACAAAAATGTCCTACTCTTCAAACCTCAAGAATGTTATGAGTATGCAGAATCGGCAGAGGAAGACAGCTGATGAGCAAGTGTTACCAGAAGATGAATCTGAAAATTCACGAATAGGGCCGTCTGCTCAAGACCTTGCAGCACAACTGAAAAGTAGTTTACTAGCTGAGATTGGGCTGACTGAAAGTGAGGGACCCCCACTAACATCATTCAGGTAACTATTCTTTGCAATCTTTTGCAACCTGCATTTTCAATTGTGCAGCTATCTTTCAAAATAGATTAAATGAATGTTAATAACGCACTCTTCCATGTTCTTAACCATGTTTGTAGTTTTAGAAAGTCACCTACTGTTCCTATTGCTCTCATTAAACCTCAGGCCACAATGTAGTCTCATGGGAATGGTGATTTCTCATGACATGTTACTTGGACGTTGGCGATTGTCTTTGGAACTCTTTGGCAGAGTATTTATGGAAGATGTTGGAGCTGAACCCGGTTCGGTAGGTAAAATGTAGCATAATCACACTGATATGAGAAATTTTTCAAAATTATTGTAGTTTTATGCAGCACTTGAATTAAATGTCTGAATTTTTCCAATAGATCTTGACTGAACTTGGTGGGTTTGAAGTGAAAGAGTCCAAATTCCGGAGGGAAATGGAGAAATTAAGAAATGCTCAATCCCGAGATCTAACTCTTGAGGTAAGAACTTGGTTTGATTTCATAATTGCACATTGGATATCTACATTTTATCTTTGTCACTACCCCCCCCCCCCCCCCCCCCCCCCACCCCCCCCCCCCCCCCCCCCCCCCCCCCCCCCCCCCCCCCCCCACCCCCCCCCCCCCCCCCCCCCCCCTCTAACATACTCTTGATGTAATATTGAACACTATTTGAATTTACAAATTGTTTCAGCCTTTTTTAGTAAGGCAACAAATAAATAAATGAATTTGTATTCTATTTATTTCCAATCCCTCCTATGGAGTTGTTGATTGTGGAAGTCCTCTTGTCGCCTCAGTGCTTGGGACCGCAGCTATTTACAATATATATCAATGATTTAGATGAAGGGATTCAAAGTAATATTAGCAAATTTGCAGATGATACAAAGCTGGGTGGCAGTGTGAACTGTGGGGAGGATGCTATGAGAAGGGTGACTTGGACAGGTAGGGTGAGTGGGCAGATGAATGGCAGATGCCGTTTAATGTGGATAAATGTGAGGTCATCCACTTTGGTAGCAGAAACAGGAAGACAATTTACTATCTAAATGGTGTCAAGTTGTAAACGGGATCTGCAGAGATGCCAAGTGTCCCGGATTCGCCGTATTTTATCCCGGCGAAATAACCTTTTTACGGTGTTCCGGGATGCTGTTACGGAACACCGCCGCGCCGGTGTTCCTCCCGTGTGAACGCCGGCGCCATGTGTCCCCGGTTTGCCGGCCCGCGCGATCAGCGGCACTTTGCCGGGCCTAGTGTCCGCGCCTGCGCAGTTGGGGAGGGTTGCCGGGCCCCAGTGTCCGCGCCTGCGCAGTGGGGGAGGGTTGCCGGGCCCCAGTTGCGCAGATGCCGGGCCCCAGGGTGCCGTGCGCAAGGGTGCCGGGCCTGGCGCCATTCGAGCCACGCCACGCCCGGCCCAGACCCCGGGCGGCGCCGGCCCGCGCGATCAGCGGCATGCCGCCATGCCCCATCACCGGGGCCCCCCCCCCCACCCCCACCCAGTGCGCATGCGCAGACCCGCCGGCAACCTTGCCAAGTGCGCATGTCACCCGCCCGCCGGCAGCCCGCTGATCTGCACCAGTGCACAGGCGCAGACGGCAACAACCCCAAGTGAGTAGAGAGAAATGCATTTAACCCCATTTGTTACGGACAAATGGGTTGAATGTTACTGTGAACTAAATTAGGGTTGGCATCTCTGGATCTGGGGGTCCTTGTTCATCAGTCAATGAAAGTGAGCTTGCAGGTACAGCAGGCAGTGAAGAAAGCGAATGGCATGTTGGCCTTTATAACAAGAGAACTTTGAGTATAGGAGCAAAAAGGTCCTCCTGCAGTTGTATATGGCCCTAGTGAGACCACACCTGGAGTATTGTGTGCAGTTTTGGTCCCCTAATTTGAGGAAGGACATTTCTTGCTATTGAGGGAGTGCAGCGTAGGTTTACAAGGTTAATTCCCGGGATGGCGGGACTGTCATATGCTGAGAGAATGGAGCATCTGGGCTTGTACACTATGGAGTTTAGAAGGATGATGAGGGAATCTCATTGAAACATATAAGATTGTTAAGAGCTTGGACACGCTAGAGGCAGGAAACATGTTCCCGATGTTGGGGGAGTCCAGAACCAGGGGCTGCAGTTTAAGAATAAGGGGTAAAGCCATTTAGAACTGAGACGAGGAAACAACTTTTTCTCACATAGAGTTGTGAGTCTGTGGAATTCTCTGCCTCTGAGGACTTTGGAGACCGGTTCTCTGGATACTTTCAAGAGAGAGCTAGATAGGGCTCTTAAAGATAGCAGAGTGAGGGGATATGGGGCGAAGGCAGGAACGGGGTACTGATTGGGGATGATCGGGCATGATCACATTGAATGGCTGTGCTGACTTGAAGGGCCGAATGGCCTATTCCTGCACCTATTGTCTATTGCAAGATTCAATTGGGGAGCTTCCTTGACTATACAAGGTTTTTTTTGCAAAATCTTAGAAGCCTTTCTCTTTTTTGTGGAAATACTAATATCACACAAATTTAGAAACTATGGATCGGCATCTGGTGTTTAAGATCTGTTGTCGTCCATGCCTAGTCTTTTTCCAAGACTTTTTATATCGGCTTCTTCGTCTCAGTACTTGTTCTCATTTCATTATTGTAATTAGCTAAGTGGTTTGGAGAATTTTAATGGAGTTAAAAAAGATAATTTTAATGTGTTTCAGGTTGATCGCGATCGCGACCTCTTGATTCAACAAACAATGAGGCAACTAAATAATCATTTTGGCCGCAGATGCACGACAACTCCAATGACCGTGCACAGGGTGAAGGTCACTTTCAAAGATGAGCCGGGAGAGGGCAGTGGAGTGGCTCGAAGTTTTTACACTGCAATTGCTCAAGCATTTCTGTCCAGTGAAAAATTGCCAAATCTTGACTGCATACAGAATGCTAGCAAAGGATTGCAAACTAGTATGTATAGTGCAATGTTTCTTAGGAATGCATTTATTGTGTTATAGAACTACTTCTAATGGGTTTCCTTTAAGTGAATTATTGTTAGAAATTGATCTTTCTATAAAGCATGTTATTAAACCACTGAAAAACAACTGGTTGCCTACAAAATCTCTAATTGTTGGATAAAAATTCACATCTACTGCATCAGTTTAAGATCATTGTTATTCCTATATGCTTTGTCTTTCACATAATGGAGAACAAATTAATAAAATCTACCTTCTTAGATCAGTTTTTGGCAGCATGTAGATCGTCAGATCATTTTAAGTAGGAATGGATTTTGTAAACATATTATAGACTTTAAGTCCAAGTAACTGAAATGTTACTTGGACTTACCCACCCTGCTTCCTGTAAGGACTCCATCCCCTATTCCCAATTCCTCCGTCTACGCCGCATCTGCTCCCAGGATGAGGTGTTCCACACCAGGTCATCACAAATGGCCTCATTCTTCAGAGAACGGGGATTCCCCTCCCCCACTATTGATGAGGCTCGCACCAGGGTCTCCTCCATACCCCGCAACACTGCCCTCGCTCCCCATTCCCCCACTCGCAAACAGGGCAGAGTCCCCCTGGTCCTCACCTTTCACCCCACCAGCCGGCAAATACAACATATAGTCCTCCGCCAGTTTCGCCACCTCCAACGTGACCCCTCCACCCGCCACATCTTCCCATTTCCCCCCCCTGTCTGCCTTCCGCAAAGACCGCTCCCTCCGCAACTCCCTTGTCAATTCTTCCCTCCCCTCCCGCTCTACCCCTTCCCCGGGCACTTTCCCTTGCAACCGCAAGAAATGCAACACTTGTCCCTTCACCTCCCCCCTCCACTCCTTTCAGGGACCCAAGCAGTCCTTCCAGGTCCGACAGAGGTTCACCTGCACCTCCTCCAACCTCATCTACTGCATCCGCTGCTCCAGATGCCAGATGATTTATATCGGTGAGACCAAGCGGAGGCTTGGCGATCGCTTCGCCGAACACCTCCGCTCGGTCCAGCAATAACCAACCCGACCTCCCGGTGGCTCAGCACTTCAACTCCCCCTCCCCATTCGCATCCGACCTCTCGGTCCTGGGCCTCCTCCACTGCCAGAGTGAGCAACACCGCAAGCTGGAGGAACAGCACCTCATATTCCGCTTGGGGAGTCTGCATCCTTTGGGCTTGAACATTGAATTTTCTCAATTCTGTTAACCCTTGCTGTCTTCTCCCCTTCCCACCTCTCCCTCAGCCCTCGGGCCCTGGCATTCCCTCTATCTTATCTCCCTCCCCCACCCCAGTCGCACCAGCTTCTCATTTTCACACCACAAACAGCTTACAATGGCTTGTTCCCTTTATCATCGATACTTTTTTGCATATCTTTCATTCATTGTTCCTTATCTCTCCACATCACCGTCTATATCTCTCGTTTCCCTGATCCCTGACCAGTCTGAAGAAGGGTCTCGACCCGAAACGTCGCCTATCTCCTTCGCTCCTTAGATGCTGCTGCACCCGCTGAGTTTCTCCAGCTTTTTGTGTACCCTCGATTCTCCAGCATCTGCAGTTCCTTCTTTAACAATTAACTGAAATGTTGATTTTTTTCATTTCGTTTTATTTCAGTTGTTGGTGTTAGTTGTTAATAGAAGTAATAAAATGAGTATTAAAGTTAAAAATTGTAAGTAGTTGTTTATGGTTTAGGCCTAATGCAGCGCCTGAGGAACCGGGAAAGGGAGCGGGAAAGGGAGAGAGAAAGGGAAATGAGGAGAAGTGGTGGAATGAGAGCGGGCTCTCGTCGAGATCGAGATCGGTGAGTGAACTTTTAATGTCAAAAAGTTTAGTGGTGATAAGCAACTGAGCAGGTGTTAACTGATATTCGCCGTTTTAATTTAGTTCCTTCACCTGAACTGTTAAAATGTGACATGGTCTTAGAAACATAGAAAAATAGGTGCCGGAGTAGGCCATTCGGCCCTTCGAGCTAGCACCGTCATTCAATATGATCATGGCTGATCATCAAAAATCAGTACCCCGTTCCAGCTTTTTTCCCCATATCCCTTGATTTGTTTAGCCCCAAGAGCTTAATCCAACTCTCTCTTGAAAACATCCAGTAAATTGGCATCCACTGCCTTCCGTGGCAGAGAATTCCACAGATTCACAACTCTCTGGTTGAAGAAGGTTTTCCTTGTCTCAGTCCTAAATGGCCTTACCCCTTATTCTTAAACTGTGACCCTGGTTCTAGACTCCCCCAACATTTTACCTACATCTAGCCTGTCCAATTCCCTTAAGAATTTTATATGTTTCTATAAGATCCCTTCTCATCCTTCTAAATTCCAGTGAATACAAGCCCAGTTGACCCATTCTTTCATCATATGTCAGTCCCGCCATCCTGGGAATTAACCTATGCTGACTCCCTCAATACCAATAATGTTCTTCCTCAAATTAGGAGACCAAAATTGCACACAATACTCCAGGTGTGGTCTCACCCGGGCCCTGTACAGCTGCAGTAGGAGCTCCTTGCTCCTAAACTGAAATTCTTTCCCAATGAAGGCCAACATGCCATTAGCTTTGTTCACCTCCTGCTGTACCTACATGCTTACTTTTAATGACTTATGTACAAGCACACCCAGGTCTCATTGCACCTCCCCTTTTCCTAATGTGACACCAGATAATAATCTGCCTTCCTGTTCTTGACACCAAAATGGATAACCTCACATTTATGCGCATTATACAGCATCTGCCATGCATCTGCCCACTCACCCAACCTATCCAAAGTCTGATAGCATCCTCATCGCAGCGTACACAGCCACCAAGCTTTGTGTCATCCGCAAACTTGGAGATGTCATTTAATTCCCTTGTCTAAATCGTAAATATATATTGTAATAACTGGGGTCCCAGCACCGAGCCTTGCAGCACCCCACTCGTCACTGCCTGCCATTCTGAAAAGGACCCGTTAATTGCTACTCTTTGCTTCCTGTCTGCCAACCAGTTCTCCATCCATGTCAATACGCTACCCCCAATACCATGTGCTCTAATTTTGCACACTAATCTGTTGTGTGGAACCTTGTCAAAGGCATTTTGAAAGTCCAGTCCAAAGTCCAGAGATGAGAGGAGCTTGCATTTGGCCCCACTTTTGATAATGGAGAAATTAACAATGGAATATGTATAGTACGGCCCTTTTTTCAGCAAGAGGGTCTATAACATCGAACCGCCATTGTGGCGACTGGCTGCGGAGGCCTCAAATAAGCCCCGACCTCGGGTGGACTAGGAGCAGGAGGAGGACTGGATTTTTTGGTGCCTTCCCTCACAGTGGAAAGTGTTGATTCTGCTGTGGGGGGACGTTCATGTTGCATCCTATAGTGTATTATGTCTTTTTTTCCTTTTTATTTTATATGGATGTATGGTAATCTAATTTCTTTTATTTTATATGGATGTATGGTAATCTAATGTAAAGCACTTTGGCTTCAACGCGATTTGATTTAAAAGTGCTATATAAATAAAAATTACTTTTTTAACTTTGTGGTGTTGATTCAAGTCAGATTAATGACATTGTCACTTAACTTTCGAGGGAGTTATGCAATAGTATCCAAAATGTGTTTGCAAAAAATAAAAAGGCATAATTCTATGTTAAGTCATCTGTATTTTCATCTGTAGAATGATTAGTTCATCTTTTGAGAATATCTAAGTTTTAATCACCGAGACATTCCTATCATTCAAATCAAACATGCTATTTAGATTAGGGAATGATTACTACATCTTGATTTTGGGTCATCAGCAACGTAAATGCAATTGCTGTGTACCTTTGAAAGAAGTTGCACAGAAAAAATTGCCATCTCTATGAATTCGATGCCCCATTTTTAAAGCATCAGTTCTGATAATGCAAGGAAATAACATAATTGATTCTGGACTCCCAGTTATTAAGCTGGGTGAGCAGTCAACACATTGAAAAATATTTGCAGAAAACCAAAAGGTGAAAGGCGCAATTTGTTAACCGGTTGCACAAGTAACTGCAGGTGCTGGAATCCAGTCTGAAGATAGGTCCCAACACAAAATGTTGTATGTCCATTCCCTCCACAGATGCTGTCTGACCCGCTGAGCTGCTCCACCTCTTTTTTGCACTGTTTTTAACTGATTGACTTAAATACTTTACAGTTGATAAAATAAAAATCGACCATGATATTAAGGTAGAAATTGGTCTTTCAAAAAAATGCTATAGTTTTAACTTTTGTTTTGGAATCTTTCATGTCACTCATAATTTCAGACTGCATCAGTTACTTTAGGAACAGAAATGTTGCTAAGCAGCAGCACTCTTTTTTAAATAAATAAATAAATAAATAAAATGTTACCTTGTATAGCTTGTCACAATTTTAAGAGTATTAGTTCGTAGATAAATTAACTTTGTATTTCCTTTATGCTGAAAAAGGCCATAAAACTGCAGAATCTATAGGGTAGCTGGTGATCACTGACAACATCCTCCAGATTTCTGAGCTTGAACTGCATTTGTGCTATTCCAGAAATCCCGTTTCACAGAATAATGGCAGTAAATATTGACAGGTTCATTGTCACTGAAAGCTCAAAATCTGGATCATGTAGTCTTCCAGGGGTTTAAGACTTTGCTAAGTTGCTAAGACTTTGACTATCCCTGTAACAACGGGTTTTGAAAATGCAAATTACAGAACTTTTAAGGTTTGTTATTTTTAGAATTGTACTTTGTATTGTACTTTGATGTTTTAATGACAACTCTGAGGCATTTAATCAGGCTTGTAGTTCCATTGAACTATCCATCCGCAACTATTTAATTCTGATGTGATACAATCAATGATTAGTTAAGTTAATACTCTTAATTCTGTAGGGAATCAAGAAGGCAGCTTTCGATAGATACCAGACCCTTCCGGCCAGCATCAGAAGGAAATCCGAGTGATGATCCAGATCCGCTACCAGCCCATCGGCAAGCACTTGGGGAGCGGCTGTATCCTCGAGTTCAAGCAATGCAGCCAGTGAGTGATGAGAAATTTCCTTGTTTGGTCCTTTACCTGGCGATTCATAAGATCATAAATGATAGGAGCAGAATAAGGCCATTCGGCCCGTCAAGTCTACTGCGCCATTCAATCATGGCTGATCTATTCCTCCTTACCCGATTCTCATGCCTTCTCCCCATGACCCTTGATCCCCATACTAATTAATAATCTATCCCTGCCTTAAATTTCCATTGATGGCCTCCACAGCCTTCTGTAGGAAAGAATTCCACAGATTCACTACTCTCTGACTAAAGAAATTCCTCATCTCCTTCCCAAAGGAACCCTTTAATTCTGAGGCTTTGACCTCTGGTCCTAGACTCTCCCACTAGTGGAAACATCCTCTCCACATCCATACTATCCAAGCCTTTCACAATTCTCATCTTCGGTGCAATTATTTTTGGAGATTTTGCTGCACTGAATTTTTAAATGTTGTATAATTTTATATATATAAAGTTGTAATGTATTAATTAAAAATTTGTGTTTTAGGCATTTGCAAGTAAAATTACTGGAATGTTACTAGAATTATCCCCTGCACAGCTGCTGCTGCTTCTAGCTAGTGAAGACTCATTAAGAGCAAGGGTTGATGAGGCCATGGAGCTCATAATTGCACACGGAAGGTAAAGTACATTATCCTTCTCAAGCCAAAATTGCATATGCTGGAAATCTGAAATAAAAGCAGAAAAAAATCTTGAATGTTCAGCAAGCATCTGTGGAGAGAGAAACCGATTAATAGCTATTCACTCAACTGGCTATGAAACATCTCCACAAATGCAGTCCGACCTACAGCGTATCACTAACATTTTCTCTTTTTATTCCAATATCCTTCTGAATCTGTATTTGTTTTATAGACAATAAGTGCTGGAGTAGGCCATTTGGCCCTTCGAGCCAGCACCAGCATGGCTGATTTGTATAATATAATGTTTAATATTGCATTTACAGGGAAAACGGTGCTGATAGTATATTGGACCTGGGATTGCTTGATGCATCAGATAAATCTCAGGTAATGACATTTTATTACTACTAATAAATCTTGCTATTTGTTTGTAAGCAATATAATATTATTAACAATAACAGAATTGTCTTTATAAAAAATATGCAGAAGGGCAAATTATCTGGCTGCATTAATGTATATTTTTTATGACCTTCACGTTTCAATTTTCATCAACTTATATCTATAGTAATCCTTCACCTTCTCAGGAAGTATAACTTATTATTGAAGAAGCCTGCAATTTCTAGTTGAAGTTTTAGTTTTAATTTTCATTCTCTAATCCTGATGTTTGGATTGCTAATGCTGTTGTAATATTCTAGACGGTTTTAGTTTTGAAGTTGTCATATACCAGAGGAATTAGAAGGAAAGATTATAATTGGCCAACAAATGAAAGACCTTGCTGCAACTGATGATTTTAGAAATTGTGCTTGATTTTTTAAATAATCTGTAGCAGGACACTAGAAAACGACATGGTTCCAGTCGAAGTGTGGTTGACATGGAATTGGATGAACCAGACGATGGTGATGATAATGCTCCATTATTCTATCAACCTGGAAAACGAGGGTTCTACTCGCCAAGGCCTGGCAAAAACACAGAAGCACGCCTGAATTGTTTCCGTAATATTGGCAGGTAAATTACATTGGAAAATCATGATTTTGTACCATTAATTTTTTTTCAATTTCATTCTTAAAATTGAATATCATGCCTGTACCTTTGCATTTTTTCAGGATTTTGGGCCTGTGTTTGCTACAAAATGAACTATGCCCCATAACGCTAAATAGACACGTTATTAAAGTTTTGTTAGGAAGAAAAGTAAGTATCAATTTTGGGTGTAATTGTGTGTGTTTATAATATATGTCCATCATACACATTTTATATGAATTTATTAATGATTTTCAATTTATTCCAGGTGAATTGGCATGACTTTGCTTTCTTTGATCATGTGATGTATGAGAGTTTACGCCAACTTATCCTCGCCTCTCAGAGCCAGGATGCATATGCAGTGTTTGCAGCAATGGACCTTGCTTTTGCTATAGATCTTTGTAAAGAAGAAGGTGGAGGACAGGTACAGTGGCACTTTGTGTGAAAGCACAATTGTAATTCGAATTATATTAGTGAATGCCTAAATATACGATTAATGGCCAGATCCTTAACAGCATTGACGTACAGAAGGATCTTGGGATCCATACCCATAACTCCTTGAAACTGGCAATACAAGTAGAGAGCGATAAAGAAAACTTATGGTATGCTCGCCTTCATTGAGCATAAGAGTCAGGATGTATTGGTGCAGCTTTACAGGACTTTGGTAAGGCTACACTTGGAGTATTGTGTGCAGTTCTGGTCGCTCCAATACAGGAAGGATACGGGGAGTTTGGAAAGGGCATAGAAGTTTGGTCCTGTTTCCTAAAGGCCCCGTGTTATTGCGACGGGAGAATGGCGAGCGCTTTCCTTCCGCTTCATAGATACAAAAGCATAGATACAAAGGCTCACTGCTCTTCCACCGACACTGGGAAGGCAAGCGAGAATGAGAGAGACGATGCAGAGTAACTACTGGCCGCCTCGCTGACATCTTCCAACCGGTGCACCAGCGAGTCCGTACCGTCTGTTGACGTGGCTATTCTCGCTGCTGATTTTGTAGCCCTCGGCCGACAGCGCTTCCTTCAGTGGTGAGGGGAGAGAGCTCCTTGATGACTAAGGGCACACTGTTAGTGGCAGTGGCGGCCTGAAGAAAGCACTGTCGAGCATTGGCTACAACATGAACCACAACAACTGAGTTAACCAGACGGTACAGCAGCTGGTGAAGAAACATAGAAATTAGGTGCAGGAGTAGGCCATTCGGCCCTTCGAGCCTGCACTGCCATTCAATATGATCATGGCTGATCATCCAACTCAGTATCCCGTACCTGCCTTCTCCCCATACCCTCTGCTCCCCCTAGCCGGAAGGGCCACATCTAACTCCCTTAAATATAGCCAATGAACTGGCCTCCACTACCCTCTGTGGCAGAGAGTTCCAGAGACCCACCACTCTCTGTGTGAAAAAAGTCCTTCTCATCTCGGTCCTAAAGGATTTCCCCCTTATCCTTAAGCTGTGACCCCTTGTCCTGGACCTCCCCAACATCGGGAACAATCTTCCTGCATCTAGCCTGTCCAACCCCTTAAGAATTTTGTAAGTTTCTATAAGATCCCCTCTCAATCTCCTAAATTCTAGAGAGTATAAACCGAGTCTATCCAGTCTTTCTTCGTAAGACAGTCCTGACATCCCAGGAATCAGTCTGGTGAACCTTCTCTGCACTCCCTCTATGGCAATAACGTCCTTCCTCAAATTTGGAGACCAAAACTGTACGCAATACTCCAGGTGTGGTCTCACCAAGACCCTGTACAACTGTAGTAGAACCTCCCTGCTCCTATACTCAAATCCTTTTGCTATGAAAGCTAAAATACCATTCGCTTTCTTCACTGCCTGCTGCACCTGCATGCCAACTTTCAATGACTGGTGTACCATGACACCCAGGTCCCGTTGCATCTCCCCTTTTCCTAATCGGCCACCATTTAGATAATAGTCTATTTTCCTGTTTTTCTCACCAAAGTGGATAACCTCACATTTATCCACATTATACTGCATCTGCCAAACATTTGCCCACTCACCCAGCCTATCCAAGTCACCTTGCAGTCTCCTAGCATCCTCCTCACAGCTAACATTGCCCCCCAGCTTAGTGTCATCCGCAAACTTGGAGATATTGCCTTCAATTCCCTCATGCAGATCATTAATGTATATTGTAAATAACTGGGGTCCCAGCACGGACCCTTGTGGTTGTGCCTGCCATTGTGAAAAGGACCCGTCCACTCCTACTCTTTGCTTCCTGTTTGCCAGCCAGTTCTCTATCCACATCAATACTGAACCCCCAATGCCGTATGCTTTTAGTTTGTATACTAATCTCTTATGTGGGACTTTGTCGAAAGCCTTCTGGAAGTCCAGGTACACCACATCTACTGGTTCTCCCCTATCCACGCCACTAGTTACATCCTCGAAAAATTCCACAAGATTCGTCAGACATGATTTACCTTTCGTAAATCCATGCTGACTTTGTCCAATGATTTCACCACTTTCCAAATGTGCTGCTATCCCATCTTTAATAATTGACTCTAGCAGTTTCCCCACTACCGATGTTAGACTAACTGGTCTGTAATTCACCGTTTTCTCCCTCCCTCCCTTCTTAAAAAGAGGCGTTACGTTTGCTACCCGCCAATCCTCAGGAACTACTCCAGAATCTAAAGAGTTTTGAAAGATTATCACTAATGCATCCATTATTTCCGGAGCTAGTTCCTTAAGTACCCTGGGATGCAGCCTATCTGGCCCTGGGGAGTTATCGGCCTTCAATCCATTCAATTTACCCAACACCACTTCCCGACTAACCTGGATTTCACTAAATTCCTCCTTTGACCCGCGGTCCCCTGCTATTTCCGGCAGATTATTTATGTCCTCCTTTATGAAGACGGAACCAAAGTGGTTATTCAATTAGTCCGCCATATCCTTGTTCCCCATGATCACTCACCTGTTTCTGACTGCAAGAAGAAGGGCTTGCTGGTGCAGTTTTTTTTGTTTCTATCCAGTTTTAAGGTTATTCCGACTTGCGTAAAATCTGACGTGTAAGGGTTTATGGAATGTAACCCTTGTGTAAGTCGGAAAGTGACTAAAATGATGATAGACATTGATAGATTAGACGCTCAGAACTTTTTTCCCGGGATGGAAAATGCCAAATACTAGAGCGCTAGCTTTAAGGTGAGAGGGGTAAAGTTTAAAGGAGATATGCAGGGCATGTTTTTTTTTCACAGAGTGGCGAATGTCTGAATCAAGGGCCTGTCCCGCTGCAGTGACCTAATTTGTGAGTTTAGAAGAGTTTGCGCTCGATTCAAACTCACAGCATGGTCAACACATGGACCTAGGAGGTCACTGTAACTCTCCTTCATGGTCGAGGGAAGTTCCCGCATACACGCGGCCTCAGTTTGGTCGAGGAAAGTTTTTCAGCATGCTGAAAAATTTTCCGCGAGTAAAAATTGGTAGGCATGGTTCTTTTGAACTCATAGTGCTGTGGAGTGGGGTCGCTAGGCAGTCGAGGTAGCCGTAGGCAATCTCCTTTGCTGATCGGGCAATTTAATTGGCTCATTGGAGTTTTCAGAACCAAGGAAAACCGACTGGTAATGTTTAATGCCCGCTAAACGTTATTAAAACTTGTATGGCTTCTTAAAAGTGTCTCCATTCCTTCTCTCTTCTTCCCCCCCCCGCGCTCTCTAAAGGACTTACTGTACTCTGTGCCAGCCCTCTTTTACCTTCATGTTCATCGCGGGTGTGAATTTCAGACAGCACTCACCCGCTTTCCCTGGCCCCCGCCTTTGCGATGTGTGTGTTGACGGTTGATCCAGCTTGCGGTTTCATTGCTGACGGTCGATCCAGCTCGAGATTTTTCAGGCGAGTGCCCTCGAGCTTGAAGGTCGAAGACATTCGCTGAAAAGTCGCATTAGTGGGACAGGCCCTAAACGCTGCTGGAGATGGCAATGGGGTCAGATGCGATAGTGACATTTAAAAGGAATGGTGGGATATGGATTATGTGCAGGTGGATAAAAGTTGGTCCAGGCATCATGTAAGGCACAGACACAGTGGTTCCTGTTCTGTGTTCTATGAATTAATGTGATGACCAATAATAAATGTATTTTCAGATACACAAAAGGCACATGTGAAGTTGCACTAAAAATTGTGCTATTGGGGCATGTTACGGAAATTACAATATAAATTCTAACCTGTTGATCCCTCTGGTAATTCGAATTGCTAGCTGCAAGTATCAACAAGTTAGAACATTTGCATTGTTTCATTTGGATTCAAAAAGGATATGATTATAGGTCAGGCAGCATTTGTGGTGGAGAATGGACAGACAACATTGCAGGTTGAGACCCTTCCTCTTGACTGGTCTCTACTCCAGAGGAAAGGTGATGACACAAAGCTTTGACTATCGATGTCCCTCTACAGGTATTGCCTGACCCTGTGATTTCCTCTAGCTGCTTGTTTTTGCTCCAGGTTTCAGCATCTGCAATCTCTTGTGCTCCAATAAAAAGAACAAGCTTAATTATTTAACCTTTTATTGTGTACACAACAAATGTCACAAAATTAACACAATACTTTTGACATTTTTATAATTGATTAAACTTTTATGAGAGTATAGATGCCTCTTGGCATCAAACTTACAGCTATTTTTTTCTTTTAGTATTTATTTTCTGCTTTGTTCAGTAGAAACAATCTGATCGACTGCCTCTAGAGATCCAAAAATACTGTAATGCTTTCCTCCTTTGACACTGCATGTCGTGTGTGATCATGTAGAAAATGTTAATGTTTATTATTGCAGGTTGAACTTGTTCCTGGTGGAGCCAATATTCCAGTCACTCCTTTGAATGTTTACGAATATGTTAGGAAGTATGCAGAATATCGAATGTTGGTGGTTGCTGAGCAGCCTCTTCATGTAAGTGGATATATTTCTAGTGCAAATTTGTTGTTTTTGCTAGAAAAAAATCACGTATGAAGTCAAATCTTCAAAACCACAGTCAGTAAACCTGTTAATGCTACGGAAACACTGTTGTGTTGAAAATGTGCTTTTTCGTTTTTTAATGTTTTGCTCCGTAGTAAGACTTTCCCAAGATTATGCAAATTTTAATTTTGTTCTAGCGTAAGAATACATGGCATTTGATTTTTCTTGACGTCATACCATTGACTCTCGTTTGACCCAAATAATGAAGAAGCCCATGCCTATATGCAGGAAATCCTGCACACCATTTAGATTGAGAATTGAAAATAACATTTGTGCCTTAAATGCCAAACAGTGGCCTTCATCGATTTACCGTCTTAAAAAGGGTTCTGAGCTGAAACGCCAGCAATCCATTCCCTCCACAGACGATGCCTGACCAGTTGCGTTACTCCAGCACTTTGTGATAAGGCACAAAAAAGGAACATCACGGTTATTCTTCATTTACATGGATAAGTGCTTGTGTAATAATACTTGAGCTCAACTACGTTCAGGGCAGAATCATTTGTTTGATGTGTGTCCTGTCCATTTATTCCAACATGTAGAGTGTGTAGTGCCAGGTACATAGAACAGCTTTTGAAAGTATCATTGATAGTGTCTCCCAAACCCCACAACCTTTACTACCAAAAAAAGAACTGTAATTGGGAATAATGCCTTCACCTCTAAATTTGTCCCTCGGTCACATGCTCTTCTAACTTGGCCAGATTCACCATTCTTTCATCCTTGAAGTCCTCAAATCCTCCTACCCAACAGTAATATGGGAAAATCTTTGCCACATGCACAGTAGTCTTTTAAGTTGATTCACTACCATCCAAGCAGTTACTGGGGTTAATACAATAAAACATTAACTTTGCCAGAGGCACCCATGTCGATTGACTAAGTGGGAAAGAAAGATTATCACACCCTAGTTAGCTGGAGCGTAAAGTTTAGTGTGTTGAAATCCTGTCACCAGGGTTATATCTGATAATTTTGACATTGTTCAGTGTGAACTGAATAATGCCCCAATGTTAACTTATTGTTTTCTCTTTGGAAGACTTGTAAAGATGACAATTAAAACTTACCACACCCTATGATTCTGCTTTACTCTGGCCATCAAACTAATCCTGTAATTCTTAACTCTTCAGTGTTTATTTTTTATAACCCTATTACTAACCCAGCTAGCAACTGTCTTCCTTTTTAACTGTTCTAATAGCAGTTTTCCTTATCTTTTCTTTGAGCTTTTATTTTCTGAGTACTGTTTCTTGTATTTGAAAAACAAAATGCTTGACTCTAATATCTCCTTGCCATATTTTCCAGTTTAACATCTTCCTTTCAACCGTTTTATGTTCAGATGGCTTTAAACATTTTGTTTCCATCCATGGCAATATCCCTTTCCATAGGACTTATTCATTTATGTTTCAAATTATTACCATTGAGATCATCTGATACTAAAATTAGATTTTTGTCAACTTTTTGGTCACCATTATTTTGGCATTTCAATAAAATTAGTCTCAGTTAACTCCACCTGCCAACAGGTCTATATAACAAAAATAATTGAGCAGCTGTATCTTCAGGATTTTATCTCTAGAGGTTCAAGTATCCCTTTTGTTGACCTTCTAAAGCTTGTTATCTTTGAAAGTTTAATAGCAAATAAATCTGTTTTTGTTTCTTAGGAGGAAATAAGTTGATTTGATGCCTTGTCCTAATTAGTTTCAGGAGAATATAGGTGTTGACAATTTTTTATTTGTTCTTTATCTGAGATGGGATTCTGTTTGTTCTCCTTTTTCCGCCATATGATACCACACTCCCACTGTTTTAGCCTAAAAACACTGAAGAAAATGAACTGTAAAATCAAAATTGGGATTAAAAGTAATGGATTACATTTTTCTCTTTTATCTGAGTGGCATGTTGTCTGGGTTTTTAGCCCCTGCACACTCATCACCCATTAAACAATACAGGTAATAAAGGATTGAGATCATTTTTAAAGCATATTCTCACTATCTTTACTAAAACTAATTTGGGCACAGAACATCAGGTTTTACTGGCCATCCACCATTACACCATGGCTATAATTGCCAAATCCAGATCCAGTGGATGAATTATGTGGCCAAATGCATCCCAGAGACAAGGAACTGACTGATGTTTGGGTATGAAAAATGCTATTCAGAAGGAGAGGCTTCACTTCCAAAACTCCATTGAAAGCCATCAAAGCCCCATCCCAATTGTGAAATCTAAATGGACATCTAATTTGATATCTCGTAATGTTCAGAGCAAGCAAAAAATAATCTAGCCATCAAGTCACAGCTCTAAATAGTAAATCTTGCCTTCTGCTTTAAAAAAAAAAAAAAAAAAATTTGCCGTTGATCATTTTTTATTGTGCATCGATACTGCCTTATGTGATAACAAAGGGAATTTACCAAAATCCTTTACACCCTGGCCACTGTTATAACACCCTGTGATTAGATTATAGAAACTTACAAAATTCTTTTTATGCAGGAAGATTGTTCGATGTTGGGAAGTCCAGGACAAGGGGATCCTTTAAGACCGAGATGAGAAAGACTTTCTTCACACAGAGAGTGGTGAGTCTCTGGAACTCTCTGCCACAGAGGGTAGTTGAGGCCAGTTCATTGGCTATATTTAAGAGTGAGTGGATGTGGCCCTTGTGGCTAAGGGGATCAGAGGGTATGGAGAGAAGGCAGGTACGGGATACTGAGTTGGATGATCAGCCATGATCATTGAATTGCAGGCTCGAATGAATGGGCACCTAATTTCTATGTTTCTATGTTTCTCTCAACCCACTGCAACTGTGCTGACCTTCTTGCCCAGATACACCAATCCCATTGGCATGCATTAAAACTGTATCCCTTCTATTTGAATGTTCATCCAAATGCTTGTTAAATTTGTAATTGTGTCTGGTCCCACTAACCTCTCTAGCAGCATGTTCCAGCTATCAACTGCCTAATTGAACTTGCCCCTCAGGTGTCCTTTAAAAATTCTATGTCTCACTTTGAAAAATAACACTATATCCCTACCATAGGAGAAAAAAAAACCTATCTAGCCTATCTATGCATCTCATAGTCTACACATCCTTCTGGTCACCCTTCAGCCACCTCCATTCCATAGAAAAGAAGTCCAGTCTATCCATTCTCTCCCCACAACTAAAGTCATCTAGTCCAGGCAACATCTCCTCTGCACATTTTCCAACGCAATCGCATCCTTCCTGTTGTTTAGCCTTCCTAAATAGTTATTAAACATTGTAATTTGAGTGTTTTCAATGTTATGTTGCTTTTTTTTTTACTACATTATGCTTACAACTAACATTGATATTTGATCATTTTATAGGCTATGCGGAAAGGATTGCTGGACGTTCTTCCTAAAAATTCACTTGAAGATCTAACAGCAGAAGATTTTAGGCTCTTAGTCAATGGCTGCGGAGAAGTGAATGTCCAGATGCTGATTAGTTATACATCTTTCAACGATGAGTCTGGTATGAAGCAACAAATTACTTTGGGGCTATTGGCATGAATTAATATTAAGCTTTAGCTATTTAATTTGTGTCTTGTGTATGGAAACATTAATAAATCTTATGCAATATCTGGCCTGATGCTAAGTACTCTGGGTTGTGTATAATTTTGGCTGACTTTTTTAAAATGCTAGGGATGTGGTGGTTATTGTAGTTATGAATTAGATTGTGCAGCTTAAATGTTATTATTTTCTTCTCTTTGGCAGCATCATGGCCTAAACAGTCGCAAACAGTTTCTTAGTTGTTAGCTGGTTACGTTTACTGGCCTATGGGAAATATCATCTGGCACTTTTGTAAAATTCTTCATGCCTTCTCATCAGAGGACAGACCTTTTACTTTGTAGTATTGAGAATTTTACATTTAAGTATAATTATTAAATTTCATTTCAGGCTAGAGGTCCAAGATTTTAAAAGACATTACATAAAACACATTGCATATAAAAACACCATAAATACATATAAAAGCCTATTATATTATTTATCAAGACATCATAAATTATATACAAAAAAAAACAACATGATTTTAAATCCAGAATAAAAAGAAAGATCAGTGTCCTGCAACGAGACAGCAATACCAGTGTCTCCACAACTGGGATTCGTAGCGCTAAACCTTATGTTTGACAAGGCCAGGATAATTATATTTTTAGAGTCATTTATCCTGCAAATGAATTTATACATATGATTTCTTAGGATAGCTTCTAAAGTACTGACTCATGCAGCCACAAACCTTTTACTAGCACTACACTGTCTAGGTTTCCTTAGCAGTGTTCTCATGGCATCATTATAGGCTACCTTTAATCTCTGCAAACTTGCCTTTCCATAGTTTGTCTACAGGTGCACAGTATAGAGTGGTGTGCAATTTGCTCTAAACAGACATCTTCACCACATCTGCACAAGCACCAAACTTACGCAAGAGAATATTTGCCTGTACATATAGAATATGTTGTTGCCTATAAATATCCTCATCTGTCATTTGTTCCGTGATAAAATGCGGAAGATATGTTTCCTTATTACAGACACTAAGATTATTTTCAGACAATTTAAAATCAGGAAATTTTAGATATTTATCCCCTTTGATTCTACTGATCATAACAATACTCTTACAAACATTATATTTAATATTATGTTCCACACCATACACAGAACATATAGTAAGGAAGTACTGGAGACCAGTGCTAGATGGACTAAAGACTACAAGATCATCTGCAAGCATAATATGGTTCCCTAAAATATTACCAATCATGCACCCAGTAGTACAGGCTTTCAATTGCTTGGACAGATCATCAATATAAAGATTAAAAAGGACTGGGGGCAAAATTCCCCCTTGTCTAACACCACTGCTAACCCCAAATGGGGCTGAGACCCTATTGCCCCATTTTATTTGCATAGTCTAGTGGGCATACCCTTAAGCCAGAATTTGCACAATGTATTTAGGCACCCCTCTTTGACTCATTTAAATTACCTTGACATTAGTACATTAGTATGTGTCAACAGTATGATTCATACAAACATGGAATTCATTTGTATCCATAAGGAGTTTGAAAATTACATCCTTATGTGATCAAAGAAGTTCACCTTGATAGAGAAAATTAACATATCCAGGCTAATCCCAAACACCCATATGTGAATTTTTTTTTTTTTTTAATTTCAGGTGAAAATGCTGAGAAGTTATTACAATTCAAGCGTTGGTTCTGGTCCATTGTGGAAAAGATGAGCATGACAGAAAGACAGGATCTGGTAAGAATTGCATTTTATAGGTTTGTAAATTAGAGACCACCAAAATATTTCCTTTGTTCTTGATAGCTTTGTTTATGGGATGAGGGTGTCGCGTCAAGTATTTATTGCCCTTCAGAAGGTGATGGTGAACTACAACCTTGAATAGTCGCATTCCTCCTATCGAGATTATTAACACAATAATGTTGGGTCGGTCATTCCTGTATTTGAACCTATTGGCAATGAATGAACAACCGATTATTTCCAGCTCAAGATGGTTTGAAACCTGTAAATGCTGGTACTTTTTGACCTCTTTGATGGTAGAAATTGAGTTTTTGCAGTGCTATTAAAAATATTAATAGCACTGTTATTAACACTCCATGTTAAAATATACATATTCAAGCTCTAGTACATAGTTGTTTAGTTTAGTGTTAATTTAGTGATACAGCACGGAAACAGGCCCTTAAACCCACCGAGTCCATGCCGACCAATGATCTCTGTATTTTTACTGAAGCAAATTAACCTATAAGCCTGCCGTCTTTGGAATGTGGGAGAAAACCAGAGCACCTGGATAAAACCCACAGGGTCACGGGGATAATATACAAGCTCCGTACAGACAGCACATGTAGTTCGGGTCGAACCCGGGTCTCTGGCGCTGTAAGGCAGCAACTCTACAGTTGTGCCACCATGCCGCCACAAATGTTGTATTGCATTGACCGGGAATCGAACCTGGGCCTCCCGCGTGCCAGGCAAGAATTCTACGACTGAACCACCAGTGCAAGTCCTAGCGGTAGAGGAAGTGAATGTTCTGCGGGGTGGATTGGTACAAATCAAAGGATTTTCTCTCTTGTGATGGTATTGAGCTTAAGACTTGTTGAAGTTACGCACATTCTGGCAAGTGGAAAGTGTTCAATTTAACATTTGATGTGCCTTTTATAGATGGGGCAAAAGTTTTGAGGAGACTGATAACTAACCTGCTCCTTTGACCACAGTGTTTATGTGGCCTGCCCAGTTCATTTTCCTAGTCGACAGTATCCTTCAATACGTCACTGATGGGGATTTAGTAATAATACCAGCGATAGAAGATGGTTGAAGTCATCTGCAGCAGATAGTCATTGCTCAGTACTTGGGTGTTAACAAAGGCCCAGCAAGATGTATTGAAAATAGTTTGCTGATGATGATGTTTTCTTTCTGAACTTTAGGTTTACTTCTGGACATCAAGTCCATCATTGCCTGCCAGTGAAGAAGGTTTCCAACCAATGCCTTCAATCACTATTAGACCACCCGATGATCAACATCTTCCAACTGCAAATACCTGCATCTCGCGTCTATATGTCCCACTTTATTCCTCCAAACAAATTCTCAAACAAAAACTGTTACTAGCCATTAAGACCAAGAACTTTGGTTTTGTGTAGAGTATAATAAAATGTGTGTACTGTGTGTAATAATATAACTAGGTCCAAGTTTTGTAGATTAATTTTTCATTTGTCTATAAAATTTATGGAAGTTAATGCTGTCGCAAACCTGGAGGTTCTATGGTGGTGAACATTCCTGTATTTGGCTTGTAGCTGAAAGTCCAAACCACAGGCTGTAGTGGCTTTGACTGTAACCTTCTAGGCTTTTGGCTATTCAGTAACCTGTTAGCCTAACCGCAGCCAAAGATGACAGCAGATCATGTATTGTTACACTGTGATTTATGGTCATTAGGCCTAGGAGAACTGAAAATGTTTCTGAAATTTCACTGCTGCCTTTGTCGAAAGTTTGATCAAAGGTTCTTGTACAGAGGGAAGTAGGGGAATTCCAAATAAAACAAGAGAATGCTTTACATTTTGTGTGTGACTATTAAACCTGGTGGGAATAGCCCTTTTGTTTGCTTCATCCATTTATCATTGGATACATTTTAAATTAAGTATTATGATTTGTTCCAATTAATATTGCCATAAGAGGTTAAATATACTTTGTCCTTCAGCCAAGACACAGTTAAGCTGACTTAAACTGGTACGGACTCATTTAATTTATAAAGATGTTTAGTTTTGGTATTGACAGTACCATTCAGTCACAAAATGTAAAACTGAGCCTTGCTTTGTGCAGGTTGTACAGTATGCTTCTATTTATCCAAGCTACTTAAAAAAAAAAAATCATTGGTTTGGGTATTCATTAAGTTTAACAAATGGTTTGTTTAGGTTTCAGATATCAAATTGTGTACTGTACCAAAGAGTTGGCAAACCAGTGCACATGTAGAAAAGTGCATTTTTATATAAAAATAAAGGAAATTTGCATTCTCTGTTCTTGCTGCAGTTCACGCACTCCTGTCGCTTCCTCACGCGCACCATTAATATCTCCACTTATTCCCCTACCTTTGTGACAGCTTTATACTTGATGTTGACGTGTAATGCTTTTCCTTGTGTGCAACGGAAAATACTGAAGTTATCAGGACTTTTGTGATCTATGTGTGAACCCATTACTTGTTTTACATTGTAAATAGTCCGTTCTTACATAATAGAAACAATATAGCACCATATTGATTCAATTTTTAATGCATTGCATTATGTTGGTCTTGAGCTTGTAACCTGAAAAACTAATTTGTATTCCCCATTTTGGAGAACAATCCCTTGATCTATTGCAGGGTAATTAAAATAGCAACTGGTAGCATTTGAGACACCTTATACTGAGTTTTGAAAGTTGATTTTTAACGTGTTACTTCATGAACATGTTAAAAACAGGCTTCTTATTCTAATGAGGAATCAATGAAAACCACATCAGCTGTGAGTGGACAGCATTTCAAACACTCAGTTCCTATCTAAATTCATTCAAAACAGTGCCAACATTCTTAATATTATATATCTAAAAGCATTGATCCAGATTAATTATAAAAGTTGATTTTTATCATGAAGTAATATTAACACTATTGAGATTGCTCTATTTGCATCTTATTTTCAATTTTCTGGAGAAAACAACATGAACAAATACAAAGTATGATAATGTCATGTCAACATGGATTTCAAAAGGAAATGTTTTGCTTGTACAAACGTTAAATCCTTTTAAACTGACAGTCAGCAGCATGAGTAATAGAAACATAGAAACATAGAAATTAGGTGCAGGAGTAGGCCATTCAGCCCTTCGAGCCTGCACCGCCATTCAATATGATCATGGCTGATCATCCAACTCAGTATCCCGTACCTGCCTTCTCTCCATACCCTCTAATGGTAATACTCTGGTTGAATTTATCTAAATGTTCAAAAGGTGTTCAATGAGAAGCACCTAAATAAGCTAACAATGTCAGAATGGGTGGTTAATTCCAATGGAAGCAAGTGAATTATGAAGTTCTGCAAGGTTATTGCTGGGGCTACTGTTTGAATTTTACATTTATGATAGGCAATGGAAATAAATACAATTATGTAATGAAGGTCTTAGCATATTGTGGGGAAAAGGGAAAGATGGTGGTGGGTGGTAGCAAGCAGACAACGTGGTTCCTAAAGAGACTGCCAATAAATTAGAGGATGATATTAATCAGCTTGCAGGGTGGGCAAATAACAAGAAAATTAAGTTCTGTATAAATATGAGCAAGTATATTTTGATAGAATAAAATGGGCATTTGTAATTTGGAAGATGTGAGTATGTGGATTAGAGGCAAGAATTTGGATGATCCATTTCAATTACTATAACTACCCAAAGAATTGTGAAAATATGGAATTCATTACCACAAGAAATGGATTAGAGCAGTACTGATGTACTTTAAGAAGTTCAGCAAGTTGCAGTAGGAGGGAATAGATGAGGTCCTAGATACAGCACAGGCCCTTTGTCTGCCTGAGTCATTGTCAGCCATCAACTGCCCATTTGCACTAATCCTACATTAATTATTTTGTTTTTAAGTCCCTCAGAATTGTCATCAACAATCCCCACCCCCCAAGATTCTGCCATTCATTTACATGCAGTGGAGGCAGTTTTTTGTGGCCAATTAACCTACCAAACTGCACGTATGGGATGTTGTAGGAAATGAAGCACCCAGAGGAAGCCAAAACCGTCATAGTGAGAACATGTTGACTAGAGATAGAAAGCAGCAGAGGTTGGGATTGAAACGGAGGCTCTGGCTCTGTGATGCAGTGGCTCTATTGGCAGTGCTATTTTACAATTGTGAAAATAAGAAATGACTTGTGGAAGATAAATTTCAGCATGTTGCTCGTCAATGGCCAAAGGTAACCTTTGCTGTTTGAGTACAAAATCCATGTCCCAACCCGGGGCTTGAATCTTTAGGTAGAAATGTATTCTCCGTCTTGCAAACAAAACATGGCCATTTTGCACTGATCTGAACTGGTGAAATAGAGTTCACTTGGATGGAGCTGAATTTCACAATGCCATATTGCATATTTAGTGATCAATGTCATCTTCCACACACCCCCCCCCTACTCTAAATTGCAAGACATAATTAAAT
Organism: Okamejei kenojei; assembly: GCA_035221665.1. Taxonomy (NCBI): domain Eukaryota; kingdom Metazoa; phylum Chordata; class Chondrichthyes; order Rajiformes; family Rajidae; genus Okamejei; species Okamejei kenojei. The sequence continues at coordinate 99,952,996 of CM069134.1, forward strand.
GCTGCCCTGTATCAAGATGGTAAGATATATGGAATTTTACCAGCATTTACAGACCATTCCCTCCGCAACTCCCTGGTCAACTCGTCCCCACCCAAACCACCCCTCCCCAGGTACTTTCCCCTGCAACCGCAGGAGATGCAACACCTGTCCCTTTACCTCCCCGCTCGACTCAATCCAAGTTCCCAAAAAGTCTTTCCAGGTGAGGAAGTGGTTCACTTGCACCTCCTCCCACCTCATCTACTGTATCCGCTGTTCCAGGTGTCAACTTCTCTTCCCCTCCCCCGTTCTCCCAGTGGTTTTACTGTCACTGACTACATTCTATCTTTGTCCCGCCCACTCCCCTGACATCAGTCTGAAGAAAGGTCTCGAACCGAAACGTCACCCATTCCTTCTCTCCAAAGATGCTGCCTGTCCCGCGGAGTTACTCCAGAATTTTGTGTCTACCAAAGCATTAGCAGTGCAGACGTCTAATTTGTTTTTAAAGAAGACACAAGGAACATCTGATGCTCGTTTACAAATAAATACCAGTGCTGGAATAACACAGTAGGCCAGGCAGTATTTGTGGACGGCATGGACAGCAATAGCAATATTTCAGGCCAGAACCCTTCATACCCAATAGTTTGAAGAAGGGCTCGATCCGAAGCATCGCCTGTCCATGTCTTCCACAGATGCCCCTACCTGCTGAATGGCCTAATCAGTTTTTTTTTAAGGGGCTGTGGTATGTCTATAAGAATGTGGAGCACTATAGGATAGATTATAAGAATTAGCCAAGTCTATTGTTTAATTAAAAGACTAGTTTACTATGTAGAAGTAAATTAGAAACAATTTTTACTAAACAAACAGTTTTTTTTCCCCCAAGCAGTTCCCAACAGTTTACCCCTTGGTCGAAAAGATCAGGCTATACCAAGAAAATATAATCAAATTGCTGACTTTGAGAAGAAGGGCCTCGACCCGAAACGTGGCCTATTCCTTCTCTCTATACAGATGCTGCCTCACCCGCTGAGTTTCTCCAGCATTTTTTGTCTACTTTTGAGTATTTGAAGCTGGCTTTTCCGGTTCTGTACTGATGGATCCTTCTTTTGTAGGTTGATATGGACACTTTCAGATGGCGTGATATCAAGATTCAAGGCATAATTTGCCAGCCCATTTTAATCAGCTAGATTATAACAGTCCAGGATCTCAAGGAAATAGACATTCATATTTATTGATAAGGACCTAGCCAATTTTTCAATTTTATAATTGTCACAGGTAGTGATTAACATGTTAACAATATGTAAGCGGAGCAACAGTGAATCCCTCGTATTTATCATTTATTAACACGTATTGGTTATTTGCTACTATAGAATAACTTTTTAAGCGTAGTGTCTTTCAGGAAATGATAAATCATTTTTAGAAGTCCATGTTCTATTGTAGATTTCTCAGCTAAATGTAATTGGATATGTTCAGTGATGGGTCATGATCATTAATAGTCATGAATGTGTGTGCTGCTGCTGTTGAATATCTAATTAAAATGTAACATAGATATAACGGTAGAATCGCACGTAACAATTCAGGAAGAGCTAACTTCTAATGTGGGGATCAACAAATTAACTTGAGGAATTATATGTTCCCTAGACTAATATAAGTAGTATTCTCTGCAGAAAATAAATGTAGACATAACATAGATTATTGCTCTCATTTTAAATAAAATCTTCCCATGTGTATTTATCTATATTTGTCTCCAAAATTTCCTTCACAGACAACATTGGTATCTCTAAAATTACCTTTCAATATTCAGGGTAATCAAACAAAATTACTGGAACTCACATCAAATACATCAACCTGAAAGGTGCAGTTTAAAAAAAAAGATTGCTGGAAAAAATACTTTCTTAAAAAAAACATTAAGTAGATAAAGAGCATCAAGTCAAAGGTAATGCCAATCTGTCTCAAAGTTATTTGATTAAATAAACATTTTTTCACATCAGGAAAATATATACATGATACATATAAACATTTCAATTTTTCCTTTAAATGAGAGAAGTCAGCGTGTTAATTTAATCTGATCAAATCATGGCCAGTCCAATTTAAGCACTCATAATTTACAGTATATATTCAATGTTAAAATTAATTACTACATTTATCCAGGCAAAATTAAAACTGTAGAGAAATAAAACATGTTTAGAAAATTATAAATCTTAAATGGAGTAAATTAAGAAATGTTAGTGCAAAAGATCCTGGCAATTTAAATCAAAATCCTTTAAAGTTATGCCTATAACATTTGTTGAAATATTAATGCAATTATTTTAAAATAATATTCACTGTCTAGCCAGCCATTGCCTAAGATTTTAAAGGTGGGAGCATTATAAACGGAAGCATGGCTGGTTGATGCAGTATGCTATGTATTAATGAATCTCAAATTTGTTGAATGGTTGAGTTGCAGGTAAACCCTAGGACTCATTTGATATAAGCAATTCTTGACACTGGATCGTTTTAATTGCTGGAGCTGTTGTACAACATCTCAAAATGGCTCAAAGTGCAATGTAAGGTAATTAGCAGCAGGTGCTAGAATCTCAAATTTAAAAATTGACAGACCACACCTGTGCAAAGTTCATGAAGGAACCATTGGAGATTGATCCTGGAGTTGTGCAGGAAATGTAAGGAGTCATGAGGTGTTGGAGCCCTATATCTTGGATAAACAAGTTAGGAATCATCCTTTCCATTCACAGTCATCCCCAGAATTATTTCTCCTCTGGTTCTGCCAATCTTCTTAGTGCTGGAGCTGGCTAAGGCTGTTACTGCCTGGAATCTAAACATGGACAATATAGGTGCGGGAGTAGGCCATTTGGCCCTTCGAGCCAGCACTGCCATTCAATGTGATCATGGCTGATCATCCCCAATCAGTACCCCTTTCCTGCCTTCTCCCCGTATCCCCTGACTCCATAGAAAATAGGTGCAGGAGTAGGCCATTCAGCCCTTCGAGCCTGCACCGCCATTCAATATGATCATGGCTGATCATCCAACTCTAGTATCCCGTACCTGCCTTCTCTCCATACCCCCTGATCCCTTTAGCCACAAGGGCCACATCTAACTCCCTCTTAAATATAGAACTACCTTTTGTGCCAGAGACTTCGTTATATTTAAGATCCCAATCTAGCTCTCTTGAAAGTATCCAGAGAACCAGCCTCCACTGCCCTCTGAGGCAGAGAATTTCACAGACACATCTCTGTGGAAAAAGTGTTTCCTCATCTCTGTTCTAAATGGCTTACCCCTTATTCTTAAACTGGCCCCTGGTTCTAGACTCCCCCAACATCGGGAACATGTTTCCTGCCTCTAGCGTGTCCAAACCCTTTATAATCTTATATGTTTCAAATAGGATCCCCTCTCAACCTTCTAAAGTCCAGAGTATACAAGCCCAGCCGTTCCATTCTCTCAGCATTTGACAGTCCAGCCATTCAGGGAATTAATATTGTAAACCTACGCTGCACTCCCTGGGGAACAAAACTGCACACAATACTCCAGGTGTGGTTTCACAAGGGCCCTGTACAACTGCAGAAGGACCTCTTTGCTCCTATACTCAATTCCTCTTGTTATGAAGGCCAACATGCCATTCGTTTTCTTTACTGCCTGTTGTACCTGCATCCTGGCAAGAAAGGATAAAGGAAAAGTCACTCGAGTCCTTCCCCTATCTCGCTTTCTCCCACGGTAGTTCAATCTAGTGTGTAGGAAGGAACTGCAGACGCTGGTTTAAGCTGAAGATAGACACAAAATGGTGGAGCAGAAAAGTATTAGATGGCGTTTTGGGTCATGATCTTTCTTCCGAAGAAGGGTCTCAACCCGAAACGCCACCGATTCCTTTTCTCCAGAGATGCAGTCTGACCCGCTGAGTTACTCCAACTTTTTGTGTGTATCTGCAGTTAAGCCTAGTCCCACTGTGCCATAAAATTTAAAGGAAGCTGTCTTCATATAATTTTTATTAATTTTTATAACCCTTTCAACCCAATGCTTCATGCTGCCATTTCTAATTTCAAAGCCGTGTATTTTCTGCCTGCTTTATTTCTGATGCCATTGTTAGCACTGGGTCTAACAACAGTATTACAAGTAAACTTTGCATCTGATGCACTCTCACTTGCATGCTGTGATAGCTGATGGAGTGAGAACCAAAAACAGGCCTGGTCCCCCAACTCAACCCATTCCCCCAAAGCAATATTCGACTACTCACCTATAGCCCCCACGGGAGGCCTGGTCCCCCAACGCAAACCGCTCCCCAACGCAATATTCCACCACTCACCCGTTCCCCCAATGCAATATTCCACCACTCGCCCATAGCCCCCAATTGTGCAGGGGTGGCTCTCTTCCCCTTATTCACCCTCCCTCATTTTAAACTTTAAAAAAAATGCAATTGCACTTGCTTGGGCTGGCAGTACTCGGTGTCCTGGGATTGTAACATTTTAGCGAGCAGGGCTACAATCCCATTGTGACGTCATACCTGTAACTGCTAGTGCAGATGGAAGAAACTTTTCTGAAAGTGGGATTTTGTAAAGTTAGAAATGTGAATAACTTGTAAAGTATAACATCAATTTGAACGAAAGTTGATACACCACGCCACAGGACAATTGTGAGTAAGGTGGTGCAATAATTGTAGCGCTATCGTGCACCGTTTTGGTGTAGCTCCGGGATCACATAGGCAGACAGGAACACACACACATGCATAGAAAGAAACAAGATGAGTTAATTTTCAAATAGTTTCTACTATTCCCTGATTTTTATGGTATTTTCATGATTATGTCTGCTTGTGGAAAAGATTCAACAATTTTGGATTAAATTTCCTTTATATTTGACTTGTATTTCCTTTATAAAAATGTAGTAGTACAGCCTAACATTAATAATGAATAGATCAGCTGTAACTTAAATATAATGTCACCTCATTCTGTACTCCCCAATGAAGTGTTTATCGCTGACCTATAAAATCCTGAAATCATCTGAACCACCTCCAATGGATCAACCTTTAATCGTTTAAACTCAGCATATTACATACAGTATCTAACAAAATGCCAGACTTGTCCATCGCGAGCACAAGAATTTCTTACGTTAACCAATAGAATCAGTTTAATGAAGGCCCCCATCCTAAATTCTCCGGAGAAATAACACAAAATGCTGGAGTAACTCGGCGGGACAGGCAGCAAATCTGGAGAGAAGGAATGGGTAATGTTTTAGGTGCGATTCCTCCAGAGAATGTTGCCTGACCCGCTGAGTTGCTCCAGCATTTTTGTGTTCTTGCCTATAGTGGTGTTTGAAATGGTGCAGTTTGTGTGTGGAATCCTGTAGGGGAAGGCAGTGTCTGAAGAAGGGTCTCGACCCGAAACGTCGCCTATCTCCTTCGCTCCTTAGATGCTGCTGCACCCACTGAGTTTCTCCAGCCTTTTGTGTACCCCCAGTGCAAAACTGAATATCACTTCACTGTTTTTATTGGGGAAGTTTGAAAGTTTTGCTCACCAGGTTACTTGATTTGATTGTATTTTTGTTGTTGATACTGTTTTAACTTAGATTCTCTGTCACTTATCATAAAACAAGTTTCTTGCTGCCATTTTGCTTGTAGTTGTACTTTATTTACAACACAAGGGGCAAGATGACATTTTTGAGAAGGCCAAAAAAAAAATGCAGGTTAGGCAACTTCTACAGAAGGATAAACTGAAAACTTCATCAGCTCATTCAACCTGCATTGTTAATTATTTTTTTCCATAGGTTCTCACTGAGCTGCAGAATGTTCCTGGCATTTTTTTGTTTTAGTTCTGATTTCCAACATCTGCAGTTAATTATGAGATCAACTAAGGAACCGATAAAGACAGGTGGAACTAAACGTTGAGAGCCATGTACATACTCACCTTTACTCCAGGACTAGTGCTTACTTGTCTATTACAGTCCTGAATATTGTATTCCATAAGGGGACAGCAGTTGGACATCTGTTTCAAGTGGTTCTGCCATTAGCTGTATATTAAATTATATATTGTTAAAGAAGGAACTGCAGATGCTGGAAAATCGAGGGTACACAAAATGATCGAGAAACTCAGAGGGTGCAGCAGCATCTATGGAGCGAAGGAGATGGGCAACGTTTCGGGCCAAAACCCTTCTTCAGACTATATATTAAATTATATAAACAGATCATACCATTGCTCTTGGTGATTAAGTAGTCTCCGCTGCACCAACCTTCCAGACAGATGTTTCCAAGCTACAATTTGTGTCCACTTTGTGGACTGCAAGGCAACTCTGCAGAAGGTCTGCATGTTGTAAGTATAATGGTGAATTTGTGAGAACATGGTTATGGTGATGAGGAGTCAGGTGGAGAGTGTATGAAATGGTCGGACAGATCACAGGAAATCCCGCATTTAAGGATTTTAATGTAAAATATATGCTTATGAGCTACTGGGCGGTCTGAAAAGTAGATGTGCAATAAAGTAATATTGCGAACCCCTCTTTCATACCAAGCTAGCATCTGAGGTACATCTATCTGACAACTCTAAGTGTAGCATGGAGCACATTCCTTATTTTCACTTTGCGAATGAAACAACACATCCTCTGAGTGAAAGGGGCTCCGAGAAGTACTGATTAGTGCAAAATCTGCTGTGCGTAGCTGTGTTTTTCTTGGGGGGGGGGGGGGGGGGGTTGGCTGCATGGTTCTTTGTAAGGGAGTTTCAGTTTCAGAGTTTAGAGTTTCAGTAGGAACAGGTTTGCATTTTGTCAGCAACCAATAGGTGCTGAATCATCTTGTTCTTTGCTCAAAGACTTTGAAGAATATCTGCCTAATGTCTTCATTTATTTCTCAATTTTATTTATTTTGCCTTCCCACAGCTCTGGATTATTTCAAATCTGCTTTAAAAAAGATTAAATTAATATTTGCACCGATACAGCAGCTGCCTGGATATGGAAGACCCTGCTGTGAGTGTTTATTAATTATTCAGGTAACCTCAGGCCTTGTGTGTAACAGGCTGAGTGAGCTGCAGATTGGCTCAGCAGTTCCAGAAACAAATTCAGCCAAAATCCACACCACTGTCAATACATCAAACAAATTCACATCTTCCAGTTTATAAAATTATTTGAAATGCCAGACTCCTAAAAAGTGTCAGTTATTTTGTATAGCAGTTGATTCAACGAGTGTACAGTTAATTAGCTTGGCGTGACGGACCATTGCAAAATGTCAGGATTTGCTGGACTGGCCTTGACGCTGGGTCCATTGATTGATAAGATGCAGCTTGCGCACTTGAAGTTGAGATCTGAACTAATGTAAAGAATGCTCTGCTTTTAGGTTGTCTTGTTTAATGATCTTGTTCTGAAAAAAGATTTAAACCAGGCCGGAGGTATTTCTTCACCTGTACCTTTGTCTTGCCTTGCAGTCAAAGATAAAGTAGAGCGGATAATTTGGCAAAAGCTTCACAATGGAATTATGTTTTTTAGTATATCACATGACAGAGAAAGCACTTTAGGTAATGTCACAGTACTAGAAACAACAATCAAAAGTAGGTGAACGATAATCACAAAATCTTAAAATAAGATAACTTTATAGACAAGAGTTTTGGGTATTTGCCCATTATTTATTCTAATGTTTATTTAAAAAAAGGTATCTCCCAGGCATTATATATTGGTGCAAGCTTATCTGTGCATAGCTGATATTGGGAGGCATGTCCATGTGATAATATCCATCATACATTGCTCTATAATGTCCTGTGTATTAGCACACATTACATATTGATGTGCAGTGCTTTGTTACTTAATAATATGCATACTAAAGTTTCTAATTAGCATCATAAGAAATAATTTCTTATAGGACCTTGACCCAGTTTTCCACAGTTTAGTTTAGAGATACAGCGCGAAAACAGGCCCTTCGGCCCACCGAGTCCCCACCGACCAGCAATCCCCGCACATTAACACGATTCTGCACACACTAGGGACAATGTACACTTATACCAAGCCAATTTACCTGCATACCTGTACGTCTTTGGAGTGTGGGAAGAAACCGAAGATCTCGGAGGAAAGCAAAGATCTCGGAGTAAACCCATGTGTTCACGGGGAGAATGTACCAACTCCATACAGACAGCACCCATAGTCACGATCGAACCCAGGTCTCCAGCGCTGCAAGTGATGTGAGGCTGCAAGTCTACCGCTGTGCCACCGTGGCAGCCCAAATTATTTGAAATTAACGTTGGGCAATAATTCTCCATCCATGGGGCCTAAATCTGAATCCCATTTCTAAATGACATGCATACTATGGTCCTCTCTCGGTTGGGTGCGCTGGGGTAACCTGACAGGTGAAGAAACTCATAGGAGAGAGAGAGAGAATCACCAATACCATTCAACTCTATCTAGATACACTTTCTGATCCTTGAAACTACACGCTTGTGAAGGAGACCATGATTAAGTAAGTCTGAAGAAATTGCATTTCTGTTGCTCTGCCACTGGGAAGGATGAATCCCTGCCCATCTAATGTGGGAGTCAGAAGCTGCAGGCTTCAAGCCCCACTCCAGACAGTCACAACAGGTGAGGATCGACCTCCACTTTGAATTCTGAGTTGACCTCCAACAAAGTACCTGCATGGAATCATGACAATATGTGGCACAGAAAGAGGCCACTTGGTCCACTTTCCACATAGTTGAAAAAGATAATTCAGATGAATCACATTTGCTTCCTCTCAACTGTGGCCTTGCAGAATATAGCACAAACATTTCTTTGTCCAGGTGCATTGAGGGTTTTAATATCCACCACCCTTTCAGGCAGTGAGTTTCAGATTCCCACCATCCTATTTGTTTTCCGCAACTCCACTCTGCTTACTAACATTTTTGAAAAGAAAAGGGATAAAATGATTAAATACAGATGGTTAGTTTTACTTCAATGGTGGGAAAATTATTGGAATCAGGCCTGAGGGACAATATACACATCATTTAAGAATACAAATTTGTTATAAAGAGTTAACATGAGTGTTAAATGATGGTTGAGTCTGACTATGGTAGTCAGATCCAGAAAAGGAGGAGTTTATTGACAGATGGGGGAAGAGATGGGTGGAGGTAGTCACTAAGGACAATTCTCACAATCCTCTGCTTCTGGTATTTTGCCAGCGGGCCCTCCTGTGTTATAAATGTTCTTAATTTTGACAACTCTTACAAAATCATCCCCTTATATTGGAGGATAGAGATGTGTCCCACCCACTCTACCCAAGCCTCTCATAATTTTATAAAGCTGGATTAAATCTCCCTTTAACATCCTACGTTTCCAATAAACAACACCAGCCTCTGACAAGGAACATTTTCAAGCCTGCTCCTTTCTCTCTCCTGTAATATAATGACTGGAACTGTGCATAATATTCTAGCTGTGGCCTACCCCTAGTATTTCCCGTGGTCAAATATGAGTTTCATGCTCTTATCTTCACTGATTTCATGGGCATTGGTTGTGGTATCTTGTAACCCAATCTCTCCCACTCTATCCACAATACTAATAACTGCACAGGTTAATTTGGGGATAGTTGTGGCCTGGGATTACAACCTATCAGGCTATTAATCAACTTAGATAATTATTTTATTTTTCAAGGGAAGCAAAAACAGCAAAGAAGCATTCCAGGCTCGATGTACAATTACTGTTCTTGATTTCAAAACCCCTGCCTACTTTGCCACTAGCAACCCCTCTGCCTCCAAACTGACCACCAATCTTTTGGCAGTTCCATCTCTGACCCAGTTGAGTATCCTATGTGCAGCTAAGTTACATCGACCTGGAAAATGCATGAAGCACTGCCAGCATCCACATCTTTGTACAAGGAAGTAACCTTCTTCTCTCTCAGATAAGCTTGGCTGGATATCCTGCAATAGATGTGATGATCCTGGGGGCAGGGGGCAGCAAGGTTACCTGTGCTCCCTGCTGAGAGCTCACATATTAATCTCCTGCAGGATCTGCTCTAGAGACCTGAATGGCTCCCTTATCCTGGCTACTGCTGCAGGTCAGTGCCATCTCACTGCACTGACAGAAGCAGACAACTACTGGAGAAATCTGTTAATCACTAGGGATCAACCAGGGGAGCAGGAAGCTTCATAACAAGGAGGTTGTGGGGAGTGCCAGTTTGGGAGTAAGCTGTCTGAATGTTCTCAATGTCTGAAGGCAACATTTGAATAGCTGTCATTTCTGTATTCCTATCAACAACTGTATATCTGGGGTGATTGTCACGGTGTTGTGTATCCCACCCATAGTAATTGTACGACTAATGTTCCGCATTGTTGCCAGTCCCTGGTTAGATTTATAGGCATCAGGATATGACCCTCATCCCCATTGGTTCTGCCTCACACTGTGGAGTCATGATCAAGGACTTGAGGAGCAGAAAGATCCCGATAGAATATGTGGGCAGGTACTGGCTGAATGAAGAACAAAAAGCTGCAGGTGCTGGAAATCTGGTGAAGGGCAATTGGTTCTGTTTTCCTCTCCTGCCGTCTCACATGAGGACTATGTTGAGTGGTTTCTCAGATGCAGAGAAAAACGATTTCCCCTCAGATCTTTCCTCCACATCCATCACTTCCGTCAACCAAGACTCCTCGAAATCTCTGCTTCCGATCCCCTTTCCTCTCACCAATCCCACAATTCCTCCACCTGGAATTCGCACTTTCCCTCTACAGCTCTCTTCTCTCTTTCCAAGGACATTTTATTGTTACATGTTGAAAACAGCTGATTTTGGAGCCTTTTTTTCAGGTGAACTTCATTCCTTGATTTGTAGATCTGTACTGCCACCCTGTGGCAATTATGCATTAAGCGAGATGGAAACCGAGTAGAAAATGGTGTAAGCCCATTAAATTGATATGTCTCCTGCTCAGTATCACAATCTTTAAATGTAAGTAACATTTTGATTTGAAGCCAATCAGTGGAAATTTAGTTGGGCAGTTGTTCCTACATATTTGACACTCAGTGGACCACTGCAATTTTAACAAGGCTAAAATGAGCTTCATGAAAAGTGCTTGCAAATTGTCTTAGCAACATGTAAAATGCAGACTTTATCTAGCTTGACATGGAGCTTACAGCCTCAGGATGTTATTCCCATGATGTAGGTGTTTTATAAATTAAGAAGGACCCTGACCCGAAACATCGCCTTTCCATTCCGTCCCCAGGTGCTGTCTGACTAGCTGAGTTTCTCCAACACTTTGTGTTTTGCTCAAGATTCCAGCATCTGCAGAGTCTTGTGTCGCTGCTAGAATCAGTAGACAGCTAGAATGATGTTGGATTCGGTAGGTTGCTGGGAACCAGCAGTTAGTGCTCCAATACATGTGGTGACCCTGGGGACAGGAGATAGCAATGTTACCACTTCTGATTGACCATATATACCCATCAACAAGGTCTGCTCCTGAGTTGCTCGCTAGTTCTGCCTTGTGTCACATTTCGGAGCTGTCTGTCTGCACTGACCACAGGGAACAATTGCTGGAGAAACCAAGCAACAACCACGGACCTTCTGTGATGTTTGGTGGACTGTGTGGGGTGGGAGGACCCGTTGCTCCTCCCATGCAGCAGGTGGCGCTGCACAGGACAAAGGGAGATATTTTGTATATAGTTCTCTCCTGTGTGTGTGTGTGTGTGTGTGTGTGCGCAGTCATTTTGAATAGTCTTGCTGCCAGCATTGAGTAAAGCATTAAAGACTTCTGTTGTAAATTAAAGAGTCTCAAGTTTTGTGCAGACCTAGAAAATGAACACGAAAAACTTGAGATGCAATGATTGGTTTGGACTAAGAGAGGCAACAATCCGAGAAGCAGCATGCAAATGCAGCCTTGAATGAATTGAAATGCTCTGTGGGTGCTAGGCTTGGAATGGAATGGAGCAGAGCACTGGAAAGAGCATTGAGATAGTTGTGTGGCCTTCTCTGTGGAATTAGCTGGTTGATACTCCACTCTGGGTGAAAAACATCTCTGGAGAGAAGGAATGGGTAACGTTTCGGATCGAGACCCTTCTTCAGACTTCTCAACCCGAAACGTCACCCATTCCTTCTCTCCAGAGATGCTGCCTGTCCCGCTGAGTTACTCCAGCTTTTTGTGTCTTCCTTCGAGTTAAACCAGCATCTGCAGTTCTTTCCTACACAGTTAGACAGATACATGGATAGGACAAGTTTGGAGGGATATGCATCAGGCCCAGGTATCAATCAAAGACTTGTCATTCAAAAATACACCAATAAATGCAAGTCTGAACGAAATTTCGTTGCATCTGGCTCACCGCGCAACATAAAATAACAAAACGATAAAATAGATAATAGTGGCGGCGCATTACATGGATTTCAAGAGTCTGATGGCTCGGGGGAAGGAGCTGTTGCAAACCCTGGCCGTTTTGCTCTTCATACCTTTTGCCCGAGGGTAGCAGAGTGAACAGTCCATGATGGAGATGTGTGGGGTCTTTTATAATGCTGTTGGCCTTGGACACGCAACGTTTGCACGCAATGTCCCGGATTGAAGGAGGAGAAGTCCCGATGATTTTTTCCGCTGTCCTCACCACTCTCTGCACGGACTTCCAGTCGGAGGCTTTGCAGTCCCCAAATTAGACAGATGCAGCTGGTCAAAATGCTCTCTATGGTGCCCCTGTAGAAAGTGGTGAGGACGGGATGGGGGAGGTGAGCTCTCCTCATCCGGCGCAGAAAGTGCAACCGCTGCTGCGCTCTCTTAACTAATGATGCAATGTTTTGTGACCAGGTCAGACTGTTAGTGATCTGCACCCCCAGGAACTTAGTGCTACTGACCAACTCCACATCGCTGTCATTGATGTGAAGTGGTGTGGGACTGTGCCGGTTTCTCCTGAAGTCAACGATGACCTCCTTTGTTTTGTCAACATTCAGGATCAGATTGTTCGTGTTGCACCAGTCCACCAGTTGTTTCACGTCCTCCCTGTAAGCCAGCTCATTGTCATCCCGGATAAGGCCCACCACTGTTGTGTCATCTGTGTACTTCATGATGTGGTTTGTACTAAACCTGGCACAACAGTCGTGGGTCATCAGGGTAAACAGCAGTGGACTCAGGACACAGCCCTGAGGGGAGCCGGTGCTCAGAGAGATGATTAACATCATCTCTAACACCTCTAACGTGTTGTTTCCAACCCGCACTGACTGGGATCTGTCAGTGAGGAAGTCCAGTAACCAGTTACACAAGAGGGTGCTGAGGCCCAATTAACCCAGTTTGCTTACCAAGTGCTGAGGGATGATTGTATTGAATGGTAAACTACTGAAGTCCACGAACAGCATTCGCACATGTGTGTTCTTCTCCTCTAGATGTTCCAGGCTCAGATGGAGTACGGAGGATATAGCGTCCTCTGTGGAGCGGTTTGGCCTGTAATCAAACTGGGACAGGTCAAGTGTGGAGGGGAATCTGGAGGTAATATGGTATCTGACCAGCCTCTCGAAGCACTTCATCATTATGGGAGTGAGTGCTACAGGGCGGTAATCGTTGAGACATTATTGCGGATTTTGTTGGCACTGGTATGATGGTGGCAGTCTTGAAACACGATGGGACGACAGCCTGGTTCAGCGAGGTGTTGAAGATGTCCGTGAGGACATGTGCCAGCTGATCAGCACATTCCCTGAGCGCCCGCCCTGGTATGTTATCAGGGCCAGCCGCCTTCCGTGCGTTGACTGCTTTTAGGGTCCTCCGGACATCCACTGTATCAAGACTGAGTGCCTGTTCATCACAGTGAGGAATACCTTTTCTCGCAGGTGTGTTGTTAAATGCCTCGAACCATCCAAAATATTTATTGAGTTCATTAAGGAAGTTTATGTTGTCTTTATAGGATGGTGGAGCAGTCTTATAGTCCGTGATTGTTTTGATTCCCTGCCACATGCGCCTGGTGAGACTAGTGAGGCTGTGACATGTTGGCCTGTGTGGGCGAGTTGGGCTGAAGGGCCTGTACTCCATAAGTCTCCACCAATCAGTGAAACATGGTTGCAGGAGGGCTGTGATTGGAAACTAAATTGTATCCTGTGTAAGGGGGGCAGTATGAAGGCAAGGGCAGTGTACTGTTGTGGATGTCAGATGTGGGAGGTCAGGGAATCTGATGGCCCTCCAGACATCCACATCTGCGCCAGGTGTGTTGAGATGGGGCTCCTAAAGGACTGTGTTAGGAACCTGGAGCAGCAGTTCGATGACCTCCGTCTGGTCAGGGAGAGTGAGGAGGTAATAGAGAGGAGCTACAGGGAGGCAGTCACTCCCAGACCACAGGAGGCAGACAAGTGGGTCACAGTTAGGAAGGGCAAGGGGCAGAGGCAGGGGCTAGAGAGTACCCCTGTGACCGTACACCTGGAAAATAGGTACTCGGGTTTGAGTACGATTGGAGGGGACAGCCTAGCTGGGGGCAGCAACAGCGGCCGGGCCTCCGGCACAGAGACCGGCCCTGATGCTCAGAAGGGTAGCAAAAAGAGGAGGGCAATTGTAATAGGGGACTCTATAATTAGGGGGTCGGATGGGCGATTCTGTGGACGCAGTCAGGTGACCCGGATGGTAGTTTGCCTCCTGGTGCCAGGGTCTCGCATGTGTCAGAACGTGTTCAAAAGATTCTGATAAGGGAGGGAGAGGAGCCTGATGTTGTGGTACACATAGGTACCAATGACATAGGCAGAAAAAGTGACGAGGTCCTGAAGGGAGAATTTAGGGAGTTGGGGGGAAAGTTAAGGAGAAGGACCAAAAGGGTAACGATTTCAGGATTACTGCCTGTGCTGCGTGACAGTGAGAGTAACATTGAAATGAGGTGGAGGATAAATGCGTGGCTGAGGGACTGGTGCAGTGGGCAGGGATTCAAGCTTCTTGATCACTGGGACCTCTTTTGGGGAAGGCATGATCTGTACACAAAGGACGGGTTGCACTTGAGCCCGAGGGGACCAATATCCTGGCAGGGAGATTTGCAAAGGCTACTGGGGAGACTTTAAACTAGAAAGGCTGGGGGGAGGGACTCGGGTAGAGGGGGCTAGGGGTCGGGGTGTGGGGCAAGAGGCAGAGAAGGGAAGCACTCGGACCCAAAATGTAGGCGAGAAAGATGAAAAAGTTAATAGAATAGAGAATAAGGGATGGTGGGTTTCTAAAATGTGTATATTTTAATGCTAGGAGCATTGTAAGTAAGGTGGATGAACTTAGAGCCTGGATTGACACCTGGAAATATGATGTTGTGGCAAATAGTGAAACATGGTTGCAGGAGGGCTGTGATTGGAAACTAAATATTCCAGGATTTCGTTGTTTCAGGTGTGATAGAATTGGAGGGACCAGAGGGGGAGGTGTTGCATTGCTTGTCAGAGAAGATATTACAGCAGTGCTTTGGCAGGATAGATTAGAGGGCTCGTCTAGGGAGGCTATTTGGGTGGAACTGAGAAGTGGGAACGGTGTAGCAACACTTTTAGGGGTGTATTATAGACCGCCAAATGGGGAGCGAGAATTGGAAGAGCAAATATGTAAGGAGATAGCAGATATTAGTAGTAAGAACAAGGTAGTGATTGTGGGAGATTTCAATTTTCCAAAAATAGACTGGGAAACACATTCTGTAAATGGGCTGGATGGTTTGGAGTTTGTAAAATGTGTGCAGGATAGTTTTTTGCAGCAGTACATAGAGGTATCGACCAGAGAAGGGGCAGTGCTGGACCTCCTGTTAGGAAATGAGGCAGGTCAGGTGACGGAGGTATGCGTTGGTGAGCACTTCGGGACCAGTGATCACAATACCATTAGTTTCGATATAATTATGGCGAGAGTCAGAACTGGACCTAGGGTGGAGATTTTTGATTGGAGAAAGGCTAACTTTGAGGGAATGCGTAAGGATTTTAAAGGAGTGAATTGGGACACTTTGTTTCATGGGAAGGATGTAGAAGAGAAATGGAGGACATTTAAAGGGGAAATTGTAAGAGTACAGAATCTTTATGTCCCTGTTAGGTTGAAAGGAAATAGTAAAAATTGGAAAGAACCATGGTTTTCAAGGGAAATTGGACACATTTCGAAAAAAGAGAGATATCTACAATAATTATAGGAGGCATGGAGTAAATGAGGTGCTAGAGGAGTATAAATAATGTAAAAAGAATCTTAAGAAAGAAATTAGGAAGGCTAAAAGAAGATATGAGGTTGCTTTGGCAAGAAAGGGGAAAGTAAACCCAAAGGGTTTCTACAGCTATATTAATAGCAAAAGGATAACGAGGGATAAAATCGGACCATTAGAGAACCAGAATGGACAGCTATCTGCAGAGCCAAAAGAGATGGGGGAGATATTGAACAATTTCTTTTCTTCCGTATTCACCAAGGAGAAGGATATTGAACTCTGTGAGTTAAGGGGAAAAAGTAGAGTAGCTATGGAAACTATGAGATTCAAAGAGGAGGAAGTACTGACACTTTTGAAAAATATAAAAGTGGATATGTCTCCAGGTCCTGACAGGATATTCCCTAGGACATTGAGGGAAGTTAGTGTAGAAATAGCAGGAGCTATGACAGAAATATTTCAAATGTCATTAGAAACGGGAACAGTGCCGGAGGATTGGCGTACTGCGCATGTTGTTCCATTGTTTAGAAAGGGTTCAAAGAATAAACCTAGCAATTATAGACCTATTAGTTTGACGTCAGTGGTGGGCAAATTAATGGAAAGGATACTTAGAGATAATATATATAAGCATCTGGATAAACGGGGTCTGATCAGGAACAGTCAACATGGATTTGTGCCTAGAAGGTCATGTTTGACAAACCTTCTTGAATTTTTTGAAGTGGTAACTAGGGAAATTGATGAGGGTAAAGCGGTGGATGTTGTCTATATGGATTTCAGTAAGGCCTTTGACAAGGTTCCCCATGGAAGGTTGGTTAAGAAGGTTCAATCTTTGGGTGTTAATGGTGGAGTAGCAAGATGGATTCAACAGTAGCTGAATGGGAAATGTCAGAGAGTAATGGTGGATGGCTGTTTGTCAGGTTGGAAGCCGGATACCAGTGGGGTGCCTCAGGGATCTGTGTTGGGCCCACTGTTGTTTGTCATGTACATCAATGATCTGGATGATGGGGTGGAAAATTGGATAAGTAAGTATGCAGATGATACTAAGATAGGTGGTGTTGTGGATAATGAAGTAGATTTTCAAAGTCTACAGAGAGATTTGGGCCATTTGGAAAAGTGGGTTGAAAGATGGCAGATGGAGTTTAATGCTGTTAAGTGTGAAGTGCTACATCTTGGCAGGACAAATCAAAATAGGACGTACATGGTAAATGGTAGGGAATTGAGGAATGCTGTGGAACAGAGGGATCTAGGAATAACTGTGCATAGTTCCCTGAAGGTGGAATCGCATGTAGATAGGGTGGTAAAGAAAGCCTTTGGTGTGCTGGCCTTTATAAATCAGAGCATTGAATATAGGAGTAGGGAAGTAATGTTAAAATTGTACAATTGTACAAATGGTAAGACCAATTCTGGAGTATGGTGTACAATTTTGGTCGCCTAGTTGTAGGAAGGATGTCAACAAAATAGAGAGAGTACAGAGGAGATTTACTAGAATGTTAGAAACATAGAAACATAGAAATTAGGTGCAGGAGTAGGCCATTCAGCCCTTCGAGCCTGCACCGCCATTCAATATGATCATGGCTGATCATCCAACTCAGTATCCCGTACCTGCCTTCTCTCCATACCCTCTGATCCCCTTAGCCACAAGGGCCACATCCAACTCACTCTTAAATATAGCCAATGAACTGGCCTCAACTACCCTTTGTGGCAGAGAGTTCCAGAGACTCACCACTCTCTGTGTGAAGAAAGTCTTTCTCATCTCGGTCTTAAAGGATTTCCCCCTTATCCTTAAGCTGTGACCCCTTGTCCTGGACTTCCCCAACATCGGGAACAATCTTCCTGCATCTAGCCTGTCCAACCCCTTAAGAATTTTGTAAGTAAATAAGTAAGTTGCCAGGGTTCCAGCAACTATGTTACAGAGAAAGGTTGAACAAGTTAGGTCTTTATTCTTTGGAGCGCAGAAGGTTAAGGGGGGACTTGATTGAGGTCTTTAAAATGATGAAAGGGATAGACAGAGTTGACGTGGATACGTTTTTTCCATTGAGGGTAGGGAAGATTCAAACAAGAGGGCATGACATGAGAATTAAGGGACAGAAGTTTAGGGGTAACGTGAGGGGGAACTTCTTTACTCAGAGGTTGGTGGCTGTGTGGAATGAGCTTCCAGCAGAAGTGGTGGAGGCAGGATCGATTTTAACATTTAAAAGTAAAGTGGATAGGTATATGGACGTGAAGGGAATGGAGGGGTATGGTCTGAGTGCAGGTAGATGGGACTAGGGGAAAACAAATGGTCGGCACGGACTGGAAGGGCCGAGAGAGCCTGTTTCCGTGCTGTAATTGTTATATGGTTATATGGTTTAATCATAGCTGATCTATCTCTCCCTCCTAACCTCGCTCTCCTGCCTTCTCCCCATAACCTCTGACACCTGGACTGATCAAGAATCTATCTATCTCTGCCTTAAATATATCCACTGACTTCGCCTCCACAGCCTTCTGTGGCAAAGAAGGTTTCAATTTGAGCGTCTACCTCTACAAAAGGTACTTTTCGGACTAACCACTTGCTCCCCCGAGGGACACTCTTCACGCTTATGATGGTTCAACCATACCCACGAGAGGGCTAGTGACCGTTCCTGTCTGCTACAAAGGAGTTAAGCTCGATAGCTTCACATTCTACGTCGCAGAAGGAAAGAGTCTGATGGGAGTCAATTTGTTTGATCAACTAGTGTTCAAGCTTCAGGACTCAACCGGCACGAACATCAATGTGATCAGCGACTATGGGCACGAGTACCCCTCCCTTTTCTCGGGTTTTGGGATAGTTAAAGGGTACTGCCATGCACCCCGTGTAGACACATCAGTCCGGCCTGTTTCACAACGCCTACAGCGTCTACCATATTCCGTTCGCATGGAAGTCTCAACGGAACTGAAATGACTCGAAAAGGATGGTATCATTGAGCGCATCGATTCATCCCCTTGGATATCGAATCTGGTTATCGTGTGACGCAAGAACGGTGAACTCAGGCTGTGCATCGATCTCAAATCGGTCAACAAAGCCATCATTGGGAAAAAATTAATATTAAAATTTTGGAAAGGCCCTGCATTCCCAACAATCAAAATGTGGAATATAGAAATGTCGGAGACACTCCATTTGGAGAGATTGAGGCTTATTCTTTTAGATGGGTTAGACCTCTTCAGAAGGATTTGGTCTCCGTATATTAAATATTTACAGGGTCATAACGGTTCGGCGCGAGGACTTGACTGAGGCCTGGATATTTGAATGGATGAAGAAATATATATAATAAATCATGAATATATCCTTAAGGGCGAATTAATAATAGAATATTGACTGGCCTTGAGGGGGATACGACATATATTGCCTGAAGTAGATTCATATTGCCCGAGTCGAAGACGAGGGCAATATGGATCTAGTGAGGGCAATATATGTCGTATCTCCCGAAAGAGGACAGTCAATATTGTTATCATTACCCATATCAGACATCTAGAGGAAAATCTGAACATCTCAGCTCGGCGGACTTCCACGCAAAATTTAACCAAAATGGACGCGGCAGTCTTCCTGTCTGCCGTTTGAATATTCTAAATTTCCCACGCAGCGTCACGTTGCCGTCACGTTGCCAAGTTCCCGGATGTGAGACCAGGGGAATATAAGACTATATTCCCCGCTGTTTTAACAGGTAAAGTCCATAGGCGTTCGCAAGAAAGGGGAATATAAGAAAATATTCCCCTGTTATCCCTGCTGGCAGTAAAAAGGAAGGGAATACAATTTTGTAAAAGCATACCTCAGATGTGTGATATGGGTAATAATAACGAATGTTCTATTCTCCATCAAACCTTTCTTATTCTTTATTCTATTTTCTATTTTCTTTTATCTATATAAAAAACTAGAAAATAGCATAGAAACAAATGATCTTAACCTCTTAATACCGGTACGAATATAAATATTATTAATTTCATGAGAATATTATTAGTATCTTATATTTTTAATTATATAAAATTGTGTATTTTCAATTATATAATAATTTAAAATTTAAAATCAGTGATAACACAAATATTGTTAACTTTACGAAAATATAATGAATATTATAAAAGTTTTACTAGTATTTCATATTATTAATCACATAATATTTAGCATTATACTTAAAATTAGAGACAAAATAAATAGTATTAACAGTATGAGTATATTGCTAATATTATAAATGTATTATTAGTATCATGTATTTTTAGTTATATAAAATATATAACCTTGAAATTTATAATTAAGAACAATATAAATAATATTAATAGTATGAATTGATCATTAATATTATGTATTTTTACTATAGTAAAATAATGTACTCTGTTATTATTTTGTTTCTATAATAAATAAATTTAAAAAAAAAAAAAAAAAAAAAAAAACAAAGCCATCATTCCGGACAAATACCCTCTGCCAACAATACAAGAGCTAGCTGCTTCCTTCCACGGTTCAACGGTGTTCATAAAACTGGACATGCACCGAAGCTACCTTCAGGTACCCCTAGCAGAACGCAGTCGGCAGTTGTCGGCATTCATTACACATGAAGGAGTATTTCAGTACCGTAGGATGCTGTGTGGACTGTGCTCAGAGCCTAGCGCATTTCAAAAAATCGTGGCGCCAGTTCTGGCAGGCATTGACGGAGCACTCAAGCTCCTCGATGATGTCGTGGTCCATGGAAGGGACAAGGAGGAATACGATCGATGACTGCATGCAGTGTTAGCTCGGTTCCCGCAACACAAATTGACGCTCAACGCAGCAAAGTGCAGTTACAGCATCCGAGATTGACTTTCTTGGGTACAGAGTGACAGCGACTGGAGTTCAGCTTACTCAGGCCAATGTCCAAGCCATCCCTGCACTCCCTGCACCAACTAACGTGAAAGAGATAGCGTCATTTCTGGACACCACCAACTTCTACCGCAAGTTTGTGCCGCTGTATGCGCAAATCACAAAAGCGCTACAGAAGCTGCTACGGAAAGACACACAGTGGGATTGGACGCATGAGCAAGACTTCGCGTTCAACACGCTGGAAGACAAAATAGCATCTCCGCCTGTTCTCGCACACTTCGACCCAAGTGCGGAAAGGTACGTCACAACAGATGCTTCTGGTATAGCGATCGGAGCAGTGTTCTCGCAGGGTATCGATGGAAGCGAACGACCGATCGCATTCGCGTCCCGACCCTTGACTGCAACCAAACGCAAGTACTCCACCGGGGAACGCGAAGCATTAGCGTGCATCTACGCGTGTGAACACTGGCACGTATACCTATACCGGAGACCATTCACTCTCCGTACAGATCGCCAAGTGCTAACTACGTTGCTGGGCACGTCAGGCTCAGGGCACCGTCCGCTCAGGATCTACTGATGGCCCGAACGCCTTCACCAGGACAACTTCAAAGTAGAATACCTCGCAGGTTTACGCAATCGCATTGCAGACATGCGCAGTCGCGTCCCAACGGTGGCACCCGCAATCACACGCAATAGCGACGCTTCAAGCGACATCGACGAATACGTTCTCGCAGTAATTTCGCACGCGATGGCGAATCTAGTGACGCGGGGAGAGCTGAAAGCAGAGTCGACAGCTGACGGCACACTGCAAATCGTCTGCCAGTATCTCAGGACAGACTGGCCCAAGGAGATTGCAGATGACTTGGTTCCGTACCACCGGATATGCCACGAACTGGCTGTAGTTGGCGATACAAGTGTCACGCGCGGAACTCCAGTGGTTATACCCAAATCACTGCAACACCACGTGTTACAACTGGCACATGAAGGTCACCCGGGCATTGTTAAGATGAAACAACGGTGTCGAGAGGCAGTGTGGTGGCCAGCAATAGATCGTCACGTAGAAGATTTCGTAAAAAATTGTGAAGCATTCACAATTAGTGAGAAAGCAACAAAACCACATCCTGCCGCTCTTCAACCAATCCCATGGCCGGACAAACCATCGAGGCACTTGCAAGTCGACATCTTTGGAGAGGTGCAAGTGGCACCAAGAAGCCAGCGGTTTCTACTTGTAGTACACGATCTCCACAGCAAGTGG
The DNA here is from genome assembly GCA_035221665.1 of Okamejei kenojei. Classification (NCBI taxonomy): domain Eukaryota; kingdom Metazoa; phylum Chordata; class Chondrichthyes; order Rajiformes; family Rajidae; genus Okamejei; species Okamejei kenojei. The sequence goes on from CM069134.1 coordinate 99,975,027, forward strand.
CCTGAGATCGCAACTACTTTCTCAGTCACGACAAGCTCGATCATCACGATTCTCGAAAAGCTGTTCACTAAGTGGGGACTGCCGGAGGTTATAACGACTGACAACAGCCCTCAGTTCATATCTGAACAGTTCTCCACTTTCCTCGCGAGTTTAGACATTCAACATCAGCGGACGTCGAGATACAACCCCCAATCGAACGGCAGGGTTGAACGATTTAATCGCGTGATCAAGGAAAGCATAAAAGCGAGCATGTCTGAGGGGAAAACGTCAATCCATATCTTCCTCCGATCCTACAGATCCACACCACACACGTTGACCGGGAAAACTCCAGCAGAGCTGATGATAGGGCGAAACCTGCGAACAAAACTGAATGCTCTTCAAGGTCGGCGACTGGGTACGAATCAGCCGCCCAAACAGACAGCATAAGCTCGCAAGCGCACTCTCCAAGCCGGTACAGATTAAACGGAGATTCGGCGAGAACGCATACCTCCTCCAAGATGACACCAGATGGAACGTGAGGCGTCTAATTGCAAGTAGACAGGGGCAGGAAGAAGATGAATTGGACACTTTTCCTTTCCCAATATCCAGTCAAGACAGTGATTGTGGTCAGCATACAGCAGAGCAGTCTATTCCCGCTCGCCGCTCTCAGTGACAGAAGAGGAGACCTCAGTATCTGCACGATTATCAGCTGTGAAGCCATAAACGTTATGTTCACCGAGCTGTTATTTTGGACTAATTGCATACGGACATTTTGAGTGGATAATTGGACTTGTATGATAACCTTCATTTACAAGGAGGGAAATGTGTTGTGTCCTGGAATCACCACTAGAGGGCTCTGTCTCGAAATGAATGTTTCCTCAGGGAGGGTCCCCGGGGGATCTGCAGGGCTTTAGGGCAGCCATGTTTAGCTTGTAATAAATACACTTCGGGTTCCGGACACCAAGTGGAGTTTGTGAATTATTTACAATAAACTCGAATACAACACCCAAAATTGCTCACAATATTCCAAATGCGGCCTGACCAGCACCTTACAGAGTCTCAGCATTCCATCCCTGTTTTTGTTAGCATTGCGTTTGCTTTCATTACTATTGAATGGCAGTGCTGGCTCGAAGGGCCGAATGGTCGCTCCTGCACCTATTTTCTATGTTTCTATGTTTACTGATTCGACTTACAGATTAACATTTTGGGAATCCTACACCAGCACTCCCAAGACCCTTTGCACCACTGATTTCTGCATTCTCTCCCCATTTAGAAAATAATCTACGCCTTTATTCCTACTTCCAAAATGCATGACTCCACACTTTGTTACACTATATTCCATCTCTATTCCATTTCTCTACCCACCCGCCCAACCTATCCGAGTCCTTATGCAGAGTCCCTGCTTTCTCTACACTACCTGACCCACCACCTATTTTGCTATCATCCGCAAACTTGGCCGCAATGCCTTCAATCCCCTCATCTAAATTATTAATATTCAACGTGAAGAGCAGCAGCCCCTGCACCGAGCCCTGCTGAACCATTGATGCGGCTTGACCTGCTGAGATACTACAGCACTCTGTGTCTTTCAGCCACTCAATGGGGTCAGCTGCAGGTCGAGCACCCTCTCTGCACTGTTCTAGAATTTAAACTATTTTATATTGGATGTAGCGTAAAATCAACCTCCCTTTCCCGGTTAATACTGAGTCTAAACATAGAGATGCAGTGACTGGCGTGAGCTCAAGAATCAAGAGAATGTTTTCTTATCGTATATCCTAAAACGGTACAATGAAATTCTTACTTGCACAGCACAATGGATATGTAAACGTAGTACTCTAAATACCATAATAAATATTACAGTTTTCCCTATATGTTTTTTTCCATGGCAGGGGTTAAATGAAAGTGTGCCCAGGGCATTGTGGTGGACTGGGCAATGTTCACCACTTTTTGCAATCTTCTTCGTTCCTGGGAGTTCAAGTTGCCGAACCAGACCATGATGCAACCAGTCAATATTCTCTCTACTGGACGGACACATGTAGAAGAGAGTATTCATCAACATGCCAAATCTTCTCAATCTGCTGAGGAAGTAGAAATGTTAATGGGCTTTCTTTATGATTGCATCAACATGCTGGGTCCAGGTCATATCTTCAGAGATATGCACACCCAGGGATTTAAAGTTTTTCACTCTTGCCACACCGGTTCCATCGATGAAGACAGGTTAGTGGATCCTCGGCCTTCTTCTTCTAAAGTCAACAATCAGTTCCTAGGTTTTACTGACATTGAGAGCAACGTTGTTGTTCTGGCACCATTTGCTCAATCGATCGTTCTATCTATACTTTGACTTATCATCATCTGTAATCCGTCCAACAATGGTGGTGTCATGGGTGAATTTAAAGATGGAGTTGTTACTGTGGATTTAAGAGAGAGTTAGATAGAGCTCTAGGGGCTAGTGGAGTCAAGGGATATGGGGAGGAGGCAGGCACCGGTTATTGATAGAGGACGATCAGCCATGATCCCAATGAATGGCGGTGCTGGCTCGAAGGGCCGAATGGCCTCCTCCTGCACCTATTTTCTATGTTTCTATGTGTTTGGCTACACAGTCATGAGTAAGGGGGCTGAGCACACAAACTTGAGATGCCCTGTTCTGATGGTTACTGAGTGGTGGGGAAGTGTTGCTGCCAATTCATGCTGATTGTGTTCTGTTGATGAGTATCAGTTGTATGGGAATGTGCAGACACCCAGTTCCCTGAGTTCCGTAACCAGTTGAGAGGGGATGATGGTGATGAATGACGAATTATGAACAACAGCCTGATATGAATTTTTATTGTCCAAGTGGTCCAGTGCAGAGGGTAGAGCCAGTGTGATCGCATCCTCCATTGACCTCTTGTGATAGTAGGAATACTATCTACATGTCGAGGAATGATTTAAAAAAAAGTAAAATTCGAAATACTGCTGGAGACAGGGGGCACTTATTGTAAGAAAGAATCATTTGCATTTCTGTTACATCTTGCATGGATTCAGGAACCCCCCACTCCATAATATGTAACCAGTGAAATATTTCTGAGGTGCAGTCACTGCACTGCAAACTTCCACAATAGCTCTTTGATAACGGTCCGAGATGCTGATTGAACGCTAAACATCAAAAGGGATAAATTCCTTTCATCTCAAATCACTGCCATGGGATCTTCCATATCATGGTAAATGGTAGGGAATTGAGGAATGCTGTGGAACAGAGGGATCTAGGAATAACTGTGCATAGTTCCCTGAAGGTGGAATCGCATGTAGATAGGGTGGTAAAGAAAGCCTTTGGTGTGCTGGCCTTTATAAATCAGAGCATTGAATATAGGAGTAGGGAAGTAATGTTAAAATTGTACAAGGCATTGGTAAAACCAATTCTGGAGTATGGTGTACAATTTTGGTCGCCTAATTATAGGAAGGATGTCAACAAAATAGAGAGAGTACAGAGGAGATTTACTAGAATGTTGCCAAGGTTCCAGCAACTCTGTTACAGAGAAAGGTTGAACAAGTTAGGTCTTTATTCTTTGGAGCGCAGAAGGTTAAGGGGGGGACTTGATTGAGGTCTTTAAAATGATGAAAGGGATAGACAGAGTTGACGTGGATACGTTTTTCCCATTGAGGGTAGGGAAGATTCAAACAAGACGGAATGACATGAGAATTAAGGGACAGAAGTTTAGGGGTAACGTGAGGGGGAACTTCTTTACTCAGAGGGTGGTGGCTGTGTGGAATGAGCTTCCAGCAGAAGTGGTGGAGGCAGGATCGATTTTAACATTTAAAAGTAAAGTGGATAGGTATATGGACGTGAAGGGAATGGAGGGGTATGGAGGGAATGGAGCAGGTAGATGGGACTAGGGGAAAACAAATGGTCGGCACGGATTGGAAGGGCCGAGAGGGCCTGTTTCCGTGCTGTAATTGTTATATGGTTATATGGTTATATCCACTTGGGAGAGCAGACCGCTCTTGGATTAATGTCTGTGGCAGTGCAGCACTCTCTCACTACTGTACTGTGGTACTGGCCTATTTAGCAGCTAACAGAAATGACAAGAAATTATTTTTTTCAAAACAAATTGCTGGAGGAATTCAACAGGTCAGGCAGCTCCTGGGGATGGAAATGGACACATGGCGATTTGGGCCGGGATCATTCTTCAGACTCCGTTAGGCAAACAAGAACAAATGCTGCTCATTCTAATTATAGGAACTTAATGTTGAAATGTTAATGTAATGACTGTAACGTTAGGTGTACTGAATCAAAGCCCTGATTTTGTATTTATAATTTTATTCTCTGCGGTTCCATGCAAACATTACGACAGCTGCTGCAGTGATTCATAGTTACTCAAAGTTCATGGGGGTGATCTTCAGGTTTATTTTCAAACGGTGATCAATTCAGGATTTGTGGGCCACGGTGAACACCAGGGCTGAATCCATCCTGACTTTCCTTTGTAACTTTCTGTTGAAATATTTTCTAGGTAAGCTGTGTATAAACTAAATGAAATCTACAGCAAATGCATTTAGTTCAAGTAATGGCATGTGACTGCAATGACTAATCATGCAACAATGCCAAGAGGAGGAAAGCAGAAAATATCTGAGCAGTCATCAGCTGAGATCAACAGAGAACGGAGAGCATGGAAACGGCCTCTTCAGCCCAACTAGTCCACAGCAACAATCAATCATCCATCACGCTAGTTCTATATTATTCAACTGTTGCATCCATTCCTTATGCATTAGGGGCAATTTACAGAAGCCAAATAACCTACAAACTAGCACATATTTGGGATGTGTGAGGTAAGCAGAGCACCCAGAGGAGACCAACACGGTCAGAGAGAATGTGAAAAATCCTCACAGACAGCACCTGAGGTTAGGAATGAATCTGGGTCTCTAGTACTATGAGGCAGCAGACGCAAGAAACCTAACTTGGTCCCTAAACACTGTTGGAGTGACCAAGCTTATTTACTGTCCTAGGTATCTAAGTAGATTTGGCATATCCATGTGGATCCATATAAATGAAATGTACAGTACTGCTCTTGATTCCCTGCACCTGCAGAAAATGTGCAACACAGCCCAGTTCATGACAGGCTCATCATTTCCTTCCTTCTATTCAATCTTCATGGTGTGTTGCGTTAGGAAGGCGAGAGGTTTTATCAAGAATGCCTGCCACCATGGCCAACCCTGTTTCTGTGTTTTAGCTTTTGGGAGAAGATCTTGAAAGTTTAACGTCCAGAACAGGTTCTTCCACACAGCTCCCCAACTCCTGAATCAATCACATCTTGGTACTCATTTCCCAGGGGGGCTGCCATATACTCTTATTCTTAACTCTACCTCATTTGGTTATTCCATTATTGAACTTCAGTATATTTTTGTACCACTTCAGGCCACACTATAATCTTTGTACCATTCAAATGTTCTGTATTCGTTATGGTATTTATTATTTTATCTAGAATCACCATGTACACTGCATATTATTTACTCTATCAGTTCTATATGAACAGAGAATTTCATTGCTTGCTGGTGTATAGAACAATACTCTAACCTGAATCTGACCTAGGCTGAACCCAAGAGATGAGTTGACAGTGGCTGCCCTTGACAACAAAGCATCTTTTGACCGACTTTGAACCTCTACTAAAACTGGTCAATAGCAATGAAAGGAAAAGTTCTCTAAAAGATGAATAATATCTAGCAATGAGGAAGATGCATGCGCTTGTTAGAGTTCAGTCAACCATGCCCCAGTATATTGACGTTGAGTTAGTCAGAGGGTGTCCTATCTCCAACTGTCGTCAGCTGCTTTAATACTGACCTTTTGGCTACTTTATGCATCATCTATAAATTGAATTGTAGCCTTTCCCCTGACTCAATCTGAAGAAGGGCCTCGACCCGAAATGTCACCTACTCCTTTTCACCAGAGATCACGTCTGACCCGCTGAGTTCGTCCAGGTTTTTGTGTCTATCTTCAGTTTAAATCAGCATCTGCAGTTCCTTCCTACACAATTTGTACAGCTACTTTAACAGCACCTTCTAAACCCACACCCTCTGTTGCCTTGAATTTCATGGGGAGCCGATGCATGGGAACACCCCACTTGCAGTTTCCCCTATGAGACATGTACCATCCTGAGCTGGAAATATACCCCCATTCTTTCGTTGTTACATTCTTCACATTTAGACTTTAGACTTCAGCGATACAACAGCGCAGAAAAAGTCCACACTGACCAGCAATCGCTCTGTACATTCACACTATCCTACACCTAGGAGCAGGGAGGTTCTACTGCAGTTGTACAGGGTCTTGGTGAGACCACACCTGGAGTATTGCGTACAGTTTTGGCCTCCAAATCTGAGGAAAGACATTCTTGCCATAGAAGGAGTACAGAGAAGGTTCACCAGACTGATTCCTGGGATGTCAGGACTTTCATATGAAGAAAGACTGGGTAGACTTGGCTTGTACTCGCTAGAATTTAGAAGGTTGAGGAGGGATCTTATAGAAACTTACAAAATTCTTAAGGGGTTGGACAGGCTAGATGCAGGAAGATTGTTCCCAATGTTGGGGAAGTCCAGGACAAGGGGTCACAGTTTAAGGATAAGGGGGAAATCTTTTAGGTCCGAGAAAAACATTTTTCACACAGAGTGGTGAATCTCTGGAATTCTCTGCCACAGACTGAGGCCAGTTCATTGGCTATATTTAAGAGGGAGTTAGATGTGGCCCTTGTGGCTAAAGGGATCAGGGGGTATGGAGAGAAGGCAGGTAAGGGATACTGAGTTGGATGATCAGCCATGATCATATTGAATGGCGGTGCAGGCTCGAAGGGCCGAATGGCCTACTCCTGCACCAACTTTCTATGTTTCTATGTTTACACACTCAGGACAATTTTACTACTTACCGAAGCCAATTAACTTACAAACCTGTACATCTTTAGGGTGTGGGAGGAAACCAGAGCACCTGGAGAAAACCAACACAGTCAGAGGGAGAATGTACAAGCTCCATACAGACAGCACCCGAGTCAGGATCGAACCTGTGTCTCTGCCACTCTAAGGCAGCAACTCTACCAGTGCGCCACCCTGCTGCCCCTGCCACACGGACCTAGGTTAGGTATGGGGATAAACTTTGCCAGCCACACCCATTTCTCACGGAAGGATAACGAATTATCATTATATTTGTACAGAGGCATAACTCTCCTGGCCTGAAGTATTCAAGGAATAAGTGTTGTCATTGTGCAGCTTAATGAAGCCAAGTGCAGTTGCTACAGCCCCACAGTAATGCTGAAAATAAATATTGTCAAAAATACTAGACGTCACTGTGAGATTTAATTGCCTGGGATTTAATTTAGATGAAAATGTGCAGTATTTCTGTGTTGTGTTAAAATCTTAGACAATAGCTTATTATTAAATAACTTGGCTTTGACGTTTCTTGACCCTCCTACTGAACTCTTCCTCTTGCTGCGGTGCTGTGTACATCCAAAATATAGACAGACACTAAATATCAAAGATGATTTTATTGTCATGTTTGTCCAATTTGGCTCCGGGAATGACTGCAACTTGTCACAGATAACACAGTACTGATCTCCTTCCTGATAATGTTATAAATCTAGACTGTTTAAACCAATAACGTAAGAAATGCACTTCTAATGAGAAACATGTTCCATGAAAGATCTGGCTCGTGGATGGGCAGGCTATTAAATATTTAGGTTACATTGAAGAAAACTAAATGTAATAAATCAGTGAGTTTAACAATTAATTCTCTCCTAATGAAAGAAGAGATCCTGACTGTAAGTGCCATGGTAGGATTGCGTAGCTTTATGAAGTGAGCTCTTGACTGAGTACATGAACCTAATGACCAAAAGAAAGCTGGTTACAATTTGAAAGAAAAACAATATGAAATATTGCAAATGAAGTTGCCGTGAGATTTGCTGCGCTATCTTTGACTGCAAGAAATAAAAGATAGCTTGCAGCCAAAGCATTACAAGTTTGAGAAATTAAGCTCCTGCAGAATGAGGTTCGTCACCTTTGAGTGAAAGCCAAAAGCCATTGAACTATTACAACTTCAAAGGAAGGACACAGCCAGTACATGGGAGGAATTATCCCCTCAGAAAATAGGAATTAACAAAAAACAAAAGAACGGCCAAATTTGACATTTAAAACCAATTTTAACTTTGAAGTCTAAAGAGAATGTCACGGTGAAATATGTAATGCTCACGATCTCTGTTTAGTATTGAGAGCATTTACAGAAATAATTCCAAAATAAATTTCCAAAATAAAGTCACCATATCTGTTGAAGAGCTGGGAAACCGGTGGAACCTAAAACTAAGGTAGATCCAGAATAAGCTACATCCTTCAACTATGGTGTTTGTGCAAACTTCATATCCATACAGTATATGTACACCAATTCTAAAATTTTATCAATTTATGTTATTTCTTTATTGCTCTGGTTATTGTGCCCCTTTAAAAAAATCACCTTGCATAATCATGGAAAGGCTGCCTTCGTTTTAGGCAGTGTCTTGGGGTCGTGGATCTTGAGGAGACTGGAGAGACAGCCACAGGAGGGGCATGAAGTGTTTTACAGGATGTTTGAATTGTTCTGAGCTCCTTCATCCGCTTACACTTGGCAACCGTATATCCCTGCCACGGATATTAATATCCCTAGTCAGAAGGCTTGTTCACCAGTTTGAAGGGACATGGGTCAGTTGAATTGAAAAGTATGTTCCATGTTTTCGAGGAAGCTTTGAGGACATCCTTAAATCATTTTCTCTATCCTCCTGGAAAACTCTTAACATAGCCAAGTTCAGGGTAGAGAAACTGCTTCAGGAAAGACGTGTCAAGTATACCAATTATATGTCCCACCCATTGGAGCTGGCTAAATGTGATCAGAACCTCGCTGTTGTCCTGGGAGAGGGTGCTCCTATTGGTTCTCCTGTTCTGTCAGTTGACTTTGAGGTCTAAATGTAGGAGTTAGAACATAGAAGAGTACAGTAAAAGAAGTGCCCCTTTGGCCAACAATGTGAGATAACAACTGAACCTGTTGGTGTCCTCACACAACATATGCTTTTCAACAAGAGTGGTCAGAAGCAGAAACCCCAATTACTTCCCCCTCATGGCAAAAGGCTAAATCTAGTCAATGTCACTGGCCTTCTGCAGAAAAGTTAAATAGATGCATTGGGCTATTGTTACATTTCATGCTGTTGATGTATTACTGATTCATGTGAATTTAGGTTGCAGGCTGATTCTATCAATACACATCATACACTAAACAGAATGTCAGCATAATGCAAGTACCACCAATTAGTGAATGAATTCTGTTTTGACTAGGCGATTTGGTAATAACATCAGTAATTGTATGTCCTGGTACCATTGATGAAAATTATAGTTTTAATAACAGATGCCTGGGAATAATCCAATTGTAGAATGTTCTAATTGAGGAGAGAGAATCATGGCATCAGTGTAACCATTTGCCCATGAATGATGTCAGTTTTTTTAGGCCTGTTTGAAAGTGTTCCAGGATATCATTTTTAATTGCAGAGTTTTAAAATAAGAATACTTAATATGTTTGTACACATTTCCATCTATTCTATGTTCCTAGGATGAAAGAATGGCAAAGTGGCAGATGTCATAGAGCTGCCACCTTACAGCTCCACTGACCCAAGTTCAATCCTCACCTTGAGTGCTGACTAGGTGGAGCTGGCACGTTCTCCCTGATACCACATACGTTTCCTTGGGTGCTCCCATTTTCTCTCATCCCAAAGACATGCAGATTGGTAGTTATTCGGCCACTGTATATTACCTTTAGAGTGCAAGTGAGTGGTAGATTCAGTTGGGGTGTTGATGGGAATACTGAGAGAATAGAATGAGATTAGTATGGGATTAGCGTAGCAAGGTGAAGAGTGGCCAGCATGAGCTCGGAAGGCTGAAGGGCCTGCTTCCATGCTATATGATTCTATGATGGGCTTGACTTGTAAGAACGCAGAGTTGGGGGCTAAAGACTTTGTGGAACTATTGATGAATAAGAAGTGGGATCTATACGATTCGGTGGGTTTTTTGAGAGCGAATCTCAGTGGATGTTTCTTTGGGACGATCTGGATCTGGGAACATGGTTTCTGAAAAGACAGAGGTGAGGAAACATTTATTTGGAATTCGCTACCCAGAGACAGAGGCTGAATCCTTGAATATGTTGCAGATTTTTCAATGGTACTGACGTCAAGGATAAAGGAAACATGCTGGAAAGTGGAGTTGAGGCCAGGATCAGAGCAGCCAACTTCTTATTGAATGGTGGAGCAGGTTTGAGGAGTAATGTGACCTACTCCTGCCCTCATTTGATATGTTCAATGTTTGTACCCAAACAACACTGCTTGGAAAATAGGATCTATTGTACTTGTTTATCAGGATTTAATTCTGGTTTGCTGCTGCACATGAGATAGTAGTTCTCAATATTGGTTCTGACTCTTTTCAGCGCAAAGCCATTCTCAGACGAATTGATGATAGATTTATCAGTGATTGCTTGCACAGAATGCTGAATCTTCTAGTAGTTTTGATTCACCATGGATGTTAAATGGATCAATCACCTCTGAGGAAACACTGTGAAAGACTAATGGAACCTGAACAGAAGGACTGTAATAAATCATGAGTCAAGGGCACTCCCTAATTGTGTGTCGGTAATTAAACTTGGGCTTTCCTGTAAAATAATAAAAGAGCAGAACCTAAATCAAACAAAATAGTTAATGAGTCTGAGATTCTGCCACCTCACATATAAGTAAGGTTTATGAAGAGGTTTATAACCTGGAATAAGCAGGCAATATGTTCTGTCCTTTTCTTTTACCTGATCATTTGGACATCTTACAATATATATGTGAAGGAAGGAACTACAAATGCCGGTTGAAACCGAAGATAGACACAAAAAGCTGGAGTAAATTAGCTGGACAGGCAGCATCTCTGGAGAGAAGGAATGGTCGTCGCTGTAGTCTTCTACAGCTCTTCTCCAAATTTTGTTCAATTATTATTCATGCTAACGTCCCCAACAAAGCTGCCCTCTCCTCAGTCCGAACACATTAGGAGGTGAGAAGAAAGATCTCAATGGACACATCAGCTGGGCCTGTGTCTCAGAAATGCCTCCAACCGCACCACATTAGATGAATTAAAGTGTCAGGAATGATCAAACGAAGGCAGATGTAGTTTGCAATGCAAGCTCTAACAAATGACAGGCAAGTGTTTTAGCAGCTGATCTTGATGTTGGTGTTTTGTTTGAGAGTTGTGGCTCAGCCCTATCACTGGAAGGACTGAGTACATTCACTGCTTACAGTCACTGAAAATAGGTACAGGCATGCAGGTACAGCAGGCAGTGAAGAAAGCTAATGGCATGTTGGCCTTCTTAACGAGAGGAGTATAGGGGAAAAGAGGTTCTTCTGCAGCTGTACAGGGCCCTGGTGAGACCACACCTGGACTATTGTGTGCAGTTTTGGACTCCTAATTTGAGGAAGGACATTGTTGCTATTGAGGGAGTGCAGCATAGGTTCACGAGGCTAATTCCCAGGATGGCGGGACTGACATATGAGGAAAGAATTGAATGACTGGGCATGTATTCACTGGAATTTAGAAGGATGAGAGAGGATCTTATAGAAACATATAAAATGATTAAGGGATTGGACACACTAGATGCAGGAAACATGTTCCCGATGTTGGGGGGAGTCCAGAACCAGGGGCCACAGATTAAGAATAAGGGGTAGGCCATTTAGAACTGAGATGAGACAAACCTTTTTCACCCAGAGAGTTGTGAATTTGTGGAATTCTCTGCCCCAAAAGGCAGTGGAGTCCGATTCACTGGATACTTTCAAAAGAGAGTTAGATAGAGCTGTTAGGGCTAGCAGAATCAAGGGATATGGGGAGAAGGCAGCAATGGGGTACTGATTGTGGATGATCAGCCATGATCAGATTGAATGGCGATGCTGGCTCGAGAGGCCGAATGTCCTACTCCTGCACCTATTTTCTATGTATCTATGTATTCCTTTCAATTGTGCTGATTGTCCATCGCCAACATCCAGCAAAGGCTACTATTTCAGGAATTCTTGGTCGAATATCTTACGAACTGGACCACAGCTTTGGTGCAAGATCTTTCTGTGAACTCTCTGAAAACCATACATCTTGAACAAGTTAGGTCTTTATTCTTTGGAGCGCAGAAGGTTAAGGGGGGACTTGATTAAGGTCTTTAAAATGATGAAAGGGATAGACAGAGTTGACGTGGATACGTTTTTCCCATTGAGGGTAGGGAAGATTCAAACAAGAGGGCATGACATGAGAATTAAGGGACAGAAGTTTAGGGGTAACGTGAGGGGGAACTTCTTTACTCAGAGGGTGGTGGCTGTGTGGAATGAGCTTCCAGCAGAGGTGGTGGAGGCAGGATCGATTTTAACATTTAAAAGAAAAGTGGATAGGTATATGGACGTGAAGGGAATGGAGGAGTATGGTCTGAGTGCAGGTAGATAGGACTAGGGGAAAACAAATGGTCGGCACGGACTGGAAGGGCTGAGAGGGCCTGTTTCCGTGCTGTAATTGTTATATGGTTATCTACCATCCCTCTTTTTAATTAGCTGCATTGCTTAAATTTTCTTCAACCAATTGCCCCTTATATTATTTAGTTACTTCAACACTATTTGCACTTTATTCTCATCCTTGGTAGTGTTTATTGTGGCTTTCACCCGGTTTATTGCCAGGCCAAATGGGAGAGATTCGTTTTCTATAACTCCCAGTGCAATCACTTTGTCCACCTCAGCTGGCCGTGCTGCAGGTCCGTGGCGCAGGTCAGTGACTGTATTCTGTACCCCAGGTGAACAGAGGTGAAAGTCGCACTGAAGCACACGAGGGAGATACAAGGAGCGAGAAGGCAGCTTTGCCTCAGGCTGCTCTTGGCATCGAGTCAATCAACTGCCTTGGCTGCAACATACAGGAAGCTGCAAAGCAGCTTTGCTGACAAGAGCATGAAGGAGTTGCACAATTTGCCATGGACACCCCCTTTCTCTCCCTCTCCCCATGTGCTGCTGCATGGCGATGACCTGCTGAATGACAGTGACTCTGCAGGAAAGTAAATCAGTTATTCTGCTGACCCCAAGACCCGACATCAAGCCATGTGCCCAGTGGTGGGATGATGAGATCTCACTGCAGTGGATCCACCACCTTTGAATGGTCACAGCCGAGCTGGGCACACCGCCATCAATGGCCCCGGTTGGGGGGGATGTATCTGGTGGAGGGTGAACTCCAATGACTGGCTCCTATAGTGCACATTACCATAGAGAGAGAGAGATATATGGTAGAAAACAGTAAATACCAGAAATATTCACAGATCAGCCAGCAACTATGGCAGAACAATTAGGGGGTTGTACTTGAACCTGTCAGAACTCCATTCATCAGAACACATGATGAAATGTTGAGGACCTGAAAGATTAGTGTATTTTCTCTCTTCACAGATGCTACTTGTCCTGTTGAGTGTTTGCAGCATTCTCTGTTTTTGTGTCAGATTTCCAGCATCAGCAGTATTTTCCTGTAGGAAAGGCATACAATCATTGGAACCAGTATAAGTGGTGGAAGCTTGTTGCAAAGCTACCCATTTGTACAGTCCAAACAACCTTTATGATTTTCAGGAGATAGGTTGGAATAAGCCAACAAATGGTTGGTCAAAACACAAAGTATAGGAGAAACTCCGCAGATCAAGCATCATCTGTGGAGGGAAATGGACAGATAGTGTTTCGGGTTGGGACACTTTGGGGGGTTGGGACACTTTGGGGTGTTGAGCAAACCTACAGTTGTACCCAGTGTATCGCATCAATAACAAAACTCTTCACTTCACAGGCAAGAGAGACAACCCAATAGAATGAGTAAATATGAGCCAAGTTTCAGAGAGCTATGGGTGCAATAGGAACGGTTTCATAGAACGCACACCAAAGGAACAATGTATGTGCCAAACATGTCAAGTTAAACTAATCTGTTCTGCCTGCATGAGATCCATATTTCTCCATGTCTGCTTCCACCATCTCTGGCAGCACACTCTCTGCATAATAAAAAACTTGCCCTGTATATCTCCTTTAAACGTTATCCCTTTGGCCTTAAAGCTATCCCTCTAATATTTGACATTTCCACCCTGGGAATAGGGTTCTGACTGTCTACCCTATCTATGCTCCTACAATTTCATTAACTTCCATCATGCCCTCACTCAGCCACCTACGCTCCAGAGAAAACAATTCAAGTTTGTCTAATCTCTCCTTAAAACAAATACACTATTCCTGGTAAATTTCTTCTGCACCCTCTCCAAAGCCTCCACATCCTGTAATGGGATGATCAGGAATACACACACAGGGTGGTGGGGGTATGGAACAAGCTACTGGAGAAGTTAGTTGAGGCAGGAACTATCGCAACGTTTAAGAAACAGTTAGATAGGTAAATGGATAGGCCAGGGTTGGAGAGATATGGGCCAAACGCGGGCAGGTGGGACTCGTGTAGCTGGGACATGTTGGCCGGTGTGGGCAAGTTGGGCCGAAGGGCCTGTTTCCACGCTGCATCACTCTTTGACGATGAATCCGGGACGATGTTGGGAGTCGATGAGAGAATGGGAGAGCATAAAACTAGTGCGTAAACGAGCAATCAATCGATGGTCGGCGTGGATTCAGTAAACCGAAAAATGCCTTGTTTCCATGCTGCGTCTCTGAACTAAACCTGCGCAACTGTGGGCGGGGGAGGTGGCAACTCGGATAGATTCTCTCGCCAAGGGATCTCACTGTGAATCCCTCACCACAACCCCGACCTTCCACTTGAAGCCTCGGTGCCTCGCGGCATCCATCTCCTGGTTGTCTCCGGGTTACTGAGCCGCTGGGAGCCGGTGACACGGTGTGCAGCGGGTGTGGGCTGGATCATTCCCCACAGCTCCAGCCGCCCCTCCCTCGGCCACACATGCCGCCCGGGTGACGTCAGGCAGCCGGTCCCCTCGCTGTTCTGTTCCTAGTGAGCCGGATCCAGCGAGTGGGGACAGTGGACATCGGCTGCCGCTGCCTGGTGCGGGGCAGACAGACACACACAGACGGACAGACGGACGGCTGCAGGCAGAGAGGAGCGGCGGCCAGTTTGCAGACTGCATTCCGCGGCAGGGTCGAGGTGAGTGGCTTCATCCATCAGGTTAGATAAGGCTTGGGGATGGACGGAGCGCTTGTTCTCTTTCTCTCTCCCTCCTCTCCAACCCTCAGTGTGGGTGCAGCAGGACAGACCAGCCCAAGTGGGGGTGGGGGCGCTTGGCAAAAACCCCCTCCAGGCAATGTCGATGTCCGCGTGTGGTGCCAACTCCCTCCCTCCCTCCCTGTTGAAGGACGGGCTGGGTTTGTACCGATGCAATGTTTTTTCTTTCTATTCTGCACTTGCTCTCCCTCCTGTCGATTCAGCCCTCGGGGTCCAGGGAACCCTTGCAACGCCGAGGCTGACGGCGCCCGTTAGTTCTCCCGAGTTGGACAATCTGGCCATTTTCAGGGGGTGTGGGGGGGAGTGGAGACTCGAGCCGGTCCAAGGCAACGTGCGCGGAGTCCCGCCCCTGAACTGGTCCGGAGACGGAGGGGACGGGGGCTGTGGATGTTTCTGCAACCGCAGTCTTGCATCGTGTTGCGTGAAGGGGATTGTTGGCGAATTTCTCTCGCCCTGTTGATATTTACAAGGCATTGCAGAGAGTCACACACAGTGCTGGAGAACATGCATTTAACAATTGAACCCGAGCTTTCATATGTCAATCTAACCTCAGATATGTTACCGCACGCATCTGGAAGGATGGAGATTTCACCCATTTACAATTTGGTTGGCATCTTAGGTCACACAGTTAAATGCCTCTTTTCGTGCAACAGCAGTTGCTAAAGTCCCTCGTGCAGCTCCACATCCATTCGTCACGGTATCGCCAGTCGCAGCTCCCCGCCACTCCTGGACTCTTGAGGGGAATTAACGCATTCCTGCGATGTTCAGATGTTCCCGGTTTAAGCAGACATTTCATGAATGAGATCCCCGCCACTGCCCTTCGTGCACGGAGCGATGCGATGTTTTCTAACCTTTGTGCTCCCAGCGCTGCAGGCTGGAGATCTAAAATGAAAGCACAAAGTGCTGGGGGGACGCAGGGTGCCGTCAGTGTTTGGCAAAGGACGGACATAAGCCTGTACTGGGGAAGCACCAGCAATGACAATTATTTCCAGGAGTGGTGGTTAATTCTGTGTTTAAAGGGGGCAAATGTTTGCATTAAAAAGGGTGCAAAGGACCCACGCTGCAGTCGTGAAGTTCCGATGAAGGTTCCCAGTGTTGAACCTGCCTTTACTCCTTCTGCTGCCCAGTGCCTTGTCGCAAGCTTGCTCTTCCCGTGTTTATCTAGGAAGTCGGCAGTCCTTTATTCTCTGGCGGAGAGGACTGCTTTAACGCTGTAGAAAGGACATGTTGCCTACTCTATATAAGTAGTAGTAAAGTCTTAGTTTATTTTTGATATTGGCGCACATCGTCACGTTGTGAATGTTGTATAATAACAGCTAATGTTTGGCCCTACATTGCCACAGAGAGAGTAACAACACTGCATATTTCACTGTTGGGGTGTCCTTTCTTATTCAGACTCGTATACTTGCCTTATTCCAAGATGCTGATGGTATAGAATTAGCCTGTGGTCATAATTGAAATTATATTGTGGAGAATATTTGTGGATACAAATCTGTTGCTTTTACATAAGAACACCAGGAAATAGTGGCTCAACCTCTTGAGCCTGCTTTGCCATTTAGCTGCTCTGCCCCTGGAAGGCAGAAGCTAAATTCCCCCAATGATCCAGCTTCCACAGCCTTCTGGGGGTAGAGAATTCCAGCAACTCACCACCCTCTGTGAGAATTTCTTATGCATCTCAGTTTTACACAATCACCCCTTAATCTTGTTGGTTGACCCTCATTTGAAATGTTCCCGCCACATCTTGACATCTACTTTATTTTGTCTCCATCCCAGGGGTCTTGAATTTTAGAACGATACTTCCAAACACCAAGGAATGTTAATCACATTTTCTTCCCTCCAAACAACGAATTGATTAATATAAATGTCAGTAAAAACCGATGCAACATCCAATGATGAACAGTTTACCATCCACAAGTTGGTTTACCGCACTTGTAAATGAAATGAAGATTCATTCTGTTTTGATCAGCTCAACATTACTTGTATTTACATGCAGTAATTGAGGCTAAACTGGCCATTTCTTTCTTGGGTTTTGCCAAAGCACAACTGCATGAATGGCTACATTCTGCATTATAATTAGATAAGCAAAGCCAGCCAAGTTAATTTGGTGTTCTGTCCATCCGGTTTGGCCTATTTGCTATATTTATAGCATTCCCTGCACAAAAATTATGTTGACCACAGAACCACCATTAAGATTTGTAGTTAGATTAATGATTACTTGCAAGTAACATGTGTTGTGTTGCATTTTTCAATAAACATTAACTAGAGAGTAGATATGCCAGGAGTATATAACACTGGCAAAGTGTTAAGATTAATGATCAGTTCACCTTTTAAAATCTGCTACAAAACAATGGCTAAGATTTAACAGACATTTGCTCACAAGCAGAAAGTAGAAAGTTATCTCCCGCAATGGTCAATAATGGGACCTTATTATTTATCTTCACATGAAGAAATGAATTGGTTACTAGTCACTGTGCTGAAATTTGAATGTGGTGCAAGTTGGCTAGCCTGTGGTTAGCATGTAAATTATATTTTGTAAGACTGAATGAAAATGTACGAATCTAAGGAAAGATACACTTACATTAGGAGAATGCAACAAAGATTCACCTAATTGAATTTGGGTTTGGCAGACTGGACTGATTTTCATTGGGTTTAGGTAATATAACTTAAATATTAATAATTCCTAAGGAGAATGACGGCTACTTGATGTTTCCTCAAGACAGGTTGTCAAGAATCAGGAGTCATCCAATTAGGGCAGAGATGAATAGAAATGTCTTCACCCCAGGAGGCTAAATGTATTCAAGACAGAGACTGATTAATATTTAGATGCTAGACTAAGTGAGACCTGTTGGATGTGAATAACCCGGGCGGAGGGGGGTTGTGAATATCCCGTGGGGGGGGGAGTGGGCGGGGGGGGTATGGCACTCGGCAGCTTGAGAGCCCATCGTGATTATCACCACTGGAAGCTCCTGGAAAAAGGCTGTCTGTGAGAAGCTGCAGTTACCGTTGGCAACGCCCCATTGTGATGTCATTGTGGCACTTGGCAGCTTGAGAGCCCATTGTAACTGGTGCACTGTGAGTGGCATTGTGACATCATCAGTGGAAAGTCCTGGAAAAAGGGTGTGTGCGAGAACCGTTTTTTGCCTTTTTAAATACTTGAATCATCAATAACATGAAATATAGGATGAAATCTTAAGTGAACCTGATTACTGCATGGAGGGGAAAAATGTGAGTCAGAATATGCAAAAATTTAAGCACTGGCACGTAGCGCTTTGATGAAGGTAGAAAAACACATACACACACACACACACACACACACACACACACACACACACACACACACACACACACACACACACACACACACACACACACACACACACACACACACACACACATATACATACGTACAAGATGAGACTTTTATAGGTATATAGATAGATATATATATATATATAGAATATATAGATATATAGATGAAGGAAAATAAATATGAGGTTTGTGCAGGACAGTGGCTCTGAGAGAAAAGATCAGTATGACTTTTTTGAATTGAAGGATCTCAATTGCATACTGCTGCAAATATTTCCAGTATTTTTATGATTGAATATTGAATTGAATTGAATAAATTGTATTAGCCAAGTATGTATATGTACAAGGAATTTGATTTGGTACACAATGTGTTTACAAATATCTTACTAGAATTGAAGAATGAATAGGCATGCTGCGACAACTGTTGTTGAAAATTCTCAGCAGATGCAGAAACTGCAGTGACCTTTTCCTCATCACCGTAACAAATGATATTTGTTTAGACTATCAACCTTTTTTATATGTCTTCCTCTTGCACATGAAGAAAACTTGAATCTAACACTGCTTTTAAAACATGCAACATTCAAGTTAACTATTCTCACCCTGTTCTCTCCCTGGAAAATGTGCTCAAATAAAGTCCAACATATACAGGAGGCCATGAACTCTCAAGGGGTTTCCACTGTTCTCCTGTTGTAACAGTAACAGGAGATTGTCACAACTCATGCTACAGTGGTCGAGATGCCAGGGGGAGGGTGAGAAAGGAAAACGCAGCAGGCTCTTGATGTTATTTTGTATGTTCCACCTGTTGACCCCGCAGAAATTTGAAGATGGAGATTTGCGATGATTCAGTTTCCTTCAGAATTGCAGAGGGAATTGATGCAGCTGTTGCAAGAAAATTATAGTTTAAGATGGAGGTTTTAAATACCAGTGGGCGCCAGCTGAAATTAGAAACCTAAAGTCCGAACATTTTGCAAATTAGTTCAAGAGACATTGGAGCACATGGATTACAGAAACAACAGCGTAATGGTAAATTGTGCAGATGAGATTGTTTTTTGAACATAAATGGCTTTTTGAAGCGAAAGGTAGTTATTTTGTTCTTCAGAATGCTTAGAGCAGAGAGTCTGCAACCTATGGCCCTCGGGCCGAATGCGGCCCGTAACCTGAAATCATCCGGCCCGTAGGCGGTTTTTTTCCCATATATATCTGGCCTGATCCATCATCTCCGGGTACCAACCGAGGCCGCGGCTCCCAGGCACGGAGACGCAAGAACGCAAGGAGGCCTGCTCTGGCTGTACCGCATCCTGCGCAAATCTGCTGGCACAGCTACGCACCTTCTGTGTCTGGGCATCACTGTCGGGATCAATGATCCGCTCTATGATCTTTGGTCGGGATCGGGGTTGTCAATAGGCCAGGGATGAGTGAGTATAAGTGGCGTCCTCGAAGGGGCAGGACCCATGTGTACACGTGATGGATGTGGCCCGCCATCCGCTCACAGACATGCGCCCTGGGCCCTATGCAGAACAAGGTTGCCGACCCCTGGCTTAGAGTTATGAGCGGCAGTCCACACTTCTTTGTCTTGGGTCACATTGGCCTTATTCATCACGGTCGTGAGGGAGAAGACGGAACTCTGAAGAAGGGTCTCTACCAGAAAAGTCACCCATCCCTTACCTCCAGAGAAGCTGCCTCTCCCGCTGAGTTACTCCAGGTTTTTGTGTCTATCTTCGGTCATGAGGGAGTCAGGTTCTGTGGTGACACAAGGAGCTGCTGGTTCTGTGGTTTTAAGTCACTGCTGTGGTCAAAGTGAAGATACCAGTTGCTGTTTTGGAACCATTGAACCTTAACTCGGCTGAAAATACTGGGAGGTTGCACTTAGAATAAAAAAATAATATTTATTCCATTTCAGTCTTTAAAGTAACTGTCGTATGGAATAGGAAATGTAAAAATATTAAATAGTTCTTGAAATTTTAAAATGTTTCCTGTTAAATTGAATAAGAGAAAAGATTTAAGGTTGTAAAGGGTAAGCTCAACCTACCAAGATGACAACCTATTTGAACAGAGCCCTGCAAACAGAGACGCAGACTATTGGTCAAACACATGGTGCCCATTTAACAAATGGCATATTGCTATGAAGCAAAGATGTTTGCAAAAGAGCGGCTGATCCCGACTATGGGTGCTGTCTGTACGGAGTTTGTACGTTCTCCCCGTGACCTGCGTGTGTTTTCTCCGAGACTTTCGGTTTCCTCCCACTCCTAAGACGTACAGGTATGTAGATTAATTGTCTTGTGTATGTGCAAATTGTCCCTAGTGGGTGTAGGAGAGTATTAATGTGTGGGGATCACTGGTCGGCTCGGACTCGGTGGGCCAAGGGCACTGTTTCCGCGCTGTATCTTTAAATTGTGACAGAATCATAAAAGACCCTCTTCCTCTCTTTTGTATGTTAAGAAAACATTGATCTTCCTACAGATGCGCCAGTCCACATTATGAGTGGTTCATTTAAACAAAAGCTTTCAGTAGAAAGACCTCCTCCCTCATTGCCTTGGAGACCTGAAAATAAGATTAGGAGATTCCTAAGCTGGCAGCAGTTGAAACAATTGGACAACAAGTAAAGATATATATTTTTAATGAAAGGAGGCATGAAACATAGAAACATAGAAAATAGGTGCAGGAGGAGGCCATTCGGCCCTTCAAACCAGCACCGCCATTCATTGTGATCATGGCTGATCGTCCCCAATCAATAACCCGTGCCTGCCTTCTCCCCATATCCCTTGATTCCACTAGCCCCTAGAACTCTATCTAACTCTCTTTAAATCTGAACTGTTTAATCTGAGTGTATATTCCACGTCGGGTTGCCTTTGGGATGCATGTAATGTTTTTCAATATTCCCTGAAGCTGTCCATCAATATTCAAGTTGCTGTTAGGTGTTGACCAGTAATTGTCACCCCCCTTCAACCAAGAGAGAAGAATCAGGAGTGTCATATGTCCCTAAGTGGAGCACTGATATTTTTACTTGCAGCTGCAGCAGCAGCAGCAGCACAACAGTTCTGTAAAGGTAGTATTCAAAAGATAATATAATAATCAAGCATAAAAAAAGTTCAATAAATAATAAACCCAATATTGTGCAAAAACAAAACAAAACAAAGTCCCTTGTCATTATAGCAATAAATCATTCATTAAAATGGACCACAGGCTTTTAATCAACGTTCTAATTCCAAATACTATCACAGCAAATAATCCAGACCATTTTTTCACAGCCAATTATAGATGCACACAGCAAAGCTTTCACTTTCCTGCTTAACAAATCCTAAACATTATGAATTGCTCCTTAATTTGCCGTGCTTAAAGCTCGTTGGGAAGTTGCGTTGCTGTCACAGACTGAATGAATACTGTATTCATTCATGATCAGTGGGCTGCAGCATTTAGTAATTGCAGTAGCTATCATTTAATCACCCAGTCACCAATAAAATCACTTGAAACATATTCCTGGAGCAACCTGTCAGAATTCTTCGCTAAATTGAAACATCAATGATTGCTAATTGCAGCATTGATCTGATTTTTGTGTTGGTTCACAAGGGAACCTGCTGGGCAACCATAGTTATTGTATGGCACCAACTTGCTACCAAGCTGAAAGATGCTGTCACCTTGTGTGGAAGTCACTGGTGCTCTCCAAGGTAAGCAGCTTCTGCAGAAGCAGTGCATGGATCCTGTTCCCTTTGTGAGAACTCTATACACATTGTGGTATGCTGAATAAAAAGCCTCTGCTTTTCATACACTTCTATTCAATTCCAAGTATCATTTAGAAAAGGTATATTCAAATTCAGAACAATTAACATCTTACTGTGTTGCAGCTTTACCGGCACATAAAATGTAACAACACAACAAATAAATATACGATGAACAATAATGAAAGATTATCAGTATCAGATATAGAATAGCAAGAGAGAATAGCAAGTAAATCGTGGGTTCCCCAAAGTTCATAACTGGAGACACAGAGCACGAAAACAGGGAGATTATGTTCATCTTTTATAAACACCAGTTTGGCCACATCTGGGGTATTTCATGCAATTCTGGTCACCGCACTAAAATGTGAAGGCTCTAGAGAAAGAGTATAGAAGAGCTTTACCAAAATGATTCCAGAGTGAAGGATGCTAGCTCCAAGGGAAGACCAGAGAAACCAGGGTCTTGGTCCCTGGAACAAGGATGGGTGAGAGGAGATTTTATAAAAATGAATAAGATCATGATTTTTTCAGACAGGGTAACTGGAGGCAAACTACTCTCATCAGCTGACGATTCAAGGACCAATATGGCACAAATGTAAAATATTTACATAATATTGACATAAGGAAAAATAGTTTTACAAAGAGTATAATGTTTTGGAACTTGCTGCCAGTAGAGGTGGGATACACTGCATCAGCGAGAACTTTAAAAAATGAATTGATTGGGAATTAGAGGAAATCATTTGTAAGTAGTTGGGGGGGGGTGGGGGAGGGGAAAGTGAAGGGATAGGACTAATGGGGTTGGTCCACAAGGGGCAATATGAATGGCCTCCTTCTGTGCTGTAACAGTTTTATGATCCTGCTATTGCTGCCCATTAAAATACCTGACCCCGAGGCCACTTTTATATCAAACTGAACAGTAATTCCACTTTTTTGAAGCCACTTGCAACGGGACGGGACTGATTTGACGTGAATGTACAATAAAATGCACGGAATAAGTTGCTTTCACATAGATTTGATTCATACTAATTGGATGTCACACATCATTTCTGTTTTGTTAATGGGGTCATTCAGTTATGCCTGTGCATTCCGGTGCAGAGAATGGGCAAAATCATTTCTAATTAATGGCATAACAAAGGAGCCCCTAGCATTTAAGCACCACTTCTGGGCTGCAAGTCCCTCAAGACTGTTGGGATTATCTTTGCTACAATGGACTTGCCACTTGAATATAGACATTTATTAATAATCTTTCAATTAAGCAGCAATTTTTCTCAATCCATTGTAGGCAGATTTTGTTTTGTTAATTTGCACTGATTGACAACACTATATTGATTGTTCCCTGCCATTGTAAATCTCGTTTATCTTTTGACACTGATTTGCTAGGATTTCTAAGAATATTTTGGGAATATAACAAGAATTCTATCTTCCTTGCTAAAGCAGTCTAGCATTTGTAGATTTTTGGATTGGGGAAAAAAAAGTACCATGAGCCATTGATTAGTTTAGCGATACAGTGCGAAAACAGGCCCTTCGGCCCACCGAGTTCGCTCCGACCAGTGATCCCTGCACATCAACACTATCCTACACACACTAGGGACAATTTACACACACACCAACCCAATTAACCTACAGACCTGTAAGTCTTTGGAGTGTGGGAGGAAACCAAATTCCTCTGAGAAAACCCATGAGGTCACGGGGAGAACATACAAATTCTGTACAGGCAGCACCCGTAGTCGGGATTGAACCCGGACTCCGGCGCTGCAAGTGCAAGCAGCAACTCTACCGCTGTGCCACTGTGCTGACCTTAAATTGAAAGATACAGCATGGAAACAGGCCCTTTGGCACACTGAATCCAAACTGACCGTTCACACTAGTAAGTCTGCGCAGTTCCTAAGGACGCGGCCAGGGACAGGCATGTTGCTTTCCGTGGGTTCATCCTCAGGCAGGCTGATCTAACTTCTGCAACAGTGACCATGGGAAAAAGCACTCTCGAGTCTTATGGGACGGATGTCATCGCCCTGCTGATCAAAGTGAGCATGGAATGCATTAAGTTCATCTGGGAGAGCTGCACTATCACTGGATAGTTATTACGTGTACTTTTCTGACAACATTGTTAAAATAATTAGTTCTTTAGTTTAACTGAAGTATTAAAATTTAACTAAAGGAGATTAATTTAATTTGGCATCTTGTTTGGCACAGATATTGTGGTTTGAGGGGCCTGTTCCTGTGCTGCACTGTTCTATGTTCTATGTTTATTATTATTTTTTGTTGTTGATAATAAAAAGAAAGCCTTCTGTAAGTTTATAAATTGCTCAAGGTTTTAAAAAAACTGGCACAATTCCCATTTAGTATTTGGTGACCTCCTCCAGGCAGTGACACAAGTGCTTTGGTTTAGTGCTCTCCAGAGACTTTCACATTAAAGTGCACTTACAACCACTTTGTGTTGATGTGAAGGTGGCAGTATCGCATTAACCTGGGATCCATAACAGCCACGATGATTTACAGAGTAGGATGCTGGCATGTTAAACGTGGAAGCACTGCAGACCGTTATTTTGATCCACTACCCAGCACAGAACGAAAGGCCACCTCCACTCACACATTGAAGAAATTGTGCCTAATCTATCACACGTCTGAAGGGTTAACTGGTCTGAAACTGCCGGATTCACTGAAGCCAAGGTTTCTTCCTTATTTCAAAATAATAAAAAACAGTGGGCAAAGCTGGGATGCAGAAGGGATGTTTTAAACACTTTGAGGCTGTGATTAAATTTGCACTGGATTTCCGCAAAACACTAAGATTCCCACAGTAATTGAGTTCCTGTTGTAACACTGGTGGAAAACCCTCGGATGACTGTTTGTACTCTCTAGTCTTCTACCAGTGTGGAGCAGAGAGAAGTCCCGTGGAAACGATTACCATTTTACTATGCATTTCCAAAAGCACGATAATCATACTTCAAGCAACTGGACAGAAAACATGAAGTTCACTGAAAGTAACCTCTGTGGAATAAACCTCTGGGTGAAAAAGTAGATGAGTTGCATGATGTGGAGATGCAATCCAGAGTGACAGAAGATTTTAAATGGCCGTGATTCACCATAGTTGTAATTTGAGTCATTATTCTCTCTTGCCAGCGATTTAAGCTTTAGTCTAAAACGAGAAGTTCAGTGGTGCCATCCCTCGGAGCTCGATTCCCATAGAATTTGGTATTCTATAGGCAGACAATTAAGCATGTATGTGAAACAGCATTTGTTTTCAAAGCACGTGAATGGCATTTCTGTCCACCGCATTGCTATCAACAAAAGATGAGAAAGACTTTTTTCACACAGAGAGTGGTGAGTCTCTGGAACTCTCTGCCACAGAGGGTAGTTGAGGCCAGTTCATTGGCTATATTTAAGAGTGAGTTGGATGTGGCCCTTGTGGCTAAGGGGATCAGAGGGTATGGAGAGAAGGCAGGTACGGGATACTGATTTGGATGATCAGCCATGATCATATTGAATGGCGGTGCAGGCTCGAAGGGCTGAATGGCCTACTCCTGCACCTAATTTCTATGTTTCTATGTTTCTAAAAGCTTGTTTATTCTTACGATTGGAATTTGTAGACTTTAATTCTGGGTTCAGTTCGGGGAAGGGTTTTTAAAATTTTGTTTTTAATAGATCAGCAAAATAGGGCAATTTTTGTTTCAAATTAATGTCACTCAAGATATGTTTATTTTGGAACTCTGCAAAGTGCACTCAGATCAAAATATTTGAAAATTATTTCAGAGTATTTGTGGAATTCTCTGCCACAGAGGGCAGTGGAGGCCAAATCACTGGATGGATTTAAGGGAGAGTTAGATAGAGCTCTAGGGGCTAGTGGAGTCAAGGGATATGGGGAGAAGGCAGGCACGGGTTATTGATTGGGGGCGATCAGCCATGATCACAATGAATGGCGGTGCTGGCTCGAAGGGCCAAATGGCCTCCTCCTGCACCTATTTTCTATGTTTCTATGTAGGTCAAGCTTTATCTTAATCATGTGATCCTGTGCCCTGATTCCAACTGCAGTTTGCCCATTTACCCTCTATTGTGCAACTTCGTTTAGTTTAAAGATACAGCCCCCACACTGTGGAAACAGACCCTTCGGCCCATCAAGTCCACACCAACCAACAATCACCCTGTGCACTAATTCTATCCTACACTCTAGGGACAATTTACAGAAGCCAATTAACCTACAAACCTGCATGTCTTTGGAACATGGGAGAAAAACAGAGCACCTGGAGATAAACCCATGAAGTCACCGGGCACGTGCAAACTCCATACAGATAGCAGCCATGGTCAGGATTGAATCTGGTCTCTGGCGCTGTAAGGCAGCAACTCTACCGGTGTGCCACTGAGCCGCCACTGTTGAGCAGATCCACAATAAAGGGACTAGTCAATGGCCACGTGCATGTAATTTGACTTGATGTGCATTTTGGAAACCACCTGTTGCATTCTTAAAACAAAATAATTAAAAATGTGAACTTTGCATTATTGATGTTTACAACTAGCACCGAGTTTTATTGGTGGGATAAAAGTAATTCCAATTGAATCCTCTTGGGGGTGTTTTTTTTTTGTTTACCCTTTGAAACCAAAGCTAGAGTTGTGGAATAACGGCAGCACCCATGGCATATTAACCCCAGGAGAAGGGAAAGTCACACTCATTGTTCTGAAGGATGAATGGGGTATGGTTTTGGTCTTTTCTAATGGACTTTGCAACTTGAGTTTGGTTGGCTGAGCCTCTTTTTAACTCTGTCTGAGAATGTAGGGTTCTCTTACTAATTAAGCTTCATTTTCAACATTTATCCCAGCCTTGTTGCGTTAATCATTGTTTTCCATCAATGTGTGAATCGTGCTGTGGACTGTACTATAGAAATCTGTATTGAAGGTTAGGGTTACACAAAAAGCTGGAGAAACTCAGCGGGTGCAGCAGCATCTAAGGAGCGAAGGAGATAGGCGACGTTTCGGGTCGAGACCCTTCTTCAGACTGCACTGCAGCACCCATGGCATATTAACCCCAGGAGAAGGAAAAGTCACACTCATTGTTCTGAAGGATGAATGGGGTATGGTTTTGGTCTTTTATAATGGACTTTGCAACTTGAGTTTGGTTGGCTGAGCCTCTTTTTAACTCTGAGAAAGTAGGGTTCTCTTACTAATTAAGCTTCATTTTCAACATTTATCCCAGCCTGTTGCTTTAATCATTGTTTTCCATCAATGTGTGAATCGTGCTGTGCAGTCTGAAGAAGGGTCTCGATCCGAAACGTCGCCTATCTCCTTCGCTCCTTAGATGCTGCTGCACCCGCTGAGTTTCTCCAGCTTTTTGTGTAACCCTCGATTCTCCAGCATCTGCAGTTCCTTCTTTAACACATGTATTGAAGGTTAGTTTGCTTTTGTAAAGGATGTAGCTTCACACTCAGTGTTTGCAGTAGTGGGTCAGTAACTTTTAAATCTTTCCATGCTGGAACTCCCTGCAAACATCCTGTGCTAAATTCCAAAAGAAGTCCATACTATCTGCCCAAAGGAAGGAAGGAGGAGTAATTTCTGCAGGAAATGTTTACTTTTATTAGTAAACATAAAGCGACAGAAATAGCCTTTTTGTAAATTTAACAAATTTAAAAATCCGATGACCTTGGCAATGAGCATAATTCTGTGTGTTCCGTGTGTGTACGCCTGTGTTTGTGTGTCCACACATGCGTACTTGCTTGTGTGCGCCCATGCATTATATTATGATGTTACTGCACTTCCTAGCAGTCTGATATCATTTTAACCTAACCAAGTTGGTGGGAAATTATTTAGCGCATCTGATCAACAAAAGTGAAGAATACATTTAGTTCCTGAAATACAAAAATGTGTTTGATCCATTTCTTACCACTGGTAGATCAGTTTTAGTGTCCAGCATGCTTTAATTAGTAGTTCTTTGCTTGAGGTCTCAGATATTGGATTTAGATTCCTTTCCAGAGATATAAGCACAAAGATTAAGCCTGATGTTTTTATTTGGCAGTGACAGGTGCATTTGGAGGTACCAATTTCCAAATAAAACATTAAACTGAGAACCCAGTGATGAAAAACAACCCCATGATACTTTTTAAAAAGGAACAAAGGGAATTAGTTCTGGTGTGGTGGCAAATATATATCTGTCAATCATCTTTATTAAAGTCAGATATCTCTTCATTGTCTCTGTTGTTTGTGAGAGCTTGCAGTATGAAAATGAGCTGTGGTATTTCCTGCATTATATAAAGGAACTATACTTAGGGGTGCATTAAGGGTATGGCACTGTGAGAAGGAAGTTTTCTGTTGCCTTGTTTAGATAGGAATCAGCTTGGACTCTAGTTTCAAAATGGGACAAAGCAGAGCAGAGGGAGAGCAGATGATAAGTCCTCTTGATTCTTTATACGTGAATTTGGAGATACAACGTGGAAACAGGTCCTTCAGCCCACTGAGTCTGTGCCGACCAGTGATCATCCTGAACACTAGCACCATCCTACACACTAGGGACAATTTACAACTTTAACAAAGCCAATTAATCTACAAACCTGCACGACTTTGGAGTGTGGGAGGTAACCAGTGCACCCAGAGAAAACCCACACGTTCACAGGGAGAACTTGCAAACTGCACACAGACAGCACCCGTAGTTAGGATCAAACCCAGGTCTCTATCGCTCGAAGGCACTAACTTTACCGTTGCACCTCTGCCGATTCTGTGATCTAAAGAGTTACAAGTGTATGGACACTGAGTGAACGCAACAAAAAAAATAAATCAATTAATAAATTACATCCTGATACTATTATTGTAGTTGCCTAAAAAAAATAATGTAGTCAGTCAGATCAGTGGGAATTCTGTTTGACGGTTTATGCGTAACTTGGAATTATTCTGAAAATTGTGATTTATTGCTTTCATTCTCTGAACTATGATTGATGTGTCTGAGAACACCCATAAAAGCTGAAATTCCGCATCAGATTGACAGTCTCCCAAACAGCCGATCAAAGCAACTCTGCAATAGGAACATTCAACATCTTAGATTAAAAGTGAAAAAATAACAGTAAATGTTGGAACTACTCATAAGTTCAGACTGCATCTCTTTTGCTTCCCACAGATGCAGCCTGACATGCTGAATATTTGCAGCATTTTCTGTTTTTATTTGAATTTCTAAACATGTTCGGGGTATTTATTTCTGCCTGTTTAATTATTTTCAAAAGATTTTCCTCCCTCCTTTGGCATCCCTGTGGCATGCAGCTGTGATGTAGATGGCCAGTTGTTTTGTTGCCTTCAACAGAGGTGTTTTCTCATTCTAGTTTGCTGCAATTCCTGAATGGATCAATTGCATTTATAAAACGTGATCTTAGTCATCCTGTGCATTTAAATGGCCTGCATTGCACAGATGCTTTTACCACGACACGGTGGCACAGTGGTAGAGTTGCTGTCTTACAGTGCTTGCAGCACTGAAGACCCAGGTTCGATCTTGACTAAGGGTGCTGTCTGTATGGAGTTTTATGTTCTCCCCATGTCTGTGTGGGTTTTCTCTGAGATCTTGTTTCCATCCCACACTCCAAAGACATACGATTGTAGGTTAAATGGCTTGGGTTTGTACACTTGATATAAATGTAAATTGTCGCTAGTGTGTGTAGGCTTGTGTTAATGTGCGGGGATCACTGGTTGGTCCGGATTCGGTGGGCCGAAGACCCTGTTTCTGCGCTGCATCTCTAAACTAAACTAAACCTAAACTAAACTAAACAATATTATGGCCTTAGTGTAGATCAACATGTTTCTAGTGCTATTTGCAATCATTTGACCCATTGTAGTGCTGGGTCAGGTGTGCTGCTGTTGTCCTTAACTCCTAACAAAGTGTGGAAAAGGGTTTGAAATTTATGCCTTCTCCAAGCTGACACAATTAATCTAATCACCTGTGTTGATGATTTTTGATGCTTATTTACAATTATTTTTTATTTAAACCCCTTGCTATCACACTTTGGAAGGTCACCTGGGACATTGTCCTGGGTTCCTGTTTCATCTTGTGTTCTCAGGCCAATAAAACCAATGGGAGAGAGGGATACATCTGGAAACATCAGGAAGATCTATCAAGTCCGAGATGTGCCTTGCCTTCTGCACTGGTCAAATACCAAGGCTCAGCTTTCTTTTGTTTTGAACACCCAATCCATAAGTAAAAATGTAACTTTGTTTTCAAAAGTTACTTAATGTGTGTGCCTCTCATGTGGCTGTAGGAGATGGGAGCTTTCCTTGGGTAATTAAGCTTGAGGGAATCAGTGGGAATGTGGTTTAATGTGGGGAAATAGCATTGCATTGCAATGAAGTGGAGGTCCTTTTAGAATTATCCATTTTCTTTTCTGATGATTTCCTTGCATTGGGCAAAGTACCTCCCCCTCCCCCATTTCCCCTGCAGTACTACCAACTCAACCGCCTTCAGTGGTATTTTCGCACCACACAGAAAGAGGCTATTTGGCCCATTAACTATACCCCAGATTTTAGCAATCTGGGAGACTTGCTTGCTTCCTCATAATTTATTCTGCTTCACACGCCCATCAATTTTGCCCTTATTCTCCTTACATCAACCTACTCGAGAGATACTGAACAATAGCCAATTAGCCTGTCAACCTGTTTTTTTGGGATGTGGGGAAAAATACCCACATGGTCAAAGGGAGAATTGCAAACACACACAGACAGTGCCGGAGGTCAGGATTGAAGGCAGGTTGCTGGAACTGAGAGGCAGTTGCATTACCTGGTGCGCCACACTCCTTGTGATGGCTTTACATTAAAATAGCTACTACAAAAAGAAAAGCTTGAAAGGAATTGCTGTTTATAGTATTTCTATCCGTAAGTAAAGCATTTTGCTTAAACCACATTCCTGTTTCATCCACTTTGTGAGCCCATTGTTAATTGTGGCTTGGTCTGCTGGTGCTCGGGCTCCTGCTCTGACTCCATGGCAATATATCCTGAGAGCCATGTCCTCGAGCTTTCAGCCATTCTTCAATGAATTAAATCCACATGTACATATGACACAACTATTCTGGAATATGTCCCCTGCAGGTACTTCATCTTGTAAAATGTATAATCAGGCAG
This sequence comes from Okamejei kenojei, assembly GCA_035221665.1. Classification (NCBI taxonomy): domain Eukaryota; kingdom Metazoa; phylum Chordata; class Chondrichthyes; order Rajiformes; family Rajidae; genus Okamejei; species Okamejei kenojei. The sequence continues at coordinate 100,006,301 of CM069134.1, forward strand.
CTTCGGGCAATGCACTTTAATGTTGGAATATTTATTTAACTTGGGCAGTGAGTCCAGAAATAGAGAACACCCATCTATTTATAGAATTAAAATCCTTTATTTAATAGCCTGAATCCATAAACAGTCACAGCTGTCCCATTTTAAATTGTGTTGTTTTGCATAGCTCTAAGCAGCTTAAGTAACGGATGAGCCAATGTTACGTGCTCTGACAGGTCCATCACTGTGAAAGCCAAAAGCTGACGGAAACACACGATATTTCAACTTGACCATGCATGAGGATTTGGGGCCATGCAGTGAGAAGGACTCAAGTCACAAGGCAAAAGGGAATGGTAATGGACCTGAGGAAAAGCTCCAAGGGAGGTACAAACAAGAGTAATATAATAATTAGCTGAAGTGGTTGTAATGTGCTATTTGAAAGATAAAGTACACTTCTTGAGCCTTGTGTTGTAACAGTGAAGATGACAGTGAAGAGTACAAGAATAGGATGAATGGAGAATTAAAGTGACCTGTCATAAGGTCATAAGTGATAGGAGTGGAATGAGGCCATTCGACCCATCAAGTCTACTCTCATTCAAACATGGCTGATCTATCTCTCCCTCTTAACCCCATTTTCCTGCCTTCTCCCCATAACCTCTGACACGTGTATTAATCAAAAATCTATCTATCTCTGCCTTAAAAAATATCCACTGATGGCCTCTGCAGCCTTCTGTGGCAAAGTATTCCACAGATTCACCACCCTCTGACGAAAGAATTTTCTCCTCATCTCCTTCCTAAAAGAACGTCCTTTAATCTTGAGGCTATGACCTCTCATCCTAGACTCTCCCACAAGTGGAAGCATCCTCTCCACATCCACTCTATCCAAGCCTTTCACTATTCTGTAAGTTTCAATGAAGTCCCCCCCTCATTCTTCTAAACTATCACTGGTGCTTGGCATCATGCTTGAGACTGAACATCGCCGTTACACACACAGTGGTTTGTAAAGAATAGCACATCTTGAGTGGTGAATACAGTGTGCTGGTCTGAAAGGCGTACAGGTAACTTGTTGCTTTACTTCATAAAGATTCATTGTGAGAGGATGCGGAGAGGCTTTGGGAAGACATAGATGGATTTAGTGAATGCACAAGGACATGGTAAATGTAATGTAATACAGGAACCGAGAGAGAATGAAATGGTGGTGGTGCTGACTGCGAGAGGGTGGTGAATGCTCATGAATTGTAGATGATCCATCAGGAGGAGAGATAATCAGGTAGCAATAAATGAAAGCAGAGAAGAAAAAAGTTAAGTCCAGAGAGTCAAGAGTAATTAATTATCATATAATAATGGAACAATTAAATTCTTACTTGAAGCAGCGCAACATGTTTGTAAACCCAGCACTCAACAGATGAACATAATAAACAAACAAAAACAAAATTCAATTAAAAAGACACCCAATATAGTGGAAAACAAACGTAGTCCGACGTCTGTAGTTCAGTTTAGTTGGAGTTCATGTTCATTGGCCTGTTGGTTGTTGGGAAAATGCTGTTCCTGAACATGGATGTCAGTTTTCAGACTCCTATACCTTCTTCCCGATGGCTGGAGTGGAAAGAGAGTGGATGTGGGGGCAGTTCAGGGATGGATGCCTCCTATCCCAGCTTCCCACAACCTTCTCACCCCTGAAATGGCACATTCGGAATGTAATAGAATTCTTACATTTATCCGGTAGAACACAAGTAAAAAGAAAAAAGTAAGGTTTGTCACTCAATTTTTTTCATCAAAGGCCAACCATATAATTAAAAAAAAATAATTTGTGCTTTGTCGCATGGGCGCTCCAAATTGTGCCTGAGTTTGCTGTTCCAAATGATCTGCTCCTTGAGGGTGGCTGATCAGGCTTCCCAGTGACTGGAAGTCCCACTGCCACCATCTTTTATTTGAAGCTCCCAATAATAGACCCCCCCACCCCCCCCCCAACCTGTGAAGCCTGCGCTGAATGCATTGGGGTATGATAAACATGCTGGGGTGAGTGGGCAGGGGGTGCAAGAATGGGAGGTGATGGGGGTGGGGATTAAGTTGTCTAGAATCCTACTCCCACCAGTTGTTTTTGGTAAGGAGTCAATGCACGGCTTAATGCTGTGATCCTAGAGTGGATGTACTTTTCTTAACATGTTGCATGGTTCAATCTCCTGGCATTTCGGCATTTGGCTTCCACACTCAGTGAAGCACTGTTTCTAGTGTTGTCTTTCCAGCAATAATACATTGCAGGTTTTTTTGTTTTAATATTTTGTTTTCATTAGCTCCTTTTTGTAGATATGAAATTTCTGAGAATAGCACTTTATTGCCTGTAAGTGAAACACTTCCAGCAGGAGAGAAAGAGCGTGGCAATTTAAACATGAGCTCTTTCAGTTTGTTACTAGGCCTCGAGGGACCTGATGGCATTTTGGAGCAAGCTGTAGATTCATGTGGGAGATGGCAAGTGAAGATAAACTTCATGAAGGGAATTGATTTTTGGATCGTCTCCAGTGCAGGTTTTCGTGGTTTAATTGGAATAAGATAACAGCGGATGTGACAAGGAAACTTCGAGGCTCCTGATGTTATCTGCTAACATCCCAAGATTACCTGCACATTATGTGGACTGGCAGGGAACTATTCTGCAGTCATAGCAACCCCCTTCTTGGGGTGGAAGATTGCAACCTTCATGTGGTCCGCCCTGTTTCGGCGAATGCAATTAACCTGGTGTGCACAATCAAATAAGATCAAATAGAGCAAGTTGTCCTACAACTTTAGGCTGTGCACACCATACGCAGGAAGAAGAAGACGAACCCCCTTCTTGCTTGATGTAGAGAACCAATGGCACACCAGGAGCAGACATGCACCTTTGGAGAATAGATGATTATTATGTTATCTGTCATTCCCTTGTGTATGAGGAAGTTGATGAAATTACAATGGAACATACATTTATGTGATCTGTAAGCATGCTGCTTCATAGACACAATGCTTACAGCATGCAGCAAATATCTTCACTTACGGCCTACTATTGCTGCTTGTCTAGATTTGCACCACCTTTAGGGTGACATTTCGGGTCGAGACCCCTTTTCAGACCCGAAACATCACCCATTCCTTTTATCCAGAGATGTTGCCTGTCCCACTGAGTTACTCCAGCATTTTGTGTCTACGGTGTAAACCAGCATGTGCAGTTCCTTCCTACACATCTGCAGTATTAGAAAAATAGATGAAACAAAAAAATAGGTGCATGAGTAGGCCATTTGGCCTAGAGCAAGCATCGCCATTCAATATGATCATGGCTGATCATCTAAAATCAGTACCCTGTTCCTGCTTTTTCTCCATATCCCTCGATTCCTTTAGCCCTAGGAGCTAAATCTAACTCTCTCTTCAAAATATCCAGTAAATTGGCCTCCACTGCCTTCTGTGGCAGATAATTCCACAGATTCAGGTGAAGAAGTTTTTCCTCATCTCAGTCCTAAATGGCCTACCCTTTATTCTTAAACTGTGACCCCCCTAAATCTGGACTCTCCCAACATCTGGAACATTTTTCCGGCATCTAGCCTGTCCAATCCTTTAAGAATTTTATATGTTTCTATAAAATCCCCTCTCATTCTTCTAAATTCCAGTGAATACAAGCCCAGTCGACCTATTCTTTCATCATATGTCAGTCCCACCATCCCGGGAATTAACCTGGTGAACCTATGCTGCTCTCTCTCAACAGGAATAATGTCCTTCCTCAAATTAGGAGACTAAAATTGCACACAATACACCATTGAGATAATCTGCCTTCCTGTTCTTGCCACCAAAATGGATAACCTCATATTTATCCACATTATACTGCATCTGCCATGCATCTGCCCATTCATCCAACCTATCCAAGTCACCCTGCAGCCTTACAGCATCCTCATCGCAGCTCACACTGCTATCCAGCTTTGTGTCATCCACACACTTGGAGATGTCCCATTTAATTCCCTTGTCTAAATCGTTAATCTATGTTGTAAATAACTGGGGTCCCAGCACTGAGCCTTGCGGCACCCCAATTGATGTTTGGCTGGTGAAACTGACAATGCTTCACGTTATCATGTTAGGGAAAGATCAATATCAATAATCAATATCCATCAATATCAGTTTTATTTGTCATCTGAGCCTTTTCAAATGTCCAGTGGAAGGGGATGGCCCTGTGTCATATATGTTAAGCACCAGACAAATTTTCAGAGTTTCTTAAGTATCCAATCCATTCAGTTCCTGGAACCTACAAGCCAGTGTTAGAGGTTGTGCAACAAAGGAAGTTGCATTGGTTTGGATAGAATCACAAGGAGTCGGACATCTTCGCCATCGTTATGATGGAGTGCACTGTGGATTGAATGGGGGAGAAAGAAAGAGGCTAACTCAAGAAGAGCTACAGACCACACCAAGGTCTGAACGGGGTTTCAACTGTCACAAAGCTGACCAAGCTCTGGGCTGAAAGGAGGAAGGTTGTTGAAGCATCTAAGTTACTCCAACCAGTTGCAGCAGCCCCAGAGCTGACCATCTCATAGGGTCAAATACCCATCTCATAGCATATTAATCTATTCTTGAGGCAAGAGAATCTGATTCTGGTGGATAAATACAAGGAACTGGGCCCACTGACAGCGGGCATTGGGGTGTTTTAGGAGGATGGAAGCTTTTTCCTCTCCAATTATGGGCAGCTTACCTATTCAAAATTGAGAACATAAAGATTTAACTAAATATGATTGACAGTTTGAAATGTAGACATACAGTAAACTGAAGTCCTGTAAGTGCTACTGGAAATGTGGAGGCGACAGGTAGAGTGATCTGTGTTAAAAAGCTGCACTCAGAATAATAGCTCACCTCAAGGAATCATCAAAAGATACAGTATGGACAGGCCTTTCAGCTCACTGAATCTGTGCCATCAACCGTCCCTTTACATTCATCCTACAATAATCCCATTTTGTTTCATATCCCCCACATCATCATCAACTAATCCCCCCCCCCCCCCCCAGATTCAACCACTCACCTACACCCAAGGCTCAATCTATAGCGGGCAGTTAACCCACCAATCGGCACGTCTTTAGAATGTGGGAGCACCTGGAGGAAACTCACGCAGCTACGGGGAAAATGTGCAAACAACCACACAACTAGGATTGAATCTGGGTTCCTGGTGATTTGAAGCTCCACTGTGCCACCTCTTACGTTCTGGCTGTGTTTCCAACATTTTCTATTTCTGTTAGGCCTGTTAAGATGACATTGAGTGTTGTGGATTATAACCATATAACCATATAACAATTACAGCACGGAAACAGGCCCTCTCGGCCCTTCCAGTCCGTGCCGACCATTTGTTTTCCCCTAGTCCCATCTACCTGCACTCAGACCATACCCCTCCATTCCCTTCCCGTCCATATACCTATCCACTTTACTTTTAAATGTTAAAATCGATCCTGCCTCCATCACTTCTGCTGGAAGCTCATTCCACACAGCCACCACCCTCTGAGTAAAGAAGTTCCCCCTCACGTTACCCCTAAACTTCTGTCCCTTAATTCTCATGTCATGCCCTCTTGTTTGAATCTTCCCTACCCTCAATGGGAATCAAACATCAGCAGTTGAGCTTATCCACGTCAACTCTGTCTATCCCTTTCATCATTTTAAAGACCTCAATCAAGTCCCCCCTTAACCTTCTGCGCTCCAAAGAATAAAGACCTAACTTGTTCAACCTTTCTCTGTAACATAGTTGCTGGAACCCAGGCAACATTCTAGTAAATCTCCTCTGTACTCTCTCTATTTTGTTGACATCCTTCCTATAATTAGGCGACCAAAATTGTACACCATACTCCAGAATTGGTCTTACCAATGCCTTGTACAATTTTAACATTGCTTCCCTACTCCTATATTCAATGCTCTGATTTATAAAGGCCAGCCACACCAAAGGCTTTCTTTACCACCCTATCTACATGCGATTCCACCTTCAGGGAACTATGCACAGTTATTCCTAGATCCCTCTGTTCCACAGCATTCCTCAATTCCCTACCATTTACCATGTAACGTCCTATTTTGATTTGTCCTGCCAAGATGTAGCACTTCATACTTATCAGCATTAAACTCCATCTGCCATCTTTCCAGCCCACTTTTCCAAATGGCCCAAATTTCTCTGTAGACTTTGAAAATCTACTTCATTATCCACAACACCACCTATCTTAGTATCATCTGCATACTTACTTATCCAATTTTCTACCCCATCATCCAGATCATTGATGTACATGACAAACAACAGTGGACCCAACACAGATCCCTGAAGGCACCCCACTGGTCAACGGCTTCCAACCTGACAAACAGCCATCCACCATTACTCTCTGACATCTCCCATTCATCCATCTTGCTACTCCGCCATTAACACCCAAAGATTGAACCTTCTTAACCAACCTTCCATGGGGAACCTTGTCAAAGGCCTTACTGAAATCCATATAGACAACATCCACTGCTTTACCCTCATCAATTTCCCTAGTTACCGCTTCAAAAAATTCAAGAAGGTTTGTCAAACATGACCTTCCAGGCACAAATCCATGTTGACTGTTCCTGATCAGACCCTGTTTATCCAGATGCTTATATATATTATCTCTAAGTATCCTTTCCATTAATTTGCCCACCACTGACGTCAAATGTTTTGGCAGAGTGTTCTTTCTCAAAGGCATCCACATATTCCAGCCTCTGAGGGAAATTTTTTCAATGTGAACCTGCAATTTATTCTAAGAGCCCATATATATCAAATTTAGTGAGCAAATATAACTTTTGTTGCAAATTAATTCTAATATGACCAGTGACATTCAAGCTTAAATTAACCTCTAGCAGTCATTTATCAAACAATATGATCTACGTGGCTCTCGCACTCGTGTCATTTGCAAAATAGTCTATATATTCCGTCAACAAGAAAGCACAAGGCTTTTTCATTCACGAATCACACTGTACTTTGGAGCCGTGGGCACCTGCAGGGTTTTGCCTCTTAAATTGTTACCTCTGTTGCATTTGCCAAATGGAGTCTTGATTTGCAACACTGGTGAAATGGAGTGTGCAGAAAGACTGGAAATAACAGCATTGGTAGAGGGGTTTTTCATGGTTGTAGTTAGATGTAATAATATCACGAGAAGCTTAAAGCAGGTTATTACAGCACCATGGAGAGTGAACACAATATCAACTGATCTCCATTTTAATTCCTACACTGCAGCCTTCATTTCTTGTGGTGAAATTTCTCACGGTGTTTGAACAATAATCAAATTTACTGCAGAGTGCAGAATAGACCGACAGATCTGTATCCAATTCAGCTTAATGAATAAGATACATTTTTATTCCATTCAAAGGAATTGGCAGCATGGCAAGCTCACTCACCAACAGCGAATGAGATGTACTAGAAAATGTACCTCACAATGTTGCAGTATGTGTCCATCCAAACTCTCTTCCTGCTTGAGATTTGCTAGATCTTGCAATGCAGCTTGGTCAGAGTGATCCCCCATTCCTCCTGCCTCTCTCGGTCATGGATGCCTTTTGATGGGAATTAAACGCTCTCCCAGTCATTGTCAATATTTTAAAAGAGAAAAAGTAAGACTCCAGTATATTTTCACATCGCCTTTACTGTAAATAGCAGATCCTGGTCCTATTTAGATGGACAGGCAGACAGATAAGTTTATTCTCAAATCCACAAAGGTGCAATGATTTTCTTTGTGCAAATGAAACTCACAGAGTAAACAATATACATACAGTAATGCTAAATACAACAATAAATACGATGAGTGCAAAATAGCAGAACAATTCAATAAAGGAGATTTTTCTATAAGGACCTTTTCTTCTAGATTTATTTTTTAAGTAAGGAATACCCCTCCATAATGCATAATGAGAGTTGATAGAAATGGGAGTCAAATTAGTCTTTGAGATGAAAAGCAGTTGATGATGGTGTGTTGTTTCCATCTTCAAGCTCTAGATCTGTGTTCCCTCTCTGACTAGTGCTGCTTCTAAAGCTATAGTCTGGTACTTGATTCTCAGTTTGTGGGATGTGGCCAGTTAAGGTGCATTGAGCACATAAATCAGCCTCGTCAGACTGGGCATGCCTGGGTTAAGATAAAACTACATATATTCCAATGCAATAACAAATAAAGCATAATCCTGCTCATCTTAATCCCACACAAGGTGTTGTTTGATCTTTTTAACTCTTCAGCATGAAACCTATAATGAAAACTCCTTTGTTGAGCTGTTTTCACTTTGCTTATTGTTAGCTCTGCTAATAGTTTGGGGGTGAATATATTGTGAATTTGAAGATAGATTATGAATACTTGATTCTAGTTATGCCATACTTCAACATCAAATTTCTGCTATGAATGCAGTTCATACTTCATACAGTTCATAGCAGTGTTTTAAAATGACTGCTTAAAATGCACCCATGTGATCTGGTCCTGATAACTAAAACTACTTTTGATGTGCACAAAACATGGATTTTTTTTGGGGTGGTGGGGGGGAGGGAGGGAAGAGGAACATTTTGCAAAGGCAGAGTTTATATGGATGTGAAAAGAATAGGAGGGAGAATAAATCACACAGGATGCTTTGCTTGACTTCATTGGTTGAGGCATTGATTATAAGAATCAGGAATTCACGTTGCAGATTTATAAAACTTTGGTTAAGCAGCATTTGGTGTATTATATGCAGTTTTGGTTGCCCCATTACATGAAGACCGTGGAGGTTTCGGAAAGGGTGAAGAAGAGGTTCACAAATGTATTGTGCTCATTTACAAGCATTAGTCGAGACGTTGTGAAAGATATCATGTGACTGCTTTAGCGAGTTATTTTTTAGCGAGTGGGAATCGGTGTCTGAACTGATAATCTGCAGAATTTGGGATGGCTGCCACTGAGTGCAACCAGAGCTCACAACACACTAATCAGGAAAACTCTCATGAACATTTGACCTTCAACTGATAACTTCTTAGGATTAATCTAGTCTGGGGTGTTAGATAGGGCTGGCATGCTCCATTAACAAATTAACAAGTACACTGTCTAACCAGTTACTCTTTATATTTAGCCAGTTACTCTTGCTAGAGGTGGCCCATCAATTAACACGTTTATTGCATTCTTCTCAGTGATGTGCCATTGGAATTTGAACTTAACCAGCGTTAGCAATAGACACACTACAATTTCAGGTGTAGATTAATTATTGACAGCATAATAACCACAATTGATGGGAAAGTGAGGGGTTGGATGTGGAGTGCCTTTGGTTCACAGCTGTGCACCATCCTGGGCATGGTGCTGAGTCCAGTGATGGAGCAGGAGATCACATGCTGGGCCTCCAGCTTGTCTCCGAGTTCAGTGTTGCAAATCACAGGTGCAGAAACCAGGAATTAGTTAAACTGTAAATTTCTGGCTAAAAGCTAATAGACAACCTTTGGGAAATCAATTCATTTCAGTCATTTAAAAGCTTTTTTTAAAAAAAGCATCAATTTTTAATGTTCAGAATAAATTGCAACTAAAATGCTTATGATAATGAATAATATCTGCACAGCTCAAATCATCCATAATAAAGGACCACTCACATGCTGGTCATTCCCTTTTCTCCCTTATCCTGTCAAACAGAAGATATAAAAGCTTGAAAGTGTGCACCACTAGATTCAAGAATAGCTTCTTCCCCATTGTTATCAGACTTTTGAATGCACCTTTCATAAACTAAAGATGGATTCATGATTCCCCAATCTATCTTATTGCAACCTTATACTCTTTATTTTATCTGCAATTTATCTGTAGCTGTAATACTATATTCTGCGTGATTTGATTGTAAATCTCAATACCCAAGATATCACCTCTTCCTCACTGGAATCAGATTTGGTGAAATTATTCCTTAATGGACATGGCTGGAATTGGTGGCCGGCCAGGTCATCATCAAATCAGTGGAGTTTTTTTTCAACTAGGATATTGGACGCACAGTGGGACAATGGAGAGGTAAGAGAACTAACGGTGAGATGGAGCTGTATCTGTCACTGGGCATGGATTTGAAGATAATGTAGCAATGTTACAAAATTTTGAGATTTTAAAAATCAAGTCTGCAATTTATCCCATCAGATAAAGCTTAAAATAAAGTTTAATTTGACACCTAATTCACTTTCATATCTTCGGTATTAAAAAAGGTATGGCCGTTTTCATACTCGGAAATTAGCATCTTGTTCCCTATTGCTTTTGCATTGCACAAAAGTTGTGAGCGAGGACAGTCAAAAGCCCATAACTTTCTTAAAAATTAAGAGAACTGAATGAAATGTTCAGTTATTATAGATTGAAGCATTCTGAAACAAATTTAAAACATCTTACTTGGATCACCTGAAATTAAAGCATATAATTAGTTAATTACCTAATTGTAGTCAATTACAAAATTGACCGTTGTGACAGAAATAGACCCAGACTGCCTTGAAAATTCAAAAATGTGATATTCTCAAGATCAGAACTTTAATATTATTGTATTATATGCTGGTTTGCTAGCTGGTACATTGGCATATCATAATCAGTAGCATAATCAGACTCCTCAAATCGTAACCAATAAGCAACTCTGTAAACCTTGTTTTTCCTCAACTTTTCAATTTTGGCATTGTGAACTACAAGTTTTAGCTCTTCAAACCATGCATGACATGCCTTTCTGCCCACTACTTTCCCATTAAGAATGTCCTGTATAAACCCTAATGCATTTTTTAAGAAAAGGATATTTTTCTAAAATAGCCTAAGTATCCAAATAACAAACTAATCCCATTCACACAAGAATTCACAATATAACATGAATTTTAAATCTCACTGTCATGAATTCATATACCAGATGGAAGGAATTTGATGTTTAATTCCCATAAATTAATCAAGAAACATCCACTCAATATAATCAAAATGTTTATTCTTTTGCACAATACATGGGACTAAAACTGATATTTAGTATAAAAATATTGACTATGGGTAGACAATAACACAAAATAAAGACGATTTAGATGCTCTTATGACATGATTGTCCAAAAAAAAAAGCATTTAAATCATCTTGCGAGTGTGTTTTTCTGGAACACGCTTGATTGGAACGTTGCATTTGCGGTGAATTTGAACCCCATATCAGCAGGAAAAACATTGCCCGTTCGTATAGGGGCCAAAATCACATTTTCGCAAAGTACAATTTGTTTAAAGCCAAGAAGCAAGTTTATATGTAAAATAGACGACTTACCCGGTGTTTTGTCCCGTTCATGCGATCTGTCACGTTGTAGGCGTTGAGGGCGTTAGAAGTCGCTTTTTATTTTAATCAAATCATTAAACTGTCTCGCGATTAACAAAACAAAACCGGAGAAATCTGAGGAATGACCTGAAGGGCAACTTTTTTTTCACTCAGGAGGTATTTATCAGTCATAGATTATATTGATCTGCAAAGGATGCACGATTGTCAGCAGATCTTTTTGGTTGCCTCCTCCACACCAATCAGTTGAGACACCTGTTCCGGACTCTTGTTAAGTCAGTGACAGGTGGACTAGCTGGAGGAGATGAGGCCATTTACATGGAGTACCCTGGGCCTCTTTTGTCTGCGTTCTACCCGTGCCCTGCTCAGGAAGCCCGGATAGTAAACTGGCAGGAACTGGAGATGAAAGTCACCTACAGGGCCAGAATGCTGACTGGTTTTCTCCGTGCTGTTGTACCAGATGGTCACTTTGATCCTGTTCCCCCCATTGCCACTAAGATCCAGAAGCTGGTGGATTTCCTCTGGGGCAAAAGAAAGCATTGGGTCTCTGCCACAGTTCTGGGCCTCCTGAGTGAGGAGGGCAGTCTGTCTGTCCATGGTGTGCGTCCAAATCCAGGTGGCAACTCTCCACCTTCGGACATTGCAGAGATACCTGTATGTCAAGCTTCATATATTTTTCTATTGGGGCACTGTCTAAAGGTGGACAGGCAGCTCACTGTGGCATTGGCTGCACTGCTCTGTGAGAGGTTCCTGTCTTTCACAACAGCTCAGTGACAGAGTTGCTGCCTTACAGCGCCAGAGACCTGGGTTTGAACCTGACTATGGGTGCTATCTGTATGGTATTTGTACATTCTCCCTGCGACTGCGTGGGTTTTCTTCTACACTCCAAGGACATACAAGCCTGTAGGTTAATTGGCTTCTGCAAATTGTAAATTGTCCCTATTGTGTAGGATGGTGCTCATGTAGGGGGTGATCACTGGTTGGCACAGACTCGGCGGACCTAAAGGCCTATTTCATGCTGTTTCTCTAAAGTCTAAAGTTTCTATCAAGTCTAAAGTTTCATAGAAACATAGAAAATAAGTGCAGGAGGAGGCCATTCGGCCCTTCAAGCCAGCACCGCCATTCATTGTGATCATGGCTGATCATCCCCAATCAATAACCCGTGCCTGCCTTCTCCCCTTTTCAGAGTTTGGACCTGGCCATCTCCTGTCAGAGTGCTATCTCTCCAGCAAATGAAGGGAGAGACTGGATGGCTAAGGCGAGAACTGCACATCACCGAGGTTCGTGGCTGAAACCTCAGACTGTCCAAGCACAATGGGTGTCGTGATTGCAGTCTAACTCCCGCTCAGCACATATTTCCCATCTAACCCAAGCTCCAAAACCCTTCTTACAAGTCGGTCCCGTATAACATGAGCCATCTTTCAGAAATGCCCTATATGTTGTTCCGCGCCACATTGAGACATTTTCTATATGTGCTGCTCCTGTGCACACTCCACATCCTTGCCCTCCTCAGCATTACAGAGTGCACTGGCTCTCTGGAGACCTTCCAGGACCGCTGAGTACCACAGGGGCTGGAGTGCCTGGTGGACAATGATTGTCATGTTTTAATATGATATACATTCGACATATCTTTGTAAATACTGAGTTGAGAGCGATGCAAATATGTTAATAAACTGTTCTATATTTAAATGGGAGTGATTCCCAAAGTTAGAGAAAATGCCACTGAGGCCGTAGGGACGTGTAACCTACTGCAATGGTCTGGGTCCTGGGGAATGGGGTTGATTGGGAAGAGTAGTGTAAAGGTGTCGTTAGGTGTAAAAAGGGACGTAGTTAGGAGTAAAGTGTCAGCCTCAGTTGGGTTTCCAACAGTTGACATTTCCAGCCATTGTCAATGCTATTGGCTTCATTAAGTTCATGGTGGTGAGGTTCTTGGTACAAGTGAATGGGCAACAGGAAGAAGATGTACTGAGGGTCTGTGATTCCGGTTGCTTAGAGTCAGCAATGGAAAAAGGTTGAAGTGTTGAAAAGGATAGAAATCAGCATGATCAGAGGGCAGACTTGGGAGGGTGCATGGAATGTGCAGTTGAGGCAGTGATGCATGCCTGGATGTGCTATGTACCCAGATGTGCACTAAAGGCATCAAATGACACGGGAAGAATGGGTTTGAGAGGGAAAAATAGATCAGCCATGATTCAATGCAGGAGCATACTCGATGGGCCAAATAGCCTAATTCTGCTCCTATATCTTATGGTTTTATGTGGAGAAAACCAAGGCAATGAAGGGGAAGAATCTGAAAAGAAGTCTAGCTTCTAGACACAATAGCTGGAGGGTGAGAAGGTTGAAAACAAATGGAGTGGAGAGTTAGGAAGGTGGAGTCCGAAAGAGAGAACCAACGGAAAAGCAATATTGATGGAAAAGAGGGGGAGGGCAAAAATGGAATTAATTGGAAATAGAACGGTTTGGTCAGAGCTAGAATGTGCGGCCAGATTATATGTCCCAGTAGACCCTGTGTAAATGTGTTGGCCTAATTAGGTGGAAATGATTTAGGATGTGAATGTCCTGGTAATAGCTGGTCAATGTAAAGCAGAAAGCAGGAGGGAGTCCAAACATTCAGAATAAGTGAGGCACAGCTGAAATCATATTCCAGTGTGTTTCATTCACAAAACATGCAACACAAAATCCCAGTAGACTGCCAAAGGAAAAGTATGTAACACAGGCACAATGCTAATGTGGTGAGATGCTTCAGTTGCTATACATCTGCCAGAAATAACATTGGGGGAGAATTAAAAAAAATACTGTGCATTGGTTAGTGATACTTGGCTGAGGATTTAGGCTTTAAAGATGACTGAAGGTCATTTTAAAGAAAATGGAATGATGTTATTTTGGACATTTGGATTGTTATTTTAAGGCATTTGTAATTACTTTCTGGTTGAATCATTGCCGCTGCAAAATACAATGAACACACTTGTAACTAGCTCTGTGAATGGGCCATGCAAGGGTAAATAGATGCTGGCTGCTAGATTACCCGAACAGCATTTGGTTCCAGCAAGTGTAGATAAAGAATTTGTAAGAACTTCATGCATGTTGAAACCACGGATGGAAATTAGCAAAAGGGCATTTCTTGTTTTGACTGCCGTGCTGCAAACTTTGAAAACCTATCTTCACAGCAAGTTCCAGTCAGGCAGTTGCTGTGGACTCCCAGGGCTGTGTTGTTGCAGGAAGTGGTTTGATTCTGTCAATTGGCTATGAAATAGCCTTGAAGTCAGTCACTCATTGTTTCTGCCTTGTGCCAGCCACAATATATCTGCAATTGGAACTAAGGGCAAGATAATATTTTGAATCGGCTTACTGAAAAAGTTTAGCAGCTGGACCCATTTACAATTTAATGATCAAAACCATCATAAAAGTCATCATTAAAACCATCAAACAATTGTTGAGATTGTAGCTGACCAAAAGCCACAGTGTTGTGCGGGCACTGAAATAGAAAGGGAGAAACTGTGTCATTCAATGATGACCCTCGCATTGATGTGCAAGATCTCTCTCCAGGAAAAAGCTCCCAGATTTCTAAAATAAAGTCTGGTCACCTTGGAGCCAATCAGTCAGCTGGAGATTTCCTATGGCTAGTTAGGATCCGGCTGTTGCAACTGGAAACGTCTCCGTGAACTAGATCAGAAATGAATTATATTATTTTAAATAATAAGGTATAATAATAAGGTAGATGGGAAGATTGGGAATACATCCTTAACATATGAGATGTCCATTCAAGTGTCTGATAACTGTGGGGAAGAGATTGTTCTTGAATTCAGGCCATGGTCCCTCTTTTACCTGACTTTGAATCTACTGCAGGTTCGATTATATCTGAAGTTGCTTCTTGAATATTCTTGAATATTGAGTTATAGAATCCACTTTAAGAAGGGCTATATTTTTTATAAAATGCTGAAATCAAGTTTATTGTCAGATAACAGGTCCCATTCATCTGAATTTCAGTAAGTATGTGGGTCTTCGGCTCAGAGAGATGTCAGATCAAGAACTTGGCATGGACTTCATTCTGCTAATCTTTATTCGTGTTCTGAAGCCAAGCTAAACTAATTTGCGATCAAAGCTTCCTCCAGCCCGTGACCTAAATACATTACATTGCTTTTATGTGATGCTAGAGGCTCTTATCCAATTAGTTACGCATATGCCAACTCCAATTCAATGTAGCAAAATTATTTCTCTGCTTAATATCTCCCGAAAATAACACTATTAATTTTCTTCAGAACATGTTTGTTCTGTCTCACAGCTAGTGAATTATTTCCACCATACAATAGTTTCTAAAAGAACAATGCGCATCCTCATTATTGTGTGAAATTCTGGTATTTTTAGACAGCATTGCTCCAATATATTTGAACACTCTATAAGCAGGAATGAATACAAAGAATAATTATGTTTATAATACACATTGTGTTATATACGACCATTTGAAATGTAAAATTATTAGATTACATTTGAAGTGCATCCAAGAACAGGTATTTATGGAAATAATGCAAGTAATTAGTATTAGTTTATTATTGTTACGTGTACTGTGATACATTGAAAAGCTTTGCTTTCCATGCTGTCTCGGAAAATCATGCCTTACATCTGTACATTAGGTAACTGCAAAAGTGCAGCTTAAAAGAAATGTGCAAGGCCTGCAATAAGGTAGATTGGAAGATCGGAAATACATCCTTAACATATGAGATGCCCATTCAAGTGTCTGATAACTGTGGGGAAGAGATTGTTCTTGAATTTAGTGGCACATGCTTTCATGCTTTTGTACCTGCCTGATGGGTGAAGGGAGAAGCGAGAATGCCGGTTGAATATGTTGGCTTCTTTCTTGAGGCAGAGTGAAGAGTGTTTTATTACCATATGTCCCGGAACAGGACAATGAAATTATTTCATGCAACAGCAGAACAGGTATGTAAACATAGCACTCAGCATATACTATAATAAACACCAAAATGTTCAATTAATTAAAAAAAAACAATACTGTGAAAAGTTAAACAAAGCCTGAAGTACCTAGTGCAATCAAGGAAGTTCGTAGTTCAGAGTTTAGTTGGAGTTTGTAGTGTTCAATAGCCTGATGGTTGTTCGGAAGAAGCTATTCCATCAACCTGGACATTACAGTTTTGAATAAGTTTATTGGCCAAGTATTCACATACAAGGAATTTGCCTTGGTGCTCCGCCCGCAAGTGACAACATGACATACAGTGACAGTTAAGAATGATACATAAAACATTAAACATTAATAATAAAACATTATTGATTAAACATGTGAATTAAATAAAATACCAGAGTGAAAGGAGGCTACAGATTTTTGGTTATTGAGTAGAGCTACTACTCGTGGAAAAAAAGCATGTCTGGCTGTGGCAGCTTTGACAGTCCGGAGTCGTCTTCCAGAGGGAAGTGAGATAAGCTTTTCCCATTGAGGGTAGGGAAGATTCAAACAAGAGGGCATGACATGAGAATTAAGGGACAAAAGTTTAGGGGTAACGTGAGGGGGAACTTCTTTACTCAGAGGGTGGTGGCTGTGTGGAATGAGCTTCCAGCAGAAGTGGTGGAGGCAGGATCGATTTTAACATTTAAAAGTAAAGTGGATAGGTATATGGACGTGAAGGGAATGGAGGGGTATGGTCTGAGTGCAGGTAGATGGGACTAGCGGAAAACAAATGGTCGGCACGGACTGGAAGGGCCGAGAGGGCCTGTTTCCGTGCTGTAATTGTTATATGGTTATATGGTTATTCAAAGAGTTTGTGGCCAGGGTGAGAGGGACCAGAGATGATCTTACCTGCTAGCTCTTGGCCCTTGCAGTGTACAGTTCATCAATGGAGGGAAGGTTGCAGCCAATAACCTTCTCAGCTGATCGGACGATTCGCTGCAGCCTCCGGATGTCGTGCTTGGTGGCTGAGCCAAACCAGACCATGATGGAGAAGGTGAGGACAGACTCAACGATGGCCGTATAGAATTGGACCATCATTGCCTGTGGCAGATTGTGCTTCCTCAGCTGCTGCAGGAAGTACATCCTCATTTCGTTGCGGTCTGAACGAAATTTCGTTGCCTGCAGTCATACATATAGTAAATAACAAAAACACACAATAAACACATATTTAACATCCACCACAGTGAGTTCACCAGCCACCTCCTCACTGTGGTGGAAGGCAAAAATCTTGTCTTTGTCTCTTCCCTTCTTCCTCTTCCTCTTCCTCTGCGCTGAGGGGACCCGGGCCTCCGATGTTGTGACCGCACCAGGTGATGTAAATAAGTCCCGCGGGTGAACCGCGCTCCGTGAGCGGGCCGGTTCAACTCCGCGGCCCGGGGCGGTCGAAGCTGCCGAAGCTGCCGCCCTCCAGTCCAGCGGACGCAGCTGTTGGTTGTTGTGATGGCACCAGGATGCCAGCTGTGACACTTCCTGTCTGTAGGCAGATTCCTCCCCTTCCTGGATCAGTCCAATCAGGGTTGTGTCGTCCGCAAACTTGAGAAGCTTGACAGAGGAGTCAGTGGAAGTGCAGTCATTGGTGTAGAGAGAGTAGAGGAGAGGAGAGAGTACGCAGCCTTGTGGTGCTCCTTTGCTGAGGGTTTGTGGCTTCCTGTCTGTCAGGAAGCTGGTGATCCACCGACAGAGGGGTTCAGGCACAGTCAACTAGGAAAGTTTGGAGTGCAGTAGCTCTGACACAGTGGTGTTGAATGCAGAGCTAAAATCAACAAACAAAATCCTCGCATAGGTCCCCTGGTGGTCTAGGTGCTGGAGGATGAAGTGCAGGCCCAGGTTGACTGTGTCATCCATAGATCTATTGGCCCGATATGCAAACTGTATGTATGTTACAAAACTTACCTTTAGCGGTGCTGCAGTTCTGCCGCTGGCCGTGTGCGCGACTTTGGCGCCTTTGGGGGGGGGGGGGGGGTTAAAATGCGTTTTTTCCCTTACCATCCGGAGCTATTGTTTAGGGGACTTTAATCAATATTTCGTGTTGCGAAACGGTGATTTAGTCCCCATACGAACCGGCAGAATTTTTCCTGCCAACATGGGGTTTAAATTCACCGCAACCGCAACGTTCCAATCGATCGCGTTCCAGAAAATCCCACTCGCAAGCTGTTTAAAATGCCCATTCATTTACAGGCATTAAACACAAAATTCCTTCAATTTGGCCTATAAATGAATGACAATTAGATTTAAAAATCATGTTATATTGTGAATTCTTGTGTGAATGTTATTTGGACACTTAGGCTTTAAAAAAAATGTTAATATTTTCTTAAGAAATGGATAGATGTTTAGACCTAGTAATTGAATTTTGTAATTAGCTACAATTGGGTAACTAACTAATTATATGCTTTAATTTCAGGTCATCCAAGTAAGATTGTTTCATATTAGTTTCAGAACGCTTCAATCTATAATAACTGAAATTTTCTTTCAGTTCTCTTAATTTTTAAGAAAGTTTTGGGCTTTTGACTGTCCTCGATCACAACTTTTGTGTTAAGTCAATGGAAAGGCAATGGGGAACAAGATGCTAATTTCCGAGTATGAAAATGGCCATAACTTTTTTAATACTGAAGATATGAAAGTGAATAAGGTGTCAAATTAAACTTCCTTGTATGCTTTATCTGATGGGATAAATTGCAGACATGATTTTTTAAATCTCAAAATTTTGTAACATTGCTACAAACTGCAGAGGGTCCAGCAGGCGGTTAGTGATATTTTTCAGCGTGGTCAGCACAAGCCTTTCAAGGGTCTTCATGACTACAGAGGTCAGTGCGACAGGCCTGTAGTCATTAAGACCAGTAATCCTTGCCTTTTGGGGTACAGGGACAATAGTGGAGACTTTGAAGCGGGCAGAGACAGTACAGGCTTGCAGGGACTTGTTGAAAATATCTGTGAAGACCGGTGCCAGTTGTTTGGCACAGAGCTTGAGCGTAGAGCGGGAAACATTGTCCGGTCCTGGAGATTTCCGGCTTTTCTTTCTTCTGAAAAGCTTCTCCACCTACGAAGACCGGGGCGCTGCGAGATGGCTGCCTCGACAGCAGCTGTTCATCCTTTCCGCTTTTTTTTGTTTTTAGTGTGGGGTGGGGGGGGGGGGGGGGGTGGGGGGGGGGGGGGGGGGGAGTGATGGGGGGAGGGAAGGGGGAAACATTTTTTTAATCACTTACCTCAGTGGAATGCGACTTTTCTCCTAGTTGCATTTCGCCCTCCCTCGCGGCCTAACAGCTTGGATTGGTGCGGCCTCTCCCGTAGTCGGGGCCCAGAGCTTCAGCAGCGAGCGCAGCGCGGACTTTCCATCGCGGAGCCGGGCGATCCCTTGTTGGGGGGGTCGCCAGAAGAAGTGCTGCGATCGTTGGCCTGCGTACTACAACATCCTGAAGTCTGCGGAGCTTCTAGCCACGGGCGCGGCGTGGTACTTCCCATCGCGCAGCCTGGGATCCCTTGTTGGGGATTGCTGGAGAAGAGCACCGACCGCCGGCCTGCAGCCTATAACTTCGTGAAGCCCCAGTCACCGGTCAGAACCGGCCGATTCGGGACCTCCAAGCCGCGGAATGTCCGTCCGTCCCGACGTCGGAGTTTCGAGCATCTAGTCAATATGCTCTTTACCGTACAACTGTAGAAGTTCAAGAGAATCTTGGCTGCATACCAAATCTCCTCAATCTTCTAAGTAGAGGTGTTGATGGGCTTGATTGCGGTTTGCATCAATGTAATCGACGCTTTATATGGTGTGTCTGTGGAATTGGGTAAGAACCACGACGACATGCTTCATTTCTTTAGACTTCTGAAGAGGTTGAGGTGATGGCGTGCTGCCTTGGCCTTATCATCAACATGTTTGGACTAAGTCATGTTGTTGGTGATTTTTACACTTGGGAACTTGGAGCTCTCGACCACCTCTACTTCAACACCATTGGTGCAGACTGGGGCCTGTACTCCATTCTCTGAATTCCACAACCAGCAATTTTGTTTTGCAGACATTGAAGGGGAGGTTTACCCTGACACCATGCTATTAACTTCTCTCGCTCCACCCTGTACTCCATCTCATCACTATTTGAGTTCTGGCTAGGATTCACCAAATTAACTTGTTTGAGAGAAGTCTGCTGACGAAAGCTTCTTATAAAACTTTCTTCGTTTGGGTGAGTTATTTCAATGGCTAGTTACCAGCCACCTACAAAACCATGTAGCATCTATCCAGAAAGACCACATCCCAACGCAACAGCAGTGTAACTACCCGCAGGTAAGGAGCTTGAAGCTGTATCCACTAATTCAGGTGATTAGAAAAGGAGATTGTTAGAAAAACAATGAGATTCAATTGTAAATAAAGTGAGAGCAAATAAGAGAAAATATGAAGAACAAAGTCAAGCACTGGCCCTTAGTCAGATTTTATTTCAAGCATCTACAATGATTAATTCGTTGGTATCTCTCTTATTTTCAGCCAAACCAGGCTTCCATTTGACATGTTTAATGTCCTGGCCAGGAAGGTAGCAGAGATTTGTGCCAAAGACACTCTGTTCCAGATATAAGTATGTGTGTGAGAGAGGGTTCATCACCTGCTCCCCACAGCGCATCGGAAAGCAGAAGCACCCTCTCGGTGAATTTATTTTTAGCCTCATCAGGGAGAGAGATGTTTGGCGAATAGAACCTTTTTCATAGTTAGCATCAAGGACTCTCAGGTCAGCTGCATTCTGGAATGGACACACGGTGAAACTGCGTTGAGTTTAGTTTAGAGATACAGCATGGAAACAGGCCCTTCAGCTTTACTTGCAGAAAACCTGCAACACTAAGACCACGCTGACCATCGATCACCCATTCACGCTACTTCTGTGTCATCCCACTTTCTCATCCACTCCCAACACCCTAACGGCAATTTACACAGGGCAATTAACCTACATACCCGCATGCCCTTGGGATGAAGGAGGAAACCTGACCATAGAAACATAGAAAGCATTGGTGCAGGAGGAGGCCATTCGGCCCTTCGAGCCAGCACTGCCATTCATTGCGATCATGGCTTATCGTCCCCAATCAATAACCCATGCCTGCCTTCTCCACATATCCCTTGATTCCACTAGCCCCTAGAGCTCAATCTAACTCTCTCTTAAATCCATCCAGTGATTTGGCCTCCATTGCCCTCTGTGGCAGGGAATTTCACAAATTCACAACTCTCTGGGTGAAAAAGTTTTTTCTCACCTTAGTCTTAAATGGCCACCCCTTTATTCTAAGGCTGTGGCCCCTGGTTCTGGACTCGGCCAACATTGGGAAAATTTTTCCTGCATCTAGCTTGTCCAGTCCTTTTATAATTGTATATGTTTTTATAAGATGCCTGTGGTATTGCGGTGGAGGCAGGTTTTCTGGATGCTTTCAAGAGAGAGCTAGATAGGACTCTTAAAAATGGCGGAGTCAGGGGATATGGGGAGAAGGCAGGAACGGAGAACTGATTGGGGATGATCATTGAATGGCAGTGCTGGCTCGAAGGGCCGAATGGCATACTCCTGCACCTATTGTCTATTGTCTAAGATCCCCCCTCATCCTTCTAAACGCCAGTGAATACAAGCCTAGTCTCTTCAATCTTTTCTCATATGACAGTCCCGCCATTCCAGGGATCAATCTTGTGAACCTACGCTGCACTGCCTCAATCACAAGGATGTCCTTCCTCAAATTAGGAGACCACCCGGAGGAAATCCACGCGGTCACAGTAAGAACGTGCATACTCCAAACAGACAATGCCCAAGGTTAGGATTGGGGGGAAGGGAGGGTAGAGAGGGGGGAGGGGAGGGGGAGAGAGGGGGGGAGAGAGGAGGGGCTAGAGAGGAGGGGGGAGTGGGGGGGGGGGGGAGAGGGGGGGGGGGAGTGGGGGGGAGAGGGGGGGGGGAGAGGAGGGGGAGAGGAGGGGGGAGGGGGTGGAAGGGGGGTAGTGGGGAAAAGGGGCAGAGTGTGGAAGGGGAGGGAGAGAGAGGAGGGGGAGAGAGGGGGAAGGGGAGAAAAAGTATAGGGGGAGAGAGGAGAGGGAGAGAGGAGGGGGGAGAGAGGAAGGGGGGAAAGGAGGGCGAGAGAGGGGGGAGAGGGGGGTGGAGGGGAAGGGGGGAGGGAGGAAAGGGAGAGAGAGTAGAGAAGGGAGAGAGTAGAGGGAGGAGGGGGGAGAGAGGAGGATGGAGGAGGGGGAGGGAGGAGGGGGGGAGAGGTGGGAGAGGAGGGGGAGAAGAGGTGGGGGGAGTGGTGATGGGGGGGAGAGGAGGAGGGGAGCTGGGCGAGCGAGGGCGCTGCGAAAAGCGGAGAGAGCCCGGGGAGAGAGAGAGAGAGCACTCTAGTACAAAGCTCTCGGCATCTCTCGAGGTACAAGAACTTCCATCAAGTAAACTCTTTAGCCACTTGGACAGGTTATTCACTCGTTATGTGAGACTCCTCCCACTGATGAACTTTGTTGGATCTCCTTCTTATTCATCTTAGTTGCTCCAGTGCATCGTAGTGCTTGGTTCAGCATGACACCAGATGCTTGTTAATGCACCATATGTGAACAGAAATTGAGCAGAAGGAAAATAAAATAAATAACGAATAAGATGGATTCACTTACAAAATTCTTAAGGGGTTGGACAGGCTAGATGCAGGAAGATTGTTCCCGATGTTGGGGAAGTCCAGGACAAGGGGTCACAGTTTAAGGATAAGGAGGAAGTCTTTTAGGACCGAGATGAGAAAATCGTTTTTCACACAGAGAGTGGTGAATCTGTGGAATTCTCTGCCACAGAAGGTAGTTGAGGCCAGTTCGTTGGCCATATTTAAGAGGGAGTTGGATGTGGCCCTTGTGGCTGAAGGGATCAGGGGGTATGGAGAGAAGGCAGGTACAGGGTACTGAGTTGGATGATCAGCCATGATCATATTGAATGGCGGTGCAGGCTCGAAGGGCCGAATGGCCTGCTCCTGCACCTAATTTCTATGTTTCCATGTTTCTACGTAAGATTCATTTGCAGTGCTTATCTGGTAATGCAATAATCATGCTAGAATCAGAAGGAGACTCAGCTGGAGGTGAATGTGGCAGATTGTATATGGCCAGCTGAATAAATTGTCATTTTACTATTTTACTTGAATAGTAAATGTGAAGGAATTGAATTGTGAAGGTAATTTTTTTGTTGAGAGAGAGATTTTAGTAATGGCAAATATATTTATGCTAGCATTTATTTCGAGAGGGCTTATATATATAAAAACAGGATGTAATGCAGAGGCTCTATAAGGCGCTCGTCAGGCCGCATTTGGAATATTGTGAGCCATTTTCAAATATATTTTATTGTCACCATATCTGAGGATGTGTTGGGTCTGGAGAGGGTCCAGAGAAGGTTTACAAGAATTATCCCAGGAATGAGTAGGTTAACATATAATGTGCGTTTGAAGGCATTGGGCCTATATTCGCTGGAGTTTAGAATGAGGGGGAACCTCATTGAAACTTACAGAATAGTGAAAGGCTTGGATAGAGTGGGTGTGGAGAGGATGTTTCCATGAGTGGGAAAGTCTAGGACTAGAGGTCAGCCTTTGAATTAAAGCATGCTCTTTTAGGAAGGAGATGAGGAGTTTCTTTAGAGGGTGGTGAATATGTGGAATTTTTTGCCACAAAAGGCTGTAGAGACAAAGTCAGTGGATATATTCAAGGTAAAGATAGATATATTCTTAATTAGAACTGGTGTCAGAGGTTACAGGTAAAATGCAGGGAGAATGGGGTTAGGAGGAAGAGATAGATCAGCCATGATTGAATGGCTCAGTCGACTTGATGGGCTGAATGGCCTAATTCTGCTCCTATCTAATGATGATATATACAGGCCCACCACCGATCTTCCGACAGCCGTGGTCCAGCCCCCTCTGATAGGCTCTGGAAATGAGCAATGGACCTGTATTGGGAAAAACGTTGCAAGGCATTTTCGTAACTTCTTCCACAGAGCATTTATGTAACATAATTTACAGATCTTGGACATCAGAAACCTCATTTCTGCCAATTAAGTACTTTATTGTTTGAAGTGCAGTCACACTCCTAAAAAAACATGTCAAGCTTCCACAAATGGAAATTAAATATATGCCGAGTTTAATGTTAGTTCAGAGATAAATGTTAGGCAGAATATTGGCAGAAGCATCCTGGTGTCTTTAATAAGTACAATAGGATCTTTTGCTTCCATGTGAGAAGGGACAGGACCTCAGTGTTAAATCTTATTTGAAAGGCAACTCTCCTGACAGACTTCTTCAGTCGGAATTTTCTGCTCATATCTCTAGAGTGGAACACGAACGAACTATGTTTAGACTGCAAAACAAGGGAGCCAAGGTTAACATAATGAGACAGGAATTTTATTGCGGGCCAAATATATGTAATTGCAAACCGTGTTCTTTGTATGAAAGTGCTTTTATGCTATAATTGTCATTCTCGACAGTTTATGGATAATTTAATTTCCTAGTATAACAGTGTTTCACGTCTAATGTAATAGCAGAATAAATATTTAATTTCCATTTTTGCATGTTAGTGCTGAAATATCAATGCAGCTACAACAGATTAATATCCACCATACTTAAATTGTACAATTGGTCTGAAAATCCCAAACTACAGATACTCTAAATCTGAAATAAAAACAGAAAATGCTAGAAATACAAAAGCATATGTGGGGTAAAAATGTTACTATTCCAGATTGGAATATCACCTATCACAAGTTTTGACCTGAGGCATTAACTCTGTTTCTCGTTGCATTAATGCTGCCTGACCTGCTAATTATATTTTCTGTTTTTATTTATGTTCTGAGGACTGGTCTTGTTTGGATGTAACATGTTTCTGGTGCTTCCTTATGTTCTCAATAAAAGACATATTTAGTTTTAGTTTTAGTTTTAGAGATGCAGCTTGGAAACAGGCTCTTCAGCCCACCAGGTCCACACCAATCACCGATCACTAGTTCTGTGCTAGTTCTATGTTATCCCACTTGCTCACCTACTTGTTACACACTAGAGGGACAATTTACAGAGGCCAATTATCCTACAAACCTAAAAGAAAAACAAGAATTTCCTTCCGTGTCTGTATCAGTTTGAGCAAGGAATAGATTAGTTATCCATTTATGCTGTTTGTTATTTGCAGGATTTTCTTGTATGCAAAAAAAACTAGCTGTTATTCTTGTCCCTATTACAGGCTACATATCAAAATTAAATTGCTGATTGTAAATACAGTAGGTATAGCAGGATTAACTGCTTAAAGGTAACAGTTGATAACAATCAATTTCACCTGGAATGCGCAGATCGGAGAAAAAGTTGTGTGGATAATATTTGGAATACATTAAAGTACACACCCTCGTCACGGTAAGACTTGGGGTTATGTATACGTTATAGTTTTTCTTACAACTTAACATTGCTGCCAAATGAACACAGTGAATTGTAGCAGATTGATTTATTGAATTTATGCATTTTTATATTTTTACTTCTAAACCTTTTAGTAGCATACTGTCATTGATGAATTATCTGTCTCTGCATCCTTAAACTTTTACGGTCTTGAAAACGTAAATCAATAATAATCAAACAAAATGCCAACAATTCTTTTTATATTGAAATTATGAAACTGCGCTCTGATCAGCCTTTCCAACATGCTTAATCTATGAGGTTGTTTCAGTTGCCTGTGGTTTCTATTTCACAATTTCAGCATGGCTCCTTACTCTTTTTTTCCCTTAACAAGGAGCTTTTATTGCACAATCACCAGTTATAAAGCACTGCAAAGATTAAAACTGCCCTGCAGTTTGCAAAAGTCAGTCATTAACTAACTGCATTAAGATTCATATCCACGACCACCCCAACGAGTAGCATTCACGGAAGCCCTCAAGTCTCCCCTGGACATCGCGTGCTCCCTCTCCAGGGACATGCGTGCACGGATGTAGACCCGGAAGAGGGACAGGCAGTCAACGCAGGCAGATCCCTTGAATGCCTGCTGCCTGACCCCTTGGCCAGGCCCAGGCACAAACCATCAGGGGAGATCCTCTCACAGACCAAATCCTCCTCCCCCTCCCACCCCCCCCACTCACTCTCCGTACCTGACCAAAGATCAGGAGTGTGGGGCCAGTTTGAGGAGGAGCCCCTTTAGATACTCAAACAGGAGCTGCAACCTCTCACACTCCATATACACACGGAACAGGGTCACTTCCAGGGCAGAGAAGTGATAAGCGGCTGGCAAGTCCATGAACCAACTTAAATATCTATAACACGCCACTGCTCTGTGCCACAAATCCCCACTCCTGGTCCCTGATATAAAGGGAGAGGTCTCCCTTATAGAGAAACCACCACTGTGGCCCACCCTTGCTGTCAGGTGGTAACACAGACCGCCACAGTGCGTCCGGAGGAAAGACAAGGGCGAGGAAGCGAGAGTGTGCAGGAGCTGCCCGTACAGTGTCACGGAATGACATGCTGGGTATCACGGTGTGGCGGCTCACATTGTGTGGGACTGGCTCCCAGGAAAGACCCCAGGGCCTGGGTCTGGTAAGCAATTCCAATGGAGCGAGGGTAAGCTCGGTCGGAATCACTCCTCTTTGTGTCCTGTGTTATTATGGTTTATCCATATACCCTGTGGCAGCTTGGCAAAAATGGAAGGAGTCAAGTCAAAAGAGCTTATTGTCATGTGTCCCAGATAGGACAATTAAATTCTTGCATTTCTGCAGCACAACAATCTTAAATGTCCAGGGGTATAACTTTGCGGGATATCCCAGAATATTGTGCATGATCCAAAGAAAATCTTAGTTTTGAAATTAAAACATCTAATTATTTTAGATAAATATTGCACAACTACACAATGCAATCATGATTCTGTAGGTAGTGGGGAAGACTTTACTTATAAAGCAAATTCCAGTTACATTCACTGAGCTGAGTTATAAGGTCATGTTATAACCAGTTGAAGAGTCTGAGTCCTGTGGAGATAAGCAATTAAAAGGAGCACATAACAATGCAGTCTACAGCTTGGAAAATTGCAAAATGTTGATAAACCTTGGAGAATATATGTACCTGAGGAACAGTAGCTATATTATGATTGTGGTTCTTAAGAAATAAAGGAGAAAAGGCAGGGATTGCAGTCAAGGAATTTGCACTATAGTTAGAATAAAAAACAGCTGTGTGCAGTATATTGCCTCTGTGATTTAGATCAATAGAACCAAACTACTGTAAATTTTCATTTATCCTGATTGAAGGAGGAGGGCCTCTGTCCCTAGCTGTGTCGATACATGGCAAGTCCCTTTGCTAATGAATTCACAACCTCTCAAACAATTCACACACCTGAAAACTGTTCACAGCCATGGCCCGAAGTCTTGCTTATTGATCACTTCAGAAGTATGATGATAATTGTCGGCTCAGTGGGTGACTGGGGCACTGCTGAAATTCCATTTAGCAGTGAAATAAATGGTGAGTTAATACATTTTGGGTGACATGAAGAAATTGAGGCTTTGGTCAAGTGTAAGTAGGAGGCATGGGACAAGTATAGGCAGCTGGGATCAAATGTATCCCTGGAGGAGTTTCAGAAACCGTGGGGCAAACTAAAAAAGGAAATCAGAAGGGCAAAAAGGCGACATGAGATAGCTCTGTCAGATAGCGTTTAGGATAATCCGAAGAGATTTTATAAGTACATTAAGGGAAAAAGGTTAACCAGTGAGAGTGGGACCCCTCAGGAATCAGTGGTCAACTCTGTAGGGGGACACAGGAGATGGGTAAGGTCCTCAATTAGTATTTATTCTCTGTTTTTATCATGGGGAAGGCAGGATAGTCAATGGACGTGTCTTGAGTGCAGACAGTGTTGTGGTCGAAGAGTTGCTGAAGGTTCCTGATGCGTATCAAGGTAGACAAATCTCCCAGGCCAGATCGGATATATCCGAGGGCACTGTGGGAAAGTGCAGAGGAAATTGCAAGAGCCCTGACTGAGATCTATCTGTCGTCATTTATCGGGAGAGATGACAGGAAGGTGGCAAATGTTGAGCATCCATTCAAGAAGTACACAGACTCTCCAACTGGTTATAACATGACCTTAAAACTCAGCTCAGTGAATGTAGCTGGAATTTGCTTTATAAGTAAAGTCTTCCCCACTTCCTACAGAATCATGATTACATTGTGTAGTTGTGCAATATTTATCTAAAATAATTAGACTCCTCCTCCTCTTCCTTCTCCTCTCTGTCTCCATTAGAAACCGTGCTCTGGCTCAATGAAGAATACTGTTTTTTTTCTTCCATTTGGGTCTCAAACTATTTTCTACTCTCTTCTGAGTGCACATGTCTCTTTGTGGTGGCACATGAAATCTCTGCTAATTTGGTGGGTATTTTTTGTCTATCAGGTCCCTGGCCCATATAATCTATCTTTGTTGAAATCTGTTGCCCTTTCATTCTCCACCATTTCTGGATTGTACCAGTTTGGAGCTTTTCTACTCGTCCCGACAAGGCCTCTCTACATATGCTGGTACCAGGCTGGGATAAGATAATGTTGTCTTGAAATATCCAGGCGTAGGTTCGGTCAAACTGTCTGTGCAAAACACAGCTCAATACTTTACCCAGTTCAGGATGAATTCTTTATGAGTACTGCATGGTTATCGATCATCAATGTTTTATTCTCAACCCAATCAGTAAAATATTTGAGATAGCTCAGCACCAGTTTGGATTGGCCTGACCATGGTCTAGGTTTTAGTCTTGCACTAGAGTGAACCTTTACCAAACGTTGTATGCATGTAGACCCCGCAGATTAAGATGGACAAGGGAGTAGTGCCTTCATGAACAGAAGCCCCATACTTTCCCTGTTCTGGGCAGCAGAGTAACAGTTTGTAATGTTTCAAGACCCAGATAGCTACTTGCAATGAGAGGACCCTACCTGTCAATCCATAGCACCTTTATAACTTTAACCTTAGGACAGAAGAGAGGCTGACATAATTACATTCAAGGCTTTAAATTTTAAACTTTAGGGATACAGCTTGTAAATAATCCCTTCGGCCCACCGCATCCCCTCCGACCAGTGATCACCCTGTACCCTCACACTATTCTACACACTAGGGACAATTCACAATTTTACCAAAGCCAATTAACCAACAAATCTGTACATCTTTGGAGTGTGGGAGGAAACCGGGGCACCTGGTGTAAACTCACGCGGTCACAGGGAGAATGTACAAACTCTGTGCAGACAGCACCCGTAGTCAGGATCGAACCTGGGTTTCTGGCACTGTAAAGGGCCTGTGCCACTTACCGGCACCCGTCATAGTCGCAGCAGGTTGGTGAACATTTTCAAAATGATGAAAACCCAGCGGCGACCAGAAGAAGGTCCGACTCTTTAGTCCACTGCTCATGACCATACCCCGTGACTGCATTTTCAACATTTTGAAAATTTTTGGCGACCTGCTGCGACTATGACGGGTGCCTGCAAGTCACCGAAAAAATTGCGTAAGTGGGGCAGGCCCTTTAGGCAGCAGCTCTACCGCTGCGCCACCGTGCCGCCCCTAAAGGAACTAATTGGTGACCAAAACAGAGCACCAAACACCTAGGAAACATTCCATAGTTCCTTAGTTCTATTTATTAAAGTAGTGTTTATATATTGTATTTGATCCAATATATAAATGCACCTGTTGTAAAATCACAAACACTCTTTCTCCATAAATGTAGTATTAGGCAAGATTGCTTTGTTATTCATTTGGGAGAATGCTTACTATGGGGGTCTGGGAGTTGGATATCCATAGTGCTAGTATTTCTTCCAGGAAAGGTTGATGGGAGGTTTGACTTGGGGTGGGGAGAAGGCTTCATGCAACCCCCTCACCCCGCAGCTCCCAAGTCTGGGTGTGAAGAACTGAACCTATGCAAAGCAATTTACAGCTGGCTGAGCAATGCCCATAGCTTAACCACTTGTCAAAAACCATGATTGCTTCTGATGCTCAGCAATAATCAAAAACAATGTAACAAAGAAAAATAAATCTAAACAGTTCACAATATAACACTCAAAATTAACCTGATCTCACAAATAATTAACCAAAATCTAAGATGACTTTGTTCCTCTGTGTAAGCCTAGTGTAAATGGTAGGTTGGTGATCACAGTGAACTCAATGAGCTGAAGAACCTGTTCCTGATCTGTATATCTCTTCAACTCAATTACTCAATGCACTAATTACTCAATTAAATTCCCGTCACTGAAATCAGTGGGGAAGTGGTCCCAGGATTATCGAGCAGATTCCTCACTAGAAGTGGTGGGGAGTCTCCTTTGCTAAATAAAGAGTCTAATGTCCAAGTGCATTCTAGTAAAATGCTGTCACCACAGCCCTCAGTTTGGAGACACCTGTATTTTCTGGCTGTTGTCAATAATGTGAAGAAATGATGGTAGTTACATGTCTGCTTCTGATTGTTTCCTGGAATAATTTGGGCCAGTTTGTTAGAATTTTGCTGGAGTCAAATGTCCAGCTTGAAGATGTGCTTTTGTGAAAAGCAAGATTCATGGTGGTTAAATTCACAGCACCTGGGGTATTTAAATTAAGTTAACGGAATAAAGAGCCAGCATCAGTGATGGTAACCATGAAATAATCAAATGTTGTTAAACCACATCGAGTGTAGATGGGGAATCTTTGGTGGTCTAGGCAAGTTGAACCAGTCACGGTGTATGACTCCACGACTCTATGATTCCATGACTCTAGTTCATTCTCACAAGAACACAGGTAAATGGGAGCAGAAATAGGCCTGATCCTTCACGCCTGCCCACATTTCAAAACCACAATGGCTGATCTACATCAGGCCATGCCTCCTCCTCTATAACTCCTCTATCAACCTTCCCTGGTTAGACCTTTTTTTAAGTTTAGTTTCGAGATACAGCACGGAAATAGGTCCTTCGGTCCACCGAGTCCCCGCGCACTCATACTACCCTACACAAACTAGGGACAATGACAAATATACCATCATGAGATTGATCACAGGGCGGGCGACACAGTGGCACAGCAGTAGCGTTGCTGCCTTACAGCGCCAGAGACCTGGGTTCACTACCAGCCACGGGTGCTGTATGTATGGAGTTTGCATGTTCTCCCTGAGTCCGTGTGGATTTTCCCCGAGTCAGGTTCCTCCCACATTCCAAAGACGTACAGGTTTGTAGGTTAATTGGCTTCAATGTAAATGGTAAATTGTCCCTAGTGTGTAGGAGAGTGCTAGTGTAGGGGGGGGGGGGGGGGGTCGCTGGGTGGCGTGGAGTCAGTAGGCCGAAGGGCATGTTTCCACGCTGTATCTCTAAACTAAAGTATAAAGATGAGTGAGAAAGCATGTGGTCAGCCATCTCATTATTCCGTAGCAACCTGCAACCTTCCCTGTCTGACTCATTGCATGTTTAAAAATAGTCATTTTTCTTTCTCCAGAAAGAATACAAGTACCATGTTCTGACATATAAAAGTAGGAGAAGCAGCACTTAATTTAATTAATGACGACAATAATATCAAAAAGGCTGCAACAACATTTCTAATGTTTTATTATCTGCGCACAGTTCCATTACCAAAATTAAATTCACATTCTTTAACCCAATTACAGGAAACAGCACTCCCTAAAGCTAGTTGTCAATTTAATGAAGTGAACTGAAGGATCAAAATGATGCAGCTACCAGCAAGTGGACCAACCCTCTGCAGCCTTATTTTACTTGAGCAGCAGGGTCTCAGTAGGCAGCCCTGACTGTGGAACTGTGGAAATGTGACACTGTTTTCAATTACAGTCATGGGAGACAGGTGCATCAGCAAGGTGTTCAAAGTCAATATCCCATTGATTCAAAGGTTTGGGGGCAGAGTTGAGGCACCTAATTGTATTCTTTACATCATTTTAATGTAATTATTTAGGACAGTTCACAGGGCAGAGAAGAGTGATCCATATTTCTGGTGGCCCAAAGTCGCACAGGTACTGTTACGCAGAGGTGGAGTTGCTGCCTTACAGTGCCAGAGACCCAGGTTTGATCCTGACTACAGTGCTTGTCTGTAAGGTGTTTGTATGTTCTCCCCATGACATGCATAGGCTTTCTCGGGATCTCCTGTTTCCTCCAACAATTTACAATGGTCCAGTCGGCATGGATATTTTTGCACTGACCACAAATTATACTCAGGTTGAGGGGAGATTTGATGGAAGCATATCAAATGATGAGGGGCACAGAGAGAGTAGAGGCAGAACATTTTTTTCCCAGGGTGGAAATGTCCAACACTAGAGGGGCATAGCTATAAAGTGAGAGGGGGGATGTTTAAGGAAGATGTGCAGGCAATTTATTTACACAGAGAATTGTGGGGGCCTGGAAGGCATTGCAGTTAAAGCATTCAAGAGGCTTTTAGATAGGTACATGCAGGTGCAGGGAATGGGGGATATGGGTCATGTACAGCAGGGCTGCCAACATTGGATGAGAGTTGAGAGTGAGAAATTGCGAGGGAGCAGACAGAGCAACCGAGGGGGGAAGGGTGTGGGAGGGAGCTTTTCCATTTTTCAGCGTGACATTGTGCAATCTGGTGCATACTGTCGTGAGTCTTTTAACTTACACTTGAATGCAACATTTATGCTTTAAATTGGATTAGGTATGAATAGGTTTGGGCTAAATTACATTGCTAATTACATTCCACGGTAGAGCCAGGCTCTAACAGGTGCAGCACATGAATGACCTTACTATACTCATGTATGGAAATCAGATTATAATTCATGCTGTTATGCATATTATATATATATATATATATATATATATATATATATATAATATGCATAACAGCATGACATATATATATATATATATATATATATATATATATATAGAAACAAGGCAACAGGAGTCGGACTTCCATCAATGCTCTGCACAAATAAATTAATTTTACCCTTTCACTATAGAAACAAGACAAAAATAATGCCACATTTTCAACCAAATATATGGTTCAATGAAATTAAGATATATATGTAAAACATATGTATGGAAACAGGCCCTTCGGCCCACCAAGTCCACACCGATCAGCAATCTACCATACACCAGTTCTATCCTACACGCTAGGGACAATTTACAGAAGCCTATTAACCTAGAAACCCATGCGGTCATAGGAAGAATGTACGAATTCTGTACAGACAGCACCCGTAGTCCGGATCAAATCTAGGTCTGTGGTGCTGCAAGGCAGCAACTCTATCGCTGCGCCACCGTGCCACCCCATTAAATTATTTTTCCTGTAATATATTTATTATGGTGTCACGTCAATAAAGATGAACACATGATTATAATTTCTGCCCTTAGTTGGATAACACACATCTCCAGTAATTGTGTTTTATGGCTGTTTTCCACCTCTTCAGTCTGATGGTCTCGACCCGAAACATCACCCATTCTTTCTCTCCAGAGATGCTGCCTGTCCCGCTGTGTTATTCCAGCTTTTTGTGTTTATCTTCAGTTTAAACCAGCATCTGCAGTTCCTTTCTACACTCTTTGTTTAGTGAAACAGGTCCTATTCTCATAATATTATTCACCTCAACTAAGTATTTTCTTCACCTCCGCTGCTGCAGAGAATACAATCCCAGTTATCAAATCTTTCTACAAAGTGAAAAAAAATTCCAGCCCTGTCAACATCTTCATAAATCACCCTGGATCCTCTCTAGAGCAATTGCACCCTTTTTACAATGTGTCATAGCCATTATATCATGGAAACAGGCCCTTCATCCGAACTTGTCCATGCAGATCAAGATGCCCCATCTAAACTAGTCCGATTTATCCGCATTTGGCCCATATCCCTTCAAACCTTGTGTGTATGTGTATTAGGTTGTGTGTGAGAGTGTGTGTCAATGAAGCGGCGGCAACAGCCGGAGTGAGCGATTCCCTCTCCCCCCCCTTCCCTCTCCCTCCTCCCCGGTCTCTTTCACCCGTCCCCTGGGAATGCGGGCCGGCCCAGGTACTCTGTGTCCAGCTGGGGTCAGGGGGAGGTGAGGGTCAGTGACCTGGGGGTCGGGCATCGGTACGGAGCCTTAGCCCCCACTCACCCGGTCCGTCCCTGGCTCCAGGCCAGGGTTAAAACTCCATGCGGTGTGGACAGAGCGGCCAACGGACACAGAGCTGCCGGAGGTGAGAGTGGGAGGTGTGAGCGGTGCCTCAGGGGTTCGGTGCTGGGACCACCGCCGTGTCTCACCTTTGGGCTCTAAACGAAACTCCTTTTTTTCCCAAATCATCTGCGGGCCAGTAGTTTGACAGTCCTGCTTTAAACTAATGCCCTCTAGTTCTTGAATCACATATACCGGGAAAAAGACTATGCATTCACCTTATATATTCTCCTCATGGTGTTTACTCACCTCTAAAACAATTTTTGCTTTAATTTGAATTTCCAGCAGCTGAGTGTCAAATGGAATCATTAGCACTGCGGAATTTGCCATTTTAAATAGTATGCGACGGGCTTAAACCAATCAAATTGTTCGTAATTTATGGGCAACCCACTGACAGAAATAACACATGACACTCATTGGTGAGTGTGGAGGAGTGTGGAAGCCTGGGGCGAATTGAATTTTTTGTGACTTTCTTAATTTAAAAAAATGTTGAGCGTGAGAAATACTGTGATCAGTGTGAGATTCGGGTGAAATGAGTGATTCTCACGCTCCACGCGTGAGAATTGGCAGCCCTGTGTACGGGCAGATGAGATTAGTTTAACTTGACATCGTGTTTGGCACAAACATTGTGGGTCGATGGGCCTGTTCCTGTGCTGTAGTGTTCTGTGTTATATGTTCTGTCTTATTTGACAGCTGCTGCATTGTTTCTGAGTTAGGTTGTGGGTTTGAGTCCCTCTCAAACTCAGTTGAGCACAAAATGTGGCCTGGCATTCCAGTGCAATGCTGAAAGTGAACTGCATTACTGGAGGTTTGGATGAAATGTTAAACTCACGTCTTATTTCTTCTCTTGGTCGATGTACAGTGGCTTGCAAATGTTTTCATACCCCTTGAACTTTTCCACATTTTGTCACGTTACAACCACAAACATGAATGTATTTTATTGGAATTTTATGTGATAAACCAACAAAATGATACATGGTTTCCAAATTTTATTACAAATAAAAAACTGAAAAGTGTGGCGTGCAAAAGTATTCAGCCCCCCTGAGTAAATACTTTGTAGAACCGCCTTTCGCTGCAATTACAGCTGCAAGTCTTTTGGGGTATGTCTCTACCAGCTTTGCGCATCTAGAGACTGAAATTTTTGCCCATTCTTCTTTGCAAAATAGCTCAAGCTCAGCCAGATTGGATGGAGAGCGTCTGTGAACAGCAATTTTCAAGTCTTGCCAGAGTTTCTCAATTGGATTTAGGTCTGGACTTTTTCTGGGCCATTCTAACACATGAATATGCTTTGATCTAAACCATTCCATTGTAGCTCTAGCTATATGTTTCGGGTTGTTGTCCTGCTGGAAGGTGAACCTCCGCCCCAGTCTCAAGTCTTTTGCAGACTCTAACAGGTTTTCTTCCAAGATTGCCCTGTATTTGGCTCCATCCATCTTCCCATAAACTCTGACCAGCTTCCCTGTCCCTGCTGAAGAAAAGCATCCCCACAGCATGATGCTGCCACCACCATGTTTCACAGTGGGGATGGAGTGTTCAGGGTGATGTGCAGTGTTAGTTTTCCGCCACACATAGCGTTTTGCATTTAGGCCAAAAACATCAATTTTGGTCTCATCAGACCAGAGCACCTTCCTCCACATGTTTGCTGTGTCCCCCACATGGCTTGTGGCAAACTGCAAACGGGACTTCTTATGGCTTTGTTTCAACAATGGCTTTCTTCTTGCCACTCTTCCACAAAGGCCCGATTTGTGGAGTGCAAGACTAATAGTTGTCCTGTGGACAGATTCTCCCACCTGAGCTGTGGATCTCTGCAGCTCTTCCAGAGTTACCATGGGCCTCTTGGCTGCTTCTCTGATCAATGCTCTCCTTGCCAGGCCTGTCAGTTTAGGTGGACGGCCATGTCTTGGTAGGTTTGCAGTTGTGCCATACTCTTTCCATTTTTGGATGATGGATTGAGCAGTGCTCCGTGAGATGTTCAAAGCTTGGGATATTTTTTTATAACCTAACCCTGCTTTAAACTTTATCCCTGACCTGTCTGGTGTGTTCCTTGGGCATCATGATGCTGTTTATTCACTAATGTTGTCTAACAAACCTTTGAGGCCTTCACAGAACAGCTATATTTATACTGAAATTAGATTACACACAAGTGGACTCTATTTACTAATTAGGTGACTTCTGAAGGCAATTGGTTGCACTGGATTTTATTTAGGGGTATCAGAGTAAAGGGGGCTGAATACTTTTGCACGCCACACTTTTCAGTCTTTTATTTGTAAAACAATTTGAGAACCATGTATCATTTTCCTTCCACTTCATAATTATGCACTACTTTGCGTTGGTCTATCACATAAAATCCCAATAAAATACATTTATGTTCGTGGTTGTAACGTGACAAAATGTGGAAAAGGTCAAGGGATATGAAAACCTTTGCAAGCCACTGTGAATGGTTCTATTGCATGTGGCTAAGGAGAACAAGTGTATAAGGCTTGGTGACTCAGCCGATATGGATACCTTAATCAATTTTGCTAAAAAGCAAATTATCAGGTCAATACAAATGCGACCTCAAGTAGAAAATACTTAATTGAAATGTTTAAGGATGTCCTGAAAGAGTCATGAACGATATATAAAATTGCCAGTATTTTTATTTGTTTATAGAAACATAGAAACATCGAAAATAGGTGCAGGAGTAGGCCATTTGGCCCTTCGAGCCTGCACCGCCATTCAGTATGATCATGGCTGATCATCCAACTCGGTATCCCGTACCTGCCTTCTCTCCATACCCCCTGATCCCTTTAGCCACAAGGGCCACAACTCCCTCTTAAATTATAACCATATAACCATATAACCATATAACAATTACAGCACGGAAACAGGCCCTCTCGGCCCTTCCAGTCCGTGCCGACCATTTGTTTTCCCCTAGTCCCATCTACCTGCACTCAGACCATACCCCTCCATTCCCTTCACGTCCATATACCTATCCACTTTACTCTTAAATGTTAAAATCGATCCTGCCTCCACCACTTCTGCTGGAAGCTCATTCCACACAGCCACACAGCTTGAGTAAAGAAGTTCCCCCTCACGTTAACCCCGAAACCTCTGTCCCTTAATTCTCATGTTAGCCCTCTTGTTTGAAACTTCCATACCCTCAATGGGAAAAACGTATCCACGTCAACTCTGTCTATCCTTTCATCATTTTAAAGACCTCAATCAAGTCCCCCCTTAACCTTCTGCGCTCCAAAGAATAAAGACCTAACTTGTTCAACCTTTCTCTGTAACATAGTTGCTGGAACCCTGGCAACATTCTAGTAAAATCTCCTCTGTACTCTCTCTATTTTGTTGACATCCTTCCTATAACTAGGCGACCAAATTGTACACCATACTCCAGAATTGGTCTTACCAATGCCTTGTACAATTTTAACATTACTTCCCTACTCCTATATTCAATGCTCTGATTTATAAAGGCCAGCACACCAAAGGCTTTCTTTACCACCCTATCTACATGTGATTCCACCTTCAGGGAACTATGCACAGTTTTCCTAGATCCCTCTGTTCCACAGCATTCCTCAATTCCCTACCATTTACCATGTACGTCCTATTTTGATTTGTCCTGCCAAGATGTAGCACTTCACACTTAACAGCATTAAACTCCATCTGCCATCTTTCAGCCCACTTTTCCAAATGGCCCAAATCTCTCTGTAGACTTTGAGAATCTACTTCATTATCCACAACACCACCTATCTTAGTATCATCTGCATACTTCCTTATCCAATTTTCCACCCCATCATCCAGATCATTGATGTACATGACAAACAACAGCCAATGAACTGGCCTCCACTACCTTCTGTGGCAGAGAATTCCAGAGATTCACCACTCTCTGTGTGAAAAATGTTTTTCTCATCTCGGTCCTAAAAGATTTCCCCCTTATCCTTAAACTGTGACCCCTTGTCCTGGACTTCCCCAACATCGGGAACAATCTTCCTGCATCTAGCCTGTCCAACCCCTTAAAAAGTTTGTAAGTTTCTATAAGATCCCCCCCTCAATCTTCTAAATTCCAGCGAGTACAAGCCGAGTCTATCCAGTCTTTCTTCATATGAAAGTCCTCACATCCCAGGAATCAGTCTGGTGAACCTTCTCTGTACTCCCTCTATGGCAAGAATGTCTTTCCTCAGATTTGGAGACCAAAACTGTACACAATACTCCAGGTGTGGTCTCACCAAGACCCTGTATAACTGCAGTAGAACCTCCCTGCTCCTATACTCAAATCCTTTTGCTATGAATGCTAACATACCATTCGCTTTCTTCATTGCCTGCTGCACCTGCATGCCTACTTTCAATGACTGGTGTACCATGACACCCAGGTCTCGTTGCATCTCCCCTTTTCCTAATCGGCCACCATTCAAATAATACTCTACTTTCCTGTTTTTGCCACCAAAGTGGATAACCTCACATTTATCCACATTATACTGCATCTGCCATGCATTTGCCCACTCACCCAGCCTATCCAAGTCACCTTGCAGCCTCCTAGCATCCTCCTCACAGCTAATACTGCCCCCCAGCTTTGTGTCATCCGCAAACTTGGAGATGTTGCATTCAATTCCCTCGTCCAAATCATTAATATATATTGTAAATAGCTGGGATCCCAGCATTGAGCCTTGCGGCACCCCACTAGTCACTGCCTGCCATCCTGAAAAGGACCCGTTCACTCCTACTCTTTGCTTCCTGTCTGCCAGCCAGTTCTCTATCCACATCAATACTGAACCGCCAATACGGTGTGCTTTAAGTTTATATACTAATCTCTTGTGTGGGACCTTGTCGAAAGCCTTCTGAAAGTCCAGATATAACACATCCACTGGTTCCCCCTTATCCACTCTACTAGTTACATCCTCAAAAATTTCAATAAGATTCGTCAGACATGATTTACCTTTCGTAAATCCATGCTGACTTTGTCCAATGATTTCACCACTTTCCAAATGTGCTGCTATCCCATCTTTAAAAACTAGCAGTTTCCCCACTACCGATGTTAGACTAACTGGTCTGTAATTCCACGTTTTCTCTCTCCCTCCCTTTTTAAAAAGTGGGGTTACATTAGCTACCCTCCAATCCTCAGAATGTCTTTCCTCAGATTTGGAGACCAAAACTCCAAATGGGGTTACATTAGCTACCCTCCAATCCTCAAGAATGTCTTTCCTCAGATTTGGAGACCAAAACTGTACGCAATACTCCAGGTGTGGTCTCACCAAGACCACTCCAAATCATTCTGAAAGACCACTCACCAAGACTGCTCCAGAATGTAAAGAGTTTTGAAAAATTATCACCAAGGCATCCACTATTTCTGGGGCTACTTCCTTAAATACTCTGGGATGCAGCCTATCTGGCCCTGGGGATTTATCGGCCTTTAATCCATTCAATTTACCTAACGCCACTTCTCGGCTAACCTCTCCCTTATCCCGATTTCACTCAGTTCCTCCATCTCATTTGACCGCGATCCCCTGCTATTTCCGGCAGATTATTTATGTCTTCCTTAGTGAAGACAGAACCAAAGTAGTTATTCAATTGGTCTGCCATGCCCTTGTTCCCCATGATCAATTCACCTGTTTCTGACTGCAAGGGACCCACATTTGTTTTAACTAATCTTTTTCTCTTCACATATTGATAAAAACATTTGCAGTCAGTTTTTATGTTCCCTGCCAGTTTTCTTTCATAATCCATTTTCCCTTTCCTAATGAAGCCCTTTGTCCTCCTCTGCTGGACTCTGAATTTCTCCCAGTCCTCTGGTAGGCTGCTTTCTCTGACTAATTTGTATGTTTCATCTTTTGTTTTGATACTATCCCTGATTTCCCTTGTTATCCACGGATGCACTACCTTCCCTGATTTATTCTATTGCCATACTGGGATGAACAATTGTTGTAGTTCATCCATGCAGTCTTTAAATGCCTTCTATTGCATATCCACCGTCAACCCTTTAAGAATCAATTGCCAGTCTATCTTGGCCAATTCATGACTCATACCCTCAAAGTTACCTTTCTTTAAGTTCAGGGCCCGAGTTTCTGAATTAACAATAGCCTGTTCTCTCGTTGGTTCCTCTACATGTTGGTTTAGAAAACTATCCCGCATACATTCCAAGAAATCCTCTTCCTCAGCACCCCTGCAAATTTGATTCACCGAATCTATATGTAGATTGAAGTCACCCATAATAACTGTTTTACCTTTGTTGCATGCATTTCTAATTTCCTGTTTGATGCCATCCCCAACTCCACTACTACTGTTAGGTGGTCTGTACACAACACCCATTAGCGTTTTCTGCCCCTTAGTGTTTCGCAGCTCTACCCATATCGATTCCACATCCTCCAAGCTAATGTCCTTCCTTTCTATTGTGTTAATCTCCTCTCTAACCAGCAACGCTACCCCACCTCTTTTTCCTTTCTGTCTATCCCTCCTGAATATTGAATATCCCTGGATGTTCAGCTCCCAGCCTTGGTTACCCTGGAGCCATGTCTCCGTGATCCCAACTATATCATAATCATTAATAGCTATCTGCACATTCAACTCATCCACCTTATTACGAATGCTCCTTGCATTGAGACACAAAGCCATCAGGCTTGTTTTTACAACGCTCTTACCCCTTATACAATTATGTTGAAAAGTGGCCCTTTTTGATTTTTGCCCTGGATTTGTCTGCCTGCCACTCTTACCTTTCACCTTGCTACCTATTGCTTTGACCCTCATTTTACACCCCTCTGTCTCTCTGCTCACACATTTAGGAAACCCACCACCTTTTATTCTCTGCTTATTTATTTTTTCTTCTTTCCCCCCTACGTGTTGCGTCGGAGTTCTTCCCTTCTCTGCCTCCTGTCTAATTGCTTTCTCTATTTGAGTCCCTCCCCCCAACCGATCTAGTTTAAAGTCTCCCCAGTAGCCTTTGCAAATCTCCCCTCGGGTTCAAGTGCAACCCGTCCTTTTTGTACAGGTCACACCTTCCCAAAAAGAAGTCCCAATCCTCCAGAAACTTGAATCCCTTCCCTCTGCACCAGTCCTTCAGCCACGCATTTATCCTCCACCTCGCTCCATTCCTACTCTCACTGTTGCGTGGCACAGGCAGTAATCCTGAGATTGTTACCTTTGTGGTCCTTCTCCTTAACACTCCTCCTAACTCCCTAAATTCTCCTTTCAGGACCTCTTCTCTTTTTCTACCTATGTCATTCGTACCTATATGTACCACGAC
The DNA here is from genome assembly GCA_035221665.1 of Okamejei kenojei. NCBI lineage: Eukaryota > Metazoa > Chordata > Chondrichthyes > Rajiformes > Rajidae > Okamejei > Okamejei kenojei. The sequence goes on from CM069134.1 coordinate 100,047,708, forward strand.
CTCGGGCTCCTCTCCCTCCCATTTCAGGATATCTTGGACATGTTCAGTCACATCCCAGACCCTGGCACCAGGGAGGCAAACTACCATCCGGGTCTCCTGACTGCGTCCACAGAATCGCCTATCTGACCCCCTAACTATAGAGTCCCCTATTACTACTGCCCTCCTCTTCTTTTCGTTACACTTCTGAGCAACAGGGCCGGTCTCTGTATCCGAGGCCCGGTCGCTGTTGCTACCCCCAGGTAGGCTGCCTCCCCGAACAGTACTCAAACAGGAGTACTTGTTGCCAAGGTGTACAGCCACCGGGGTACTCCCTAGTCCCTACCTCTGCCCCTTGCCCCTCCTAACCGTGACCCACATGTCTGCCTCCTGTGGTTTTGGAGTGACTACCTCTCTGTGACTCCCGTCTATGACTTCCTCGCTCTCCCTGACCAGACGGAGGTCATCGAGCTGCTGCTCCAGGTTCCTAATACGGTTCCTTCGGAGCCCCATCTCGATGCACCTGGCGCAGATATGCACGTCCGGAAGGCTATCAGACTCCCTGACCTCCCATATCTGACATCCAGAACAGTAAACTGCCCTGGCCCTCATACTCCCCCTTACCCTGGCTACAATACAAAGTACAATACAATACAATACAAACTGCTGGAAGAAATCAGCAGGGATCTGATTCCCAATCAGCTGCTCCCTCTTGTCCGCTTCCACCAATCAGCGGCTTCCTCCTCCCACTGCAATGGCTCCAACAGCTCCTGGGCCTCTGTAAAGCAAAGCCCCGCGATCGGGTTTTTTTAACTCACCGTTCGGAAGTTACTCCTCCCACTGCAACTGCTCCAACGGCTCCTGGGCCTCTCTATAGGGAGATGGAAGTGGAATTGCATCCTGTTCATTCTTTTATAATGATGTAAAGCATTAGCCAATTTTATGAAGGAGCTTGTGCTGTTTTATCAAATGTAACAACTTGAGAAGCTTCTGCAGTTCCTTCTTAAACAGAAGCTTACTTGTTTTTTTTTTCAGAAATAAATTACCCACCAATGGCTTGGCATACAACCAAGGTTTAACTGAATTTTGCCATGTATTTGGCCTTGGCACAGAAATTTGCAGATAATTTTGACACATGGTTACAAAATGCACACAGAAAATACAGGGAGATTCCTTGCTTTGTTTGATAGCTAACTCTTTCTAGAAAATCTTGCAGAAAATGTTATGGAGGATGTAATTGTCAACAATGCTGCTTCACAGGCTGGGTTGCATGAAGGGGAGTAGTTGGTTACGTTTTAATTTAGTTGAATTTCGTTTAGAGATACAGTGCAGAAGTTGGCCCACCGAGTCCGCACCGAGCAGAGATCTCCGCACATTAACACTATCCTACACTAGGGACAATTTTTACATTTATATGAAGCCATTTAACCGCCATTTAACCTTTCACGTCTTAAACCTGTACGACTTTGGGGTGTGGGAGTAAACTGAAGACCTCGGAGAAAACCCATGTGGTCACGGAGAGGACGTACAAACTCTGTACAGACAGGCACCCGTAGCCAGGATCGAACCCGGGTCTCTGGCGCGGTAAGTGCTGTAAGGCAGCGACTCCACCTCTGGTTAGCGATGGGAACTGAGCCAGGTTTCTACAAATTCTGTGTCCCACGACAAAAGATCCATATTTATGTAGATGCTTTAATAATGCCAGAACATCTCAGAAGCATTATAATCGCTGCTGAAAATAGATAAATAAAGATTAAGGAATTAAGGTTTGTACGGAACTGGCATAGAAGAGGAGTTGAGGCTGGCATAGATTAATCAAAATGACATTGAATGGTAGGGCAGGTCGAGTGGTCGACTCCTGGTCGTATTTTCTGGTATTTTGAAGTACTTCTCGAATATAAGATTATAATAATCGATGAAGATGTGCGGCCACACGCATCCTCAACAAATATTCTCAATACTGGTGCCCTGCAAGACTGCATTCTTAGCCCCCTGCTATACTCCCTATACACTCATAACTGTGTGCCACATTCTGCTTTAACTCCTTCTATAAGTTTGCAGATGACACCACTGTTGTGGGCCAGATCTCGGACAACGACGAGCCAGAGGACAAAATGGAGAAAGGGAGCTTAGTAACATTTTGCCGAGCCTACTCCTGCACCTATTGTCTACTGTCTATTATTGTCTAATAACCTCTCCCTCAATGTCAGCAAGATTAAAAAAACACTTCACTGACATCCTCAACCTCTCCTTGACGAGAGGTCACAATGTCAATGTATGCACAGGCTTCCCTGACTGAGAACCCATCAAAACAACAAAGGACCATCACCTGTGTGAACACAGTGAGAGGTGTGCACAGCAGCCTAATAAGCATTGTAGCCCCATCCCTGGATGTCAATGGATCCCATGTTGGACCTTCAGCCACCTTAGAACCCGCAGAACTGGAAAAGATGCGAGTTGTGCTTGGCGCTGCGGGACTGCCTGAGGTATTTTAGATATCAGAAATGCAGTAACCCATTTGAATACAGTAATCTCTGATGGACGTAATGATGATCAAATAACATTTTTCTTTATATTATATGAAAGAGAAACTAGTGCTGTGTCCCTCCCAAAGCTAACACCTTCAGTGGTGCAGCAAACCCTCAGTACTGCGCTCAATCAACTAGCTGACTGGACCTTTGTGGTCTGCAGCTGGATCCGGATTTGAACCCACAACTTTCTGACCCAGAGATAATTCAATCACAGCTGATACACCCCTTGATTGATTTTAGAGATGTCTCTTAATCCTCTTTTGCAAGAATGTTGGACTCAATTTTTATTCCATGGTGTAGAAAGGGAAATAGACAAACGTCAGAACTTCCTTTTGTTTATAGATTGAAATGGGAGTTTCCCCATTGCTTCCTGATTGTTAATTGATTTACATACAAGATATTTCTAAAAGCTTACCATCTGTTACTTAAAATCACCCTGTTGTTAAATATGAATGTGAAGCATTACACAATTACTTTGCCTACCATTTGAAGAGTGCTTTTGTTAAATATTGAGAAATGTTTTTAATGAAAATACAAGCATGATTGATAGATAGGTTTATTAGGTGGGAGTAATTTAATGTTCAGTGTGGGGAAGGGAACTCGTGCTTGGACCAAATCAGAAAATTAGAACTGGATTATTCTGAACAAATTATTGTGAAATTGTAAAGGTCAGCTTGCATCAGTTTTACAAGTTTTGTAGCTTGGAAATAAGTGTAACAACAAATTAAAATCAAACATTGCATACTATTTCAATGTAGGCGTAAGCTCAATGCAATAAACCAATATTTACATCTAGTAAACTTGCTTTAATTCTACTTATAGGAGAAAAAGAGTGAACAAATTTGCACTTCCAGTTGTTTAAATGATCTTGACATACCCTCAATGCTGGCAGTTCTGTTTGTTGTCAGAAATGTGTATTAGATGGTATTACCGCTGGCAGGAATTTTCAAATAAAACTTAACATCGTATCAACTGTAGTTTAAGAATTTATTAGCCCAATGGTGAGAACAGAACATGCTAGAAAAACCCAGCAGGTTGCATGGTAACTGTGCAGAAACAAACAGTTAATACTAGACTAAGTGGACTTTCAGTCACATGGGAGGCCTGGTCCCCAAACGCAACCCATTCCCCAATGCAATATTCCACCACTCACCTGTTCCCCCAACGCAATGGCGGGAGCGTTCTGTTGCCGGGGGATGGGGACCGCTTCAGGCGGGAAGCGTCCTGCAGCCAGATGGGGCCTGTCGGGGGCTGGTGGGGGGGAGTGTGTGGGGAAGGGGGTGGTGTGTGGGGGAGGGTGGTGTGGGGGGGGAGGGGGGTGTAGGGGAGGGGGGCTGTAGGGGTGTGGGCGTGTAGAGGAGGGGGTGTGTAGGGGAGGGGGTGTGTAGGGATGGGGGTGGTGTGTGGGGGAGGGGGGGTGTAGGGGAGGGGGCTGTAGGGGAGTGGGGTGTAGGGGGAGGGGGTGTGTGTGGGAGGGGAGGTGTAGGGGAGGGGGGGGAGGGGGGGGTGGGGGAGGTGGGGTGTGGAAAAGCGGGGGTGTGGGGGAAGGGGTTGTAGGGGAGGGGGGGTGTAGGGGAGGGGGTGTAGGGAGGGGGTGTATGGGGGAGGTGGGGTGTGGGGGAGGTGGGGGTGTGTGGAAGGGGGGTGTGGAGAAGGGGGGGTGTGGGGGAGGGGGGGTGCGGGGGTAGGGGAGGTGGGTTGTAGGGGAGTTGGGGTGTATGGGGGGGTGTATTGGAGGGGGGTGTATGGGAGGGGGGGGATGTATGGGAGGGGGGCATGTAGGGGAGGGGGGGGTGTAGGTGGAGTGGGGTTTAGGGGAGGGGGGGTGTAGGCGAGGGGTGGTGCGTGGGCTCACTGGTTCCCCGACTCAGCTGCTCTCGACCCCAGCACCTGTCGTAATTGTAATCTTCCATCGATCGGAGCAAAACTCGATGCCTTGGAGCAGAGGGGAATGGTGAGTAAGGTGGCGAAAAATCCTAGCGAGATAGGGTACCTTTTTTGCGCAAATTTAAAAACAACGCAAACCGGAAGTGGTCAAGATAAGAGTTTTCGTAACAGTATAGATTGTAGGGAATAATCTCTTGCTGAGGGCTCTTCTCCCTTTTTCCTTCTCTCTTGCCCCTCCCCAGAGCGGCCATCTTGGGAGAGGCTGTATTGGTGAAAGTAGTGTGTTTGAGGGTAATTGTGTAGGCTTGGCTGTTCGAGGAGGACAGCAAGATACGGTAAAGTCTTGGGTTTGTGACTTTCTTTTTTAGTCTGAGTGCATTTGGGATGACAGTTAGGGTGGTGGTGTACCCCTCCTGCAGGATGTGAGACGTCAGGGAAGTTTTCCAGTGTCTCCGAGGACTGCACGTGCAAAGTGCATCCAGCTGCAGGTCCTGACTGACCATGTGAGGAAACTGGAGCTGCAGCTGGACAACCTCAGGATAGTCCAGGAGAATGAGAGCATAATGGAATGGAGTTATAGCAAGGCAAGATGGAGGCAGAAAATAGATTGGTGACAACCAGGAAGAGTAAAATGAGTCGGCATAATGTGCAGGAATCTTGTGTGGCCATTCCCTCAAAAAATATACCCTTTTGGATACTATGTAATAAAAAGGGACTGCAGATGCTGGTTTATACCAAAGATAGATACAAAATGCTGGAACAACTCAGTGGGTCAGGCAGCATCTCTGGAGAAAATGGATAGGTGATGATTCAGGTCAGGACCAATCTTCAGACTGATTGTAGTATGTAGAGTGGAGGAATAAAACGGCAGTGAAAAAAACCCATTACCAATCTGGATCATTCCCAGAGCCAAATGCCAGTGAGAGCAGGAATGGAAAGATAGACTAGAGCAATACATGGTTGAGGTGCTGGTGTACGGGGCAGTGGTTTAGATTTTTTAATCATTGGGATCTCTTCTGAGATAGAGATGACTTGCACATACGGGACAGGTTGCAACTGAGCTGAAGGACCGATATCCAGGGAGGGAGATTTGCTGGTGCTATATAGGAGGGTTTAAATTGGATTGTCAGGATGGATCCCAGATAGTCATAGAATGATACAGCATGGAAACAGGCCCTTTGGCCCAATTTGCCCATGCCGACCATGATGCCCCATCTCCAGGAGTCCCATCTGCTTGCGTTTGGCCTATCTTCCTCTAAACCTTTCTTATCCATTTACTTGTCCAAATGTCTTTTAAAGATATTTGACTAGGGGTGCCGCATTGAAGGCAGCCTCAGCCTGCAGTCTGTTTGTTTTTTCTATCTTTTTTTATTTTTAGTTAGTTTTAAAAGTATGTTCCTTTAGTTTCTTTAGCTTTTCTAAGTGGGGGAGGGGGGGGGGGTAAGGGTCCATCTCGGTGGCACTCTGTAGTGCCTTTCTTGGGGTCCAGAACCAACCTGATTTTCCCAGTCTACCTGCATATTGAAATCTCCCATAACCACATTGGCATTGCCTTTGTTACATGCCAATTTTAACTCCTGCTGCAACTTGCACCCTATATCCAGGCTACTGTTTGGGGGCTGTAGTGTCATCTTTCCTTTACAATTCCTCAATTCTACCCACAGAGACTCTACATCATCAGTCCCTATGTCACTCCTCGCAAGGGACTGAATTTCATCCCTCACCAACAGAGCTACCCCACCTCCTCTGCCCACCTGCCTGTCCTTTCTATAGGACGTATAACCCTGAATATTCAGTTCTCAGTCCCGATCCTCCTGCAGCCATGTCTCTGTCAGGAGCTGAACCTGGACACATTTTCCACAGTTGTAGCAGCCAGAGGCACCACCAGTGTCCCTGACCTCCCACATCCTGCAAGCATCACACTGAATCAGTTTACCTGTCATTTCTTCACTGCGTCTCACCATCTCCAACCTTTGGTGTAGTCTCCTCGAGCCAAAGACTCACACTTTTCTCACAAGGCTACCCCACCTTCCTCGACAAGGCCGTCCTTTTCAGAGTAAACCCTATATTAGTTTCTCTCCCGACCTCCTAGCCAAGTCTTGTCTAATTTGCTAACTTACCGATTTGCTAATCAAATTCCTCAGCCAATCCCTGCACTCCTTCACCTGCCGCTCCTCTGCTGACCTTGCAGGTATAGTCCTCTGTAATATACAATAAAAGTTCAGTATAATATATCTGTATAATGATTAACAATAAGTTACCAAACTAACAATAAGTTAGAGGTAGACACAAAATGCAGGAGTAACTCAGCGGGACAGGCAGCATCTTTCGAGAGAAGGAATGGGTGACGTTTCGGGTCGGGACCCTTCTTCAGACTTCTTCGTAGACAACACCCGACGTCAGGATCGAACTCAGATCACTGGCGCAGTGAGGTAGCAGCTCTACCAGCTGTACGCAAATATTGTAAGCAAATATAATAAAATACTTGGTGCAATGTTTGAAGAAAATATAGTATCCTGTATTGTGTAACTGTATATTTTATGAATCAAGTATATGGGAGCTGGTTGGTAGAGAGCCTTTGCTTTATGGATTTTAAGTGTAAGGCCCATTTCTGGCAAGCTACAGTAATCAAATTAACAATGCCTTGGAGCTCAGTCTCAAAATTTGGGCCACTGATGTCTGCACAGTGTATCTCAGTGACTGAAGTTTTGACAACGCTGTCTGGAGTGGAGATGATGTAGGATGCACATATAATGATTTTTTTTTTTAATTGCAAGTGCTGGCAAGTCAGAAATAAAAAGAGAAGCGAAAGTAACATGTTCCAGATTGTATAGTTTCCCATTTGTCCTGCAGATTAGTTTATTTGTGAAGCTTGTTGGAATCACAGCAGTGAGAAAGATTGAGAGATGTGTTGAGGATGATAACAGAGTCTAGCTTAGATTCCAGTGTGCACTTAGATTCAGCCTGCATTTGATCCTTGGTTAAGATTCCAAGTCATTAAGAAGCAAACATATGTACTATTATAATACAGATAGAAGAGAGATCAGGGGCCTTCACACGTCTTTTTATGGTGCGATCCTTGTATTTGGGGATATGGCAAAAAAAAACATACCCTGTGTACGGTTGTTGCAGAGATAGATGGATAGATATAAGTACATGTTGAAACACTCTAGTGTGCCATTCTGGTGTCTAGCAACTCTCATCGTCTTGTATGTTTTAAATCTGTCACACTTTAGTGTGGCCTTCTGGTGTCCAGCAACTTCCATGGAATGGTATGTTTAAAATTTGAAGCACAGATCTATACTAATTAACTACCATATATTTCCCAGCAATGAAGACGCACCTGCGTCGAAGACACACCCCCATTTTGAGTTGCTAAATTTGAAAAAAGGCTGGCGGGGCAGGATCATGGGTTTGGTTTAGTCAGTAGAAAGGAAGATGTGAAAATCTTTCAAGGAGGCATTGAGGACCGGGGAGCCTCCATCTTCGCCTGTCCCACAATGCGCTGTGCGGTTCGGGTCTGAGGGACGGGGACTTCCTGGCTCAGGGAGATCACATAACGGGGAGAGAGAGAGAGAGAGAGAGAGAGAGAGAAAGAGAGAGCCCGGGATGGAGCAGCCAGCCTTCCGCTCCAGTAGCTACCCGCCAACCACTACCTCCACCTGTTGCGCCCACACCGAAGGACACTGGCTGGCTGGTGTTTGGGCCGGCAGAAGGCGCTGAGTTGACGGCCAGTTCCTCTCTCCTGTCCCAGCGGCCACTCGTAGCAACCCAGGTCGGTTGTGTGCTGTGGGAATGGCTACAGTTCCCAGGTCGCCTGCGTGCCAGGACTGGCTGTAGCGCCTAGGTCGGCTGCGTGCCCCGGGTCTGGCTGCAGTTCCCAGGTCGCGAAAACTAATTGAAAAAAAATACGCCTGCGGGCCGGATGAGTTCAAGTTACGGGCCGGATCCGGGCCGTAGGTTGCCGACGCTGTGTTAGGCCTCATTGTGTCCACCCCCCATGTGTTAAAAGCGATTTGGCCCCAAGTCTCTCTTGGCTAACAAGCTAACCTTCGGCCTCCAAGACGCAGGTACATTTTCGGGCCTTATTTTAGGTTAAAAAATAGCGTCTTCATTGCTGGGAAATGGTAATTCGAACTAAGATCTCAAACTAACTAGTTTCAGTTCTAATCTGTAGCTACGTAATCGACTAGTGTAAGCTCTCTAAATTAGACAGTAGGTCTACTAACTGAGATTAGTATACAAACTTAAAGCATACGGTATTAGGGGTTCAGTATTGATGTGGATAGAACTGGCTGGCAAACAGGAAGCAAAGAGTAGGAGTAAACGGGTCCTTTTCACAATGGCAGGCAGTGACTGGGGTACCGCAGGGTTCAGTGCTGGGACCCCAGTTTTTTACAATATATATAATGATCGGATGAGGGAATTGAAGGCAATATCTCAAGTTTGCGGATGACACTAAGCTGGGGCAGTGTTAGCTGTGAGGAGGATGCTAGGAGACTGCAAGGTGACTTGGATAGGCTGGTGAGTGGGCAAATGTTTGCAGATGCAGTATAATGTGGATAAATGTGAGGTTATCCACTTTGGTGGCAAAAACAGGAAAGCAGACTATTATTTAAATGGTGGCCGATTAGGAAAAGGAGATGCAGCGAGACCTGGGTGTCATGGTACACCAGTCATTGAAAGTAGGCATGCAGGTGCAGCAGGCAGTGAAAAAAGCGATGGTATGTTAGCTTTCATAGCAAAAGGATTTGATACAGGAGCGTTCTACTTCAGTTGTACAGGGTCTTGGTGAGGACCACACCTGGAGTATTGCGTACAGTTTTGGTCTCCAAATCTGAGGAAGGACATCATTGCCATAGAGGGAGTGCAGAGAGGTTCACCAGATGATTCCTGGGATGTCAGGACTGTCTTATGAAGAAAGACTGGATAGACTCGGTTTATACTCTCTGGAATTTAGGAGATTGAGAGGGGATCTTATAGAAACTTACAAAATTCTTAAGGGTTGGACAGGCTAGATGCAGAAGATTGTTCCGTTGGGGAAGTCCAGGACAAGGGGTCACAGCTTAAGGATAAGGGGGAAATCTTTAAGACGAGATGAGAAAGACTTTTTTCACACAGAGAGTGGTGAGTCTCTGGAACTCTCTGCCACAGAGGGTAGTTGAGGCAGTTCATTGCTATATTTAAGAGTGAGTTGGATGTGGCCCTTGTGACTAAGGGGATCAGAGGGTATGGAGAGAAAGCAGGTACGGGATACTGAGTTGGATGATCAGCCATGATAATTGAATGGCGGTGCAGGCTCGAAGGCTGATGGCCTACTCCTGCACCTAATTTCTATGTTTCTATGTTCTATGTCTAACTTACTGAAGCTTAAGTTTATGGGTGGTTCCCAGAACCCTGATATCACCCAGAGAGTGTTTATACTGAAAAAGAACAGTTCTCCTGTTCAGAGAATGATGATCAGGGGCAATGTCTGTGGATCTGACCTTTTGTGGTCCAGCACCCGTCAGATCTCAGAGGTATCGGACAAAAGAGTTTCAAACTATACTATAAAGTCCAAAATACTTTCTTCTTCACTCTTGCTTTATTCTCTATGGGAGGGTTATTTAAAGTCCACCAAACATCACATTTATCACTGTTATATCTGTGGTATGTTATCCATTGTAGCCTCAGCCAAGATTGCCATTAGAAAAAAATTGTATTAAGTAGCTGTCAAAACTAAAAGTGCTACGTATTCAGCTCAGTACAATTTAAAGTTAGTCACACTAACATCTTTCTACCTGTAAGGAAATATACTCTTCTAATCAGTTTGCCATCTAAATCTCATTCAACAAAGAACATGCAGAAGCGCTGAATGTGATCCAACCTTGATTGATCCATAAACAAGCTTTTAAGCAGTCAGGTATGTTTTTCCCACAATGTGATTTGCATTTATATAGTGCCAAACATATTCCTTGGACATCCATAAGCACTTAACAGCTGGTGGAATATTTCTGAAGTATAATCATTATTGTAGAAAGGCTTTAGATAACTTGGACACAGCAAGATCCAATAAACATCAATATTACAATAAGAAAATATTGTCTTTTTCCCCCAGTAATATTGAACAAGAGGTACATATTTGCCAGGGTTTGGGAAACAAATCACCTGCTGATCCTGGAAACAGGGTAAAGGAGCTGTTGAGTTCACCTGCGTGTGGACAGGGTTTAATGCATCATTTTAAAAACATATACATTTATTTTATTGAAAACAATTGAACAAAAAACGTGACCATTTTACAGCTTTGTGAACAGCTTCCATTTTAACATTTTCCAAACAGAACATTAAATTAAAAAAGAAGAAAGAGAAGGGTTAATAATTGGAAAGAAATTGATACTTAAATTTTGGAAAAATACAGCTATACCAACTATTAAAATGTGGATTAGTAATATGACGGACATAGCTCACCTTGAAGAAATGAGACTCCGCCCTATAGATAAATACGACCAATTCTTAAGGAGTTGCTCCCCTTTCATAGCCTTTTTGGAACCATGTGATGCAGCAGTACCGTAAAGATTACTGACTTCAGGTTAGGTCGTGGGTAGAATTACATCTCCGAACAAAGATTTGAAAATTTTCTTTTTTAAGGGTCTTTTTCTCCTATTTCTACTAACTACTTTTTCTTTTCTTATATACACACTTCACGTTTTTCTATTTTCTACTATCTATTTTTCCTCTTTTTCTTCTCTCTATTTCTTGTCTTTTTTTAAATTTCCTTTTCAAAAACATAAAACTAGAGGTTGTACATAGAATGTATTATGTTATGACATAGTTGGCACCTAAACGTAGGTGCCACTGTATTGTTTTGTACTGTATTTACTTCTAATAAAATAAACAAACAAAAAAAATAAATAAAGAGAAGTGAAGAGAGAGAAAAAAAGAAAGAAAGAAGAAAAGAAAGGAGATATATCCGTCGATCCTCCCGTACGCCCTCTCGCCCAGCCCTATGATTAATTCTGAATTTGTGTTCAACTATTGTGTTGCTCAAGAAATTCAATAAAAGGAGACCATATTTTAAAAAATTGTTCCAGTTTGTCATTCAAGACAAACCTAATTCTCTCTAGATGTAGTGTGTCCGTCATTTCTGTAATCCACATCTTCACTGGAGGGACTGCAGTCTTTTTCCAGAATTTAAGTATGAGTTTCTTTGCTGATATTAGACCATTATCGAGAAAGCGTCATTGAAAGACCGTTAGTTTGCTACATGCCTCTGATATTCCTAATATTATCAATTTTGGGTCTGGCTAATGGGATTTTCAGTGTTCTGGAGATGACGATGAATACATCCGTCCAAAAACTTTCTATTTTTGTACACAGTACAAAACTGTGGGTTAAGGTGGCTTCTTGAGACTGACATTTATTACAAAGAGGGGAAACACTGGGGAAAATCTTGCTCAGTTTGGTTTTTGAGTAGTTTGTGCAGCACTTTGAACTGTATTTAAGGAGCAATAATGGATGTATTGTAAGCTTTCGTCCCATATATCATTGGGGATTTGTTGACCCATGTCATCCTCCCATGCACGCCTGTAAACCTCAGATGATGTGGTGTTGATGTTCGGAACGACATTGTAAATGTAGGATATCAACTTCTCTGTTTCTGCATGTCTATTCAAACACTCATCGAGTTAGTCTGGACTTGCAGTGTTGTAGTCTTGCATGTATGTTTTCACATAGTCCCTAACCTGGAGGTATCTGAAAAAAGTATTAGTGTTCAGATCGTTTTTCTCCCGCAACTCTTGGAAGGAGGAAAGTGTCCCCTTCCAATATAGGTCTCCCACAGTGTTGATTCCCTTATTATTCCATTGGGTGAAAACACCATCTAAAGTAGAGGGTTTAAAAGAGGGATTGTTTGCAATAGGAAGAAGGAGAGACATGTCTCTCAATTTGAGACTGAACTTCAACTGTTTCCAGAGACGAATAGTACCATGTATTATATGGTTATGATCATACATTGACTTATTCCGGGGTATTGGAGACAGGACAATCGAGCCTATGGAGAAAGGCAAGCAATCTTCACTTTCCATTTTTAGCTAGTTGGCCTGTTGGTGTGAATCATCCAACCAGCAGATTATGGTTTTAATATTCATTGCCCAGTAGTAAGAGAGGAAATTGGGTGAGGCTAGACCTTCTCTTTGGATTTGCACAGGTGTCGTATATGTATTCGGTGGCTTTTGTAGTCCCAAATGAAGTTAGTAACAATGGAATCCAATTTTTTAGAAGAAAGATTTGGGAAGATATATCAGTACTGTCTGAAATAAATATAAAAGCTGCGGGAGAAAGATCATCTTTATGGCATTTAGTCTGCCGAGGAGGGAAATAGGCAATGTTTTCCAAAATTTAATATGTATGAAGTTTTGTGATTAATGGAGGGAAATTTGTTTTGAACAGGAGGGAATATTTCCTGGTAACGTAGACTCTGATGTATCTGAATTTGTCAGTAACAATTCTAAAAGGGAACTGTTGGAGCCGGGTGACGTTTATTGGCATAATTTCGCTTTTATTCCAATTAATTCTGTAGCCAGAGAAGGTGCTGAATTGATCTATAATGGATAGTAAATTTGGGGTACTGGTTCGGAGGTTAGTAATGAATAACAGTGCATCGTCTGCATAAAGGGAAATTTTGTTCATAGTGTGTTTAGTATTGTATCCATATATGCCTGGGTGGGACCTAATACTCTCAGCAAGTGGTTCTATGGCTAATGCAAATAGCATCGGGGAGAGAGTGCATCCTTGTCTATTGCCCCTGAATAGGTAAAAGTTAGATGAAAGTATTTGATTGGTTAGTATTCTAGTGGTCGGGTTATTATGTAGAAGCTTCACCCATGAGATGAAGTTTTCGCCTAATTGGAATTTTTCCAACGCTGTCAAAAGATAACACCATTCAACTTGGTCAAGAGCTTTATCCGCGTCTAATGAGATGATTTTGAGGTCTTCGGTATTCCTTGTGAATAAATTATATTAACAGACATCTCAGATTAAAGAATGAGGGACGTTTAGGTATGATCCCAGTTTGATCTGTGTACAAGTTTGCCAATGACTAGGCTGAGTCTATGAGCCAGTCTTGGCTAGAATCTTCTGGTCAGTATTTAAAAGGGCAATTACTCTATAAGATCCCGGCTCTTCAAGGTTCTTATCTTCTTTAAGAATTAAAGTGATAATTGATTCTGCTAGATTTTGCGGTAAAGTCTGTTTCTTGAACGCTTGGGTATACAGGCATTGTAGACATGGAAAAATTATATTGTTACGTTTTTTGTAAAATTCATTTTTGAGCCCGTCTAGGCCAGGAGTTTTTCCATTTTTCAGTGATTTAATTGTCTCTGAAATGTCCTTTACTATTATCTCTGCACCCAACTCCTCATGTTCAGTCTCACTGAGGAATGGAAGATTAGACTTATCCAGAAAAGTCTGCATAAGTGAATGGTCCTATTTTTTGCTTGAGATTCCAGTATCTGCAGTCTCTTGAGTCTTAATATTATTGCTCCATTGCAAGATCTCCTCAAGGCACGTCCACTTTGAAGTTCACCGACAGAAAATTTGGTGGAATTCTTTGCCTCAGAAGGCTGTGGAGGCCAAGTCGGTGGATATTTTTAAGGCAGAGATAGATAGATTCTTGATTATTACAGGTTTGGGGGAGAAGGCAGGAGAATGAGGTTAGGAGGGAGTGATAGATCAGCCATGATTTAATGGCGGAGTATACTTGATGGGCTGAATGGCCTAATTCTACTCCTATCACATGACCTTATGAGAATTTCTGAGAAACCCTTCCTCACTGCTCTCGTTCTGTGATTCCTGTTGCTGTCCATACGCTCCACAGATGCTGCCTGGCCTGCTGAGTTCCTCCAGGACTTTGCTTTTTGCTCAAGATTCCACCCTCTGCAGTCTCTTATGCCTCCATTGCATGGTGTCAGGCAACTTAAAATGGGAATATGGGGTAAAGGAACTGCAGCAACTCCTAAGAAATTCTATGCTGCAGTTTCCTCACATCCAATTAAGGACATTGGAGAGGAATAATTTGACTCGGTCTGTTTATAAAGCTATGATTCATAGATTGTTGAGATAATATGTGTGTCCCATCTGGAGAAGACCCAGATAGCTTCACAGGAACCCATGCAAAATCATCCATTTAGACAGTAACTCTCACAATGCACTGTAGAACTAGGGACTATCATAAGATTCAAGACAAGACAGATCTCTCGTCTTGTGTTTATGTTACTCTAGCCCGGTCTGTAGTTAATCCTTCTCGTCAAAGCACATACTTTAGAAAAAGCCAAATTCTGTTCTGCAAAGGTGATTAAATTTTCAATTTTGCCTTTCTGTAGTTTCTGAATTGAAAATAACATTTATTTTAAAATAATGTATTTTTCTCAAGCAGAAGGCTAATAACATTGCTTTGAGGTAGAAACTTTCTTCAAGTCCCTTGTGAAGAAATATAATTTTGAAAGCTTCATTATATTTGGAGTGAGGTTTCTTAGTGGCTGCATTCCCTGAAGACTTGTACGTGTGCTGTAGTTTCATATGAAAATATTTTCAGTGCTTCCAATAACACCAAAGTGGATTTGATGCTGTTGCTGTGTTGCTTAGATATGTATTTATGCTAATGCCATTCACCTGCATTAGTCCTTGATCCCTCTATGTCGTTCCTGGCTAATTACCTGTACAAATGCAATTTTGGGCTCTCACACCTACATACACACAGTGGTGCAGCGGCAGAGTTGCTGCCTTACCGTGCCAGAGGCCTGGGTTTGATCCTGACTATGGGTGCTGTATGTCCAGAGTTTCTACATTCTCCCTGTGACCGCGTGGGGTTTCTCCGGGTGCCCCTGTTTTCTCCCACACTCCAAAGACATACAGGTTGGTAAGTAAATTGGCTTTGGTAAAATTGTAAATTGTCCCTAGTGTGTAGGATAGAACTATAGTGTATGGGGCAATTGGCACAGGCCTGTTTCCCTGCTGTCTCTAAAATCTAAAGTCTAAATATTTGCAATTAATTGACTGAGATCTTTAAGACTGCAGATTCGAGCTAACATCAATGTATTTTTAGGTAGTATTTGGGAAAGTTCTAGATGTGTTGTGAACAATATCTCCTGGTTGAGGGACCTGACAAAATTGCAAATACTGAAAATAATACTTGGATTTGCCTCCTTAAAAGTAGATGATTGCTGCACTCCCTCAAGTAAAGTTCTATCATTTGTTAGACCCAAGAGTTAACATAAAGAAATTTGACTGTCTGCACTGTATACATAAAATAATTTTGGCTCCTGATTATGTTCTGTTCCATTGAACTAATTGCATTTTATAGATCCTTTCAGACAAATGCCTAGAATTTTCTACATGAACTAAAACCAAGTTCACAACATGTCAATATATTGTAAGTAAAGAAAAAGATGCACCACTCTGGCAATTTTAACCTCTTGTGAACAGCTGTAAGGTTTGGTTCTCATAAACATGGTAATTCAACTTCATTTCCAAGTCAAAATCAAGGAATCTCACAATTTTCATTGCAAGTGCTACTTAAATACACTCTAAAAATTAATATGTTATTTTATGGTGTAAGCACCCTTTGAATTGAATATATTTTATTAGCCAAGTATGTATACATACAGGGAATTTGTCTTGGTGCTTTGCTCGCAAGGATAACAATACGATATATATTAGACAATTAAAAATAAAACATAATTTAAGCATGTGAAGAATAAAATAAAATACCAGAGCAAAAAGAGGCTACAGACTTTTGGCTGTTGAGTAGAGCTACTGCTCGTGGAAAAAAGGTTATAGCGGCTTTGACAGTCCAGGGACGCCTCCCAGAGGGAAGCACTGTATTTCAAAGAGTTTGTGGCCAGGGTTAGAGGGTTCAGAGATGATCTTACCCACTCGCTTCCTGGCCATTGCAGTGTACAGTTCAGCAATGGGGGGAAGGTTGCAGCCAATAACCTTCTCAGCTGATGGAACAATGCGCTGCAGCCTCCGGATGTCATGCTTGGTGGCTGAGCCAAACCAGACCATGATGGAGAAGGTGAGGACAGACTCTGTGGCAGTATAAAACTGGACCATCATTGTCTGTGGCAGATTGTGTTTTCTCAGCTGCTGCAGGAAGTCCATCCTCTGTTGGGCCTTTTTGACTGTGGAGTTACATCTCAAAACATCTCTTGTTTAAGAAAGAACTGCAGATTGCTGGAAAAATCGAAGGTAGACAAAAAGCTGCCACACCTGCTGAGTTTCTCCAGCTTTTTTGTCTACCTATACATCTCTTTATATCTCTATATGCTATACATATCTCTATACATCTCTATATCTCATCTCTCTATAGCTATCACTATATCTCAATATCTATATATATCTCTATATCACTATATCTGTCGATATATCTCACTATTCGGCAGCTGTGGCAGTGACTGAATGCAATCACCTCCTACAAGGCGAAATCAGGAGGCAGCTCGAATGTCGGCGAAACATCACTCCCTGATGAGCTCAATGCATTTTACGCACGCTTTGATAGGGAGAACACCGATGTGCCTTCCCGAGCCCCCATTCGCTGTGATGGTATTTCAGTCTCAGTCACAGAGGCCGACGTCAGGAAATCGTTCAGAGGGGTGAACCCTCGAAAAGCGTCTGGACCTGATGGCATACCTGGTCGTGTTTTAAAAACCTGTGCGGACCAACTGGCTGGAGTTTTTACGGACATTTTCAACCAGTCACTTCTGAGGTCTGAGGTTCCCACCTGCCTCAAAAGGTCATCAATAATACCGGTGCCCAAGAAGAGCAAGGTGACGTGCCTCAATGACTATCGACCTGTGGCACTAACGCCTGTGGTGATGAAGTGCTTCGAGAGGTTGATCATGGCGCAAATCAACTCCTACCTTGACAAAAACCTGGACCCACTGCAGTTCGCTTACCGCCACAACAGATCAACGGTGGACGCGATCTCGCTGGCCCTCCACTCCGTTCTGGACCACTTGGACAACAAAAACTCATATGTCAGTCAATATATTCATTGACTACAGCTCGGCATTTAACACAATCATCCCCTCCAAGCTGGTTACCAAACTTGCAGAACTGGGTCTCTGCGCATCCCTCTGCAATTGAATCCTCGACTTCCTCATTCACAGACCACAGTCTGTTCATATTGGTGGAAATGTGTCAGACTCGATAACAATCAGCACGGGAGCACCTCAAGGCTGCGTGCTCAGCCCCCTGCTGTACTCACTCTATACTCATGACTGCATAGCCGGTCACAGTGCGAACTCCATCATCAAGTTCGCTGACGACACCACTGTAGTGGGACGTATCAGTGATGGGGATGAGTCGGAGTACAGAAGAGAGATCGAGCGACTGTCCATATGGTGCCAGCACAATAACCTGGCCCTCAACACCAGCAAAACCAAGGGACTGATTGTGGACTTTGGAAGGAGTATGATGGGGACCCACAGTCCTGTTTATATCAACGGGTCGATGGTTGAAAGGGTCAAGAGCTTCAAATTCCTGGGCGTGCACATCTGTGAAGATCTTTCCTGGACCGAGAACACAGATGCAATTATTAAGAAAGCTCATCAGCGCCTCTACTTCCTGAGAAGATTACGGAGAGTCGGTTTGTCAAGGAGGACTCTCTCTAACTTCTACAGGTGCACAGTAGAGAGCCTGCTGACTGGTTGCATCGTGGCTTGGTTCGGCAGCTTGAGAGGAAAAAACTACAAAAAATAGTAAACACTGCCCAGTCCATCATCGGCTCTGACCTTCCTTCCATCGAGGGGATCTACCACAGTCGCTGCCTCAAAAAGGCTGGCAGCATCATCAAGGACCCACACCACCCTGGCCACACACTCATCTCCCTGCTACCTTTGGGTAGAAGGTACAGGAGCCTGAGAACTGCAACGACCCGGTTCAGGAATAGCTACTTGCCCACAGCCATCAGGCTATTAATCCTGGCTCGGACAAAACTCTGAACATTAATACCCCTCCATCTGTTATTTGCACTTTATTAATTTATTAATTAATGTGTGTATTTAAGTATATAACTGTAGTCAATGCCTACTATGTTCTGTTGTGCTATGCAAAGAAAGAATGTCATTGTCCTGTCAGGGACACGTGACAATAAACTCTTTTGACTAGACTTTGACTTTGACTTATAAATATATATGGTTTGACTTGCCTCTAAAATAATGATCTAGAATATGGCCCATTAATTTAACCATTGCACCATCATCTCAAGGTCAACATAGTAACATAGATAAAAGGTGCAGGAGGAGGCCATTCGGCCCTTCGAGCCAGCACCACCATTCGTTGTGATCATGGCTGATCGTCCGCTATCAATAACCCGTGCCTGCCTTCTCCCCATATCCCTTGACTTCACTAGCCCCTAGAACTATATCCAACTCTCTCTTAAATCCATCCAGTGATTTGGCCTCCACTGCCCTCTGTGGCAGGGAATTCCATGAATTCACAGCTCTCTGGGTAAAACATTTTTTTCTCACCTCAGTCTTAAATAACCTCCCCTTTATTCTAAGACTGTGGCCCCTGGTTCTGGACTCACCCAACATTGGGAACATTTTACCTGCATCAAGCTTGTCCAGTCCTTTTATAATTTTATATGTTTCCATAAGATATCCCCTCATCCTTCTAAACTCCAGTGAATACAAGCCTAGTCTTTTCAATCTTTCCTCATATGACAGTCCCGCCATCCCAGGGATCAATCTCGTGAACCTACGCTGCACTGCCTCAATCACAATGATGTCCTTACTCAAATTAGGAGACCAAAACTGTACACAATACTCCAGATGTGGTCTCACCAGAGCCCTATACAACTGCAGAAGAATCTCTTTACTCCTATACTGAAATCCTCTTATTATGAAGGCCAACATTCCATTAGCTTTCTTCACTGACTGCTGTACCTGCATGCCAACATTCAGTGACCGGTGTACAAGGACACCCAGGTGTCGCTGTACCTCCCCCTTACCTAACCTAACCCCATTGAGATAATAATCTGACCCCTTGTTTCTGCAGCCAAAGTGGATATCATCACATTTATCTATATTATACTGCATCTGCCACTCATCTGCCCACTCACTCAACCTGTCCAGGTCCCCCTGCAACCTCCTAACATCCTCTTCACAGTTCACACTGCCACCCAGCTTTGTGTCATCCGCAAACTTGCTAGTGTTGCTCCTAATTCCCTCTTTCAAATCATTAATATATATGGTAAACAGTTATTCATTGTGGTTTTGATAAATGACTTGCTGAGCGACCTCTGCAGGAATTCTCGTGTAGCTGTGGGACTGTGGTCACGTAAAGGCTGAACCGAGTAAGGCTGCCAGCCTTTCTTCATGAAAGAAAATAGTAAAAGCAGTTATGACTTTTATAACAAATTTAGTAGTTTCATAGTCATTTCTGGAACTAATGTAACTCCTTTTTTTATTGGCAGTGTTTTAAAATTGATTTCAAATTAATCTGCTGAACGGATGGGCAAAGAGCCGTTTGAACTCTTAGGTGTACAGATCCAGGCAAATGTGAGCATCCAAGTTCACTGACAGAAATCTGGAGCCTTTATTAAAAAGTATCCAGTGGATGGAGCCCCTCTGCGCTCAAAGAGCACGGAGGCTGCTGAAGACAATAGACGTTACCCAGGAGTGCTGCGTCAGACAGGAATTCTTGTTTGCGTAGTTTTCTGAATATCTGCACATTGGGTAAGTTTGTAATGCAGGACGATATCTGTTCAGGGTGGCCCCGTGTTGACCCAAAGGAAAAATAGGTGACGTTTTGCCTCATGGATGTCCCTGATGTAGCACTGAGCAGCAAGCTATGGTATGTGGCTTAGATCAATGGGAGCAGCCTGGAAGCTGAGAGTGAAATGAACTTGCTTTCACCCTCAATCACACTCTATATTCAAAACTTACTTGCAATTGGGGTTTAGCTACATCTAACACTGGCCTTGCTGAATGACATAGGCATCGAATGTGTGCATCAGAAATACTAAAGACATCCACATAGTGGTGCTTTAGTAGGGTTAAGTACTGAAGACCTTAGGAGTGGGAATACTAACCCTGCACTGTCGACATATAGTGACATTAGTGCCAGATTGGGTAATTGTAAGGCAAATTACTTGATGGGGAATGCTATCAATCATTACGTCAAAGTAATTGATTATGCCAAGCACTTTTATGATGTTTCACCATTGTACAGTGCCACACAAACAGCTTGTATTAATTCTTGTGTCCTATAGCTTTTTCATAGCATTGAAAAATTACCAATACTTTCCATGCTTAAGGAAGAAAGACAATTAGAGGTATGATCCACTTTCCTCACTCTCTTCCAAGACCTACCTAAGATTTATTGTCACAGCATCAGGCAAAACATACTCTTATTTTGTGGAATTCCAGGATTATCAACACTGATTTTGGGACTCTTTCACAATTCCGTTCATTGAAAATGTGACCATAATTTGATATTTGACAGAATGAATTCAATTTTTTAATTTTTTTCGACTAACAAGTTGTTGCAGGACTCTTTCCAGAGTTTTGGAAATTGCAGCCTGGTTATTCATTGGCAGAGTACTGTGCTGCAGATAACAGATACAATCCAGAGTAAAGAGCAATGGTGCCTCTTCATGCCCAGTGCAAAGTTTGACCATTGGTTTTCTGGCAGAGAGAACTAAAACTTGCGTCTGGCATGAAATCCATCCCAGCCTATTGATACCAGCAATAATGTGTTGTACAATTTCAGGCTTCAAATGGTGAACTTCTCCCTCATCATTATGAACAATAATAGTTCAAATTTACTTACATGACAGTTTTTGTTTCCAGCCCTGTTTCCCTGATATTGCCATTTATAGGACCAAGATTCAACCGGTATTATTTGCATGGCTTCTTCAAAACCTTCTGTAGTTACTAGTTATTCTATAAACTATTCACGTAAAATTAAGCCTTGTTTTTATCTTCCACCGTTTTCTGTATTCAAAGCTTATCTACAGCTAATGCCCAATTATTAGATGACATGCAAATGGAATGTGGGCATCAAGGCACAATAGGGACCAAGTGGGAGATGGTATATGATGGGTTCCTCACTGACAATCTTGTCCACCCAGAATTTACCTGGACGCATATCATCAATTAGACTTCACGATGAAACGTAGTTCAACCAAGCAATGCTTCATCAGGACATTCCTCACTGTGACATGCAACTTTAGATACAACCTCATGGCCAGGACTACTCTCACAGTCTAAGTCAAGGTTAGTCTCTCTTAGCTTCTTCACCTCAGGATTATTCCTGGCTGCTGAGACTAAACTATCTCAAATGTCACAGTTTACTGCTCCCTGCTGCATTAGCAACATCACTGATGCTCTGTTCTTAAGGAGAGGAGCCCTCGGCCCATAGGAACAGATAGAATGGGGACTGGAATCTTCCTGCAGTGCAGGCTTCCCCAAAGGGCAGGAGCCTAAAGACCTTCCAATTGGCACGGCTATAAGCATGGAGAGCCTCCTGCTCTTAGGGCACACAGAACCCTCCTTACTTTGTCAAAACTACAGCAAGATTGGAACATTAGATAAATGCATGAAGGACCACCATTCATGGCTCCCATTAATGCAATAAGAGGATGACAATTTGAATCCTTTTTCAAGACCTCTCTATCCTAACATCAGTGTCAAGGATGAAGCTAGAGGAATCACATTACTTAAATGGCCTGGAAAGCATGGGAATGGGGCTGTAGGTGAGGTAATGGCAAAGCCATATACAGATGACAATCCTTCCAAGAGCCAGGAGATAGTTTTGCATGTGGTTTCTTCAATGAGCGAGCAGCAGAGGGCGAAGTTAGAGGCTTCAGCACAATTTGTCTGTGCCCATCTCACTTGCAACATTTTGACTAAAAATCACTATTGCTGCGTTTTCAAAATAATTCAGTCAGTTAGCCCAATCAGTACTTATGCTTCAATCACACCTCCTTTCATCCTTCCGCATTCATCTCCATCAGCTTATTCCTTTATTCCTCTCACCCTCGTAATGCATTTGTTACTTCTTGTCACCCTGCATCATTTCTCAGCCACTTGTATTGAAGATCTGTAGTTTTGCTTTTCTCTGCATTACTATGGCCTTGCTATTAAGACCTTGCATCATTTTAAAATAGCTTCTTGGTTAACACCTCTGTCTTCTCCTCCCAAGAGAAACGATTCAGTCTGTTTATGGGTTCCTGATGGGTTCAACTCTGGCGCTTAGTTTTAGAGATACAGTGCAGAAACTGGCCCTTCGGCCCACTGGGTCTGTGCCGACCAGTGATCCCCGCATATTAACACTATCCTACACCTACCAGGGCCAATGTTTACATTTACCAAGCCAATTAACCTTCAAGCCGGTACGTCTTTGGAGTGTGGGAGATAACCCACGTGGTCACGGGGAGAACGTACAAACTCTGTACAGACAGCACCCATAGTCGGGATCGAACTCGGGTCTCCAGCGCTGCATTCGCTGTAAGGCAGCAACTCTACCGCTGTGCCACCGTGCCATACCTTTGGAATCATCCTGGTATCCCCCAGTGCTTCTACACCCCCAAGTACAATGTGATGACTAGATTGCATAAACCTCTACAGAATGTTACCTAAAGAAGGATTTATAGAAATTTAACATAACACCCACATTTTTAATTTGATCCCTCTAAAAATAAATCCTGATAATTACTTGATTTTTGAAGACCTCATTAACTTGCCCTGCTAGTTTTAGTAACTTGTGTATTTGTACTCCCAGATATCATTACTCCTTTAACCCATTGAGATTCAATGTTATCAAGTAACACCAAAGATTGTTATTGTTCTTGCTGATAGGTGCCCATTTGCACTCCTTTACATCAAACTTAATTAACCAATGGTAGACTATTATTGCAAAATATTTTGATGTCTTCTTGGTAACCAAAGGATTTCTGCCAATGATGATCATAACAAGTGCATCTTCAGAAGGTGAATTATACTATTATTTTTTTGTATTTCCAAGGAAGATGATAGAGCGTAATACATCCATCGGTATACTGTAGAGCAAGTGTTTCCTCCACAGATGCTGCCTGAACCGCTGAGTTCTTCCTGCAGATTGCTTTTTGCTCAAGATCCCAGCATCTGCAGTTTCTTGAGTCTCCAGTACAGAGAAGGCATTTGAATTATGTTTTCTTGGGGTTTAATAGCAACCTTCTCCAGAGCAGAGGGCATGAAGCAGTATTCAAAGGCATACCAATTACCTTGAAGACTAACACTGGAGGGAGAAGATCATCTGCAGCCTTTTATTTTGAAAGAAGACTGTTAAGTCTGACATCATGCTTAAAATATTTGGAATATAGACATTCTGGAGTAATAAGTTTGGAAGAAATCTGATTTTTTGAATTTGAACACTGTGTAAATGACCTTTGCTGTATTTGCCTTGTTAAAATGATACAGATCCCAGCTTGGCATCTTAAAGTTGAATGATTTATTGTGAATAGATGTGACTGTTACAAACCGGGTCTTGGTGCAAGTAAATTACGCACACATTTTGTGTGTGTATTGAGTAAGCAGCATTAAGGACCAGACAAGTTAACGTATCAGATAAAACTTCTCTTATGAGTACTCATGTCTACTTTTTGTAAATTGCCATTGATATTTCCAATATATTCTACTTTTACGAAATGTGCTGGAATGAATGAAGTGAGTAAGTAGTAAAGGCAGACAAAAATGCTGGAGAAACTCAGCGGGTGCAGCAGCATCTATGGAGCGAAGGAAATAGGCAACGTTTCGGGCCGAAACCCTTCTTCAGACTGAAGAAGGGCTTTGGCCCGAAACATTGCCTATTTTCTGTGCTCCATAGATGCTGCCTCACCTGCTGAGTTTCTCCAGCATTTTTGTCTACCTTCGATTTTCCAACATCTGCAGTTCCTTCTTAAACGAATAAGTAGTAAATACATCTTATCCCTTGCCGCTGTCCTCCCTGACATGAGATTGTGCATGGTGCTCTGAAAGGTTAAGAGTATGTACATGCCTGCACAGAGACTTCTAATAACTTTGAGGATAAGTAGCTGTTGTCCATTTCAGTGCATTCTCTGGTATTAGTAGCAGCCGCCTCACAGCAGCAGAGAAATAACAGATGACAGGGAATATGGAGGATAATTCTTTCCAATAAACTCATTGGCACACAACCCATTATTTGGCTTTTAAGAAAACAGCAGCATCTGCATTGCATTAGTCTTGAGATGCCGCCTTACAGTGAATACAGCGCTGGAGACCCGGGTTCGATCCCGATTACAGGTGCTGTCTGTATGGAGTTTGTACGTTCTCCCCGTGACCTGTGTGGGTTTTCTCCAAGATCTTCGGTTTCCTCCCACACTCCAAAGACCTACAGGTTTGTAGGTAAATTGTCCTGATAAATGTAAAAATTGTCCCTAGTGTGTGTAGAATAGTGTTAATATGCGCGGATCGCTGGTCGGTGCAGACCCGGTGGGTCGAAGGGCCTGTTTCCGCGCTGTAAACTAAACTAAAGCTCAGCAAGAAGGCATGATCTGTTGACGCGTCAAGCCTACTGCCATTTTGTCATGGATGGCAACTCTATCTGTTTAATTCCAAATTCTCATCCATGCTCATCATTCTCTTATTACCCCTACTACTTAACAAAGTCTGTATCGTTTTTAAGTACTTCAATTGATTCTGCATCGTTGTCCTGTTATTGTAGTGGACTCTGCATTCTCAGAACTATTTTGTATGAAGTAATAGTTTCTGGTTTTTTTTGTTCATTGTTACTGTCTGAATTTTCCCTCCCTCACAGTTACTCGACCAGAGAGAGAGATAAGATTTCCTCATCCAACCTGCCAGTTATTTTTATTATTTAATTAATAAACCTTAAGGTGGATTCTCCTCTTTCTTGTAACTGGGGAACTGCCTCCCTTAGAACATCTGCACAGCAATGGCCTGCAAGGCAATGACACATCTGGTTAACTAGTAGAGAAGCAGGGTGAGATTCCTGACTCCGTTTCTCTCTGCTCCATTCTTCTTGTTACCCATATGAGCATCCCTGCTTGTGGGGAACTAGAACATTGATACTATGAACCCATTGTGTCAGAGAATCTCCAGATCTTTCAGATGTAGGTTGATATTGCACTCACAGAATCGGAGGGCTGTGGCTCTCCTGCACTTAGAGGTGCTCTTTCACCCAAGGTAACAGATGCTCTGACAGCATATTCTCCATATTGTGGACATTATTCTGTCAGCATACTGTAGTACAGCTGCAATTATTCTGTCTATCAACTTTCAAGGTTCAATAACATCCTCAGCGAGGTCACAAGAGCCTGCCAATGCTGGAATAGTTTTCCGACATTGGTGCCACATTCATCGTGATCCTACCACCGGTTATATCTTCCTGGTTCCATCCCTTCCTCTTTTCCGTGGGGACCACTCTTTGTTCATTCATTTCTCCCATCCAACACCCCCACCCCCTGCATATGCTAGAGATACAACACTCGTTCCTATACCTCGCTCACTTTCAGCCAAGGACTCTAGCAGCCCTTCCAGGAGAGATTCACTTGTGTCCCGTCCAATTTTGTCTAACGCATTCAGTGCATCTGATGTAGCCCCCTCTGCATTGGCAAGACCAAGTGTAGACTAGTTTTGCTGAACACATTCTTCATCCATGTAGGTCTGCTGGAGCTCCAGGTTGCCACCCATTTTTACTCCCTTCCCATGTCCATACTGGCCTTTTCGACCTCCACTGCCAGAATGAGGTTAAACACAAACTGGAGGAACACCACCTCATATTCTGCTTGGATAGCTTACTATACAATGCAATGAACAACATATGTTCTAATTTGAAGTAAAATGCACAACTATCCCCTTCTTTTCCCCTCACTCCTTCTCCCACCACCATCCTTACCTTGCTCCTTTCCCTTCCTCCTTCCACTCATCACCCACCCTTTCCAATTCAGAGTCCTCCATTTTCTTTTTATCCTTCTCTTTCCCCTTTCCCCTCACCGCTTCCATCGTTACCCCTCCCTCCGGCTTTACATTTCAATCTTCTTCTTTCCCTCTCTGATAACATTTTGTCTCCAATTCACCTCAAGCCTTTGTCATTATTTCCACCATCTGCCAAATGACCCCACTCACTTCTATGTGTCTATCATTTGCTAGACTTCCCCCCCCCCCCCCACCTCTCTTTACCAGTTTTCTTCCTCCCACTTTTATCAACCTGAGGAAGGGCCTTGACGCAAAATGTTGTCTATCTAGTCCCTGCACAGAGACGGCCTGACCCATTTTAGCATGTTGATTTTGCTCCTTCAGTGGTTAACTCCCTGAAACTAGTGCAGGTTGGATTTAGTGATTTATATTTTTAATATTTCTCTCTGTACCTCGCTCCATACATAGACTGGAGAGCAGCTCATCCAAACTTTGTGGGACTGAAATCTTTGCAGCCCACATTTGGCCCCATATCCAGCTTTTTGTTGTCACCAGTCTGCACCTTTCTATCATTGCAAGGTACTGTTTCCCACCGCTGGTCTTGTTGCATCATCAGAAGATCCAATGTGGAGTCATAGAGAGTTACAGCATGGAAACTGGCCCTTCCCCCCAACTAAATTCATTCCAATTATCAACCACTCAATTACACTAATCCTATGTTAATCTCATTTTTTCATTCTCTTCACATTCAGTTCAACAGTTCAAGATGATCACTTCGGGACCAGTGATCACAATACCATTAGTTTCAATATAATTATAGAGAGAGTCAGAACTGGACCTAGGGTGGAGATTTTTGATTGGAGAAAGGCTAACTTTGAGGGAATGCGTAAGGATTTTAAAGGAGTGAATTGGGACACTTTGTTTCATGGGGAGGATGTAGAAGAGAAATGGAGGACATTTAAAGGGGAAATTGTAAGAGTACAGAATCTTTATGTCCCTGTTAGGTTGAAAGGAAATAGTAAAAATTGGAAAGAGCCATGGTTTTCAAGGGAAATTGGACACTTGTTTCGAAAAAAAAGAGAGATATCTACAATAATTATAGGAGGCGTGGAGTAAATGAGGTGCTAGAGGAGTATAAAGAATGTAAAAAGAATCTTAAGAAAGAAATTAGGAAGGCTAAAAGAAGATATGAGGTTGCTTTGGCAAGAAAGGTGAAAGTAAACCCAAAGGGTTTCTACAGCTATATTAATAGCAAAAGGATAATGAGGGATAAAATTGGACCATTAGAGAACCAGAATGGACAGCTATCTGCAGAGCCAAAAGAGATGGGGGAGATATTGAACAATTTCTTTTCTTCAGTATTCACCAAGGAGAAGGATATTGAACTCTGTGAGTTAAGGGGAAAAGTAGAGTAGCTATGGAAACTATGAGATTCAAAGAGGAGGAAGTACTGACACTTTTGAAAAATATAAAAGTGGATAAGTCTCCAGGTCCTGACAGGATATTCCCATTGACATTGAGGGAAGTTAGTGTAGAAATAGCAGGAGCTATGACAGAAATATTTCAAATGTCATTAGAAACGGGAATAGTGCCGGAGGATTGGCGTACTGCGCATGTTGTTCCATTGTTTAAAAAGGGTTCAAAGAATAAACCTAGCAATTATAGACCTATTAGTTTGACGTCAATGGTGGGCAAATTAATGGAAAGGATACTTAGAGATAATATATATAAGCATCTGGATAAACAGGGTCTGATCAGGAACAGTCAACATGGATTTGTGCCTGGAAGGTCATGTTTTGACAAACCTTCTTGAATTTTTTTGAAGCGGTAACTAGGGAAATTGATGAGGGTAAAGCAGTGGATGTTGTCTATATGGATTTCAGTAAGGCCTTTGACAAGGTTCCCCATGGAAGGTTGGTTCAGAAGGTTCAATCTTTGGGTGTTAATGGCGGAGTAGCAAGATGGATTCAACAGTGGCTGAATGGGAGATGTCAGAGAGTAATGGTGGATGGCTGTTTGTCAGGTTGGAAGCCGGTGACCAGTGGGGTGCCTCAGGGATCTGTGTTGGGTCCACTGTTGTTTGTCATGTACATCAATGATCTGGATGATGGGGTGGAAAATTGGATAAGTAAGTATGCAGATGATACTAAGATAGGTGGTGTTGTGGATAATGAAGTAGATTTTCAAAGTCTACAGTGAGATTTGGGCCATTTGGAAAAGTGGGCTGAAAGATGGCAGATGGAGTTTAATGCTGTTAAGTGTGAAGTGCTACATCTTGGCAGGACAAATCAAAATAGGAAGTACATGGTAAATGGTAGGGAATTGAGGAATGCTGTGGAACAGAGGGATCTAGGAATAACTGTGCATAGTTCCCTGAAGGTGGAATCGCATGTAGATATGGTGGTAAAGAAAGCCTTTGGTGTGCTGGCCTTTATAAATCAGAGCATTGAATATAGGAGTAGGGAAGTAATGTTAAAATTGTACAAGGCATTGGTAAGACCAATTCTGGAGTATGGTGTACAATTTTGGTCACCTAGTTATAGGAAGGATGTCAACAAAATAGAGAGAGTACAGAGGAGATTTACTAGAATGTTGCCAGGGTTCCAGCAACTATGTTACAGAGAAAGGTTGAACAAGTTAGGTCTTTATTCTTTGGAGCGCAGAAGGTTAAGGAGGGACTTGATTGAGGTCTTTAAAATGATGAAAGGGATAGACAGAGTTGACGTGGATACGCTTTTCCCATTGGGTAGGGAAGATTCAAACAAGAGGGCATGACATGAGAATTAAGGGACAGAAGTTTCGGGGTAACGTGAGGGGGAACCTCTTTACTCAGAGGGTGGTGGCTGTGTGGAATGAGCTTCCAGCAGAAGTGGTGGAGGCAGGATCGATTTTAACATTTAAGACTAAAGTGGATAGGTATATGGACGTGAAGGGAATGGAGGGGTATGGTCTGAGTGCAGGTAGATGGGACTAGGGAAAAACAAATGGTCGGCACGGACTGGAAGGGCCGAGAGGGCCTGTTTTCCGTTCTGTAATTGTTATATGGTTATATGTTATATGGTTCAAGATGATACCACTCATCTACACACAGGGTCAATGGACAATGGACAATTATCCTATAAACCTGCACGACTTTGGGGTGTGGGATGAAACAGGAGCACCTGGATGAAACTTGGATGAAACAAGGACACCCAGGCCTCGTTGCACCCCCTCTGACACCATTCCGATAATAATCTGCTTCCTGTTCTTGCCACCAAAGTGGATAACCTCATATTTATCCACATTATACTGCATCTGCCATGCATCTGCCCACTCACCCAACTTATCGAAGTCACCCTACAGCCTCATAGCATCCTCCTCGCAGCTCACACTGCCTCCCAGCTTTGTGTCATCCTACTATGATTTGGCTATAATAGTAGGTGTGTGAATTGGAACTGTCTCCTGGCATTGCACTCATCTCTTGATCATCCCCCAATGCAAATGCTCTGTTGTCAGTGACTGTAACATAAGTAATCAAGATGCTCAGTGGAATTTCCCCCCCCGCTAACTCTCTCCCATCTCTCTAAAATGTACCTCTTTTGCCTGATCTTTTGGGTGCCTCCTAGTATGATGGTCATTCTTTTGAATATTAACCATGAAGCTGCTGAGAAGTGTTTCAACATTGGCTGCACAAACAGAATGCGTTGTTGTAGTAGGGATGCTTGTAGAGTTGTTGTCGTAGAGACGTTACTGAATGGTTTGGTAAATCCTTCCATTGCTGCTTTGCTGGAAATGTCAAGTGTGCACCATGTGAATTGAAATAATGTACTTGCTTACTTGTACAGCTGCAGGATACTACTCATATAATTGTCAAAGAAGCTTATTAATGTAAGCACAGCACCTTAAAGACTTAGTATATATTCTTGTACACAATTGGGACCACTGTTTGAATTTACCTTTCAAATGAAAAGCGATATTGGCAGGAAGAGCATTGCAAAACGTTGGCTCCATGTGGTGCCCTGTTTTCCAACTGTTAAAGCTAGAAACTCGTGCAACAAGCCCAGCCAAATCTCAGATGTGTTGCGAACAGTCGGAGGTGATGTTTCGTGTGTAAACTTGCCAGACTCAGAATGTTATTGTTTCTGTCTCTTAGAGTGAAGCGAAACCCCAGCTCCAGCGCAGGAAGAAGAAATAAATAGATATAAATCCAGGTAGGGAAAAAATCAACTTAAATGAGAGCTCATTGGGAATGTCTGTGAAATTGCATTTGTGTCTGGTGGCAGCATTGCGAACATTAGTGTAACATTTTAAAATCATAATCCTAACGCAAAGTTTCAAATGACAGGAATGACTGTTGGGAATTTTGTTGTGTCAATGTACAATGTAGGTCACATCTTTCTTGTGAAACCCTAAACTGTAATCCAGTCTGTAAAACAGTCTCTGATGATTAGAGCCAGGATTGTGCCGTAAATGCCATGTGCCATTTCATGCCTTTTCTGATGATTTCACCAGGATAATGCCTTTTTCACGATGCCCTTTGCCCAAATCAGCCTTTTTTTGCCGTTTTACTAAAAGGTCGTTTGCATTTTCTCTAGTTGTACCGTGATTACAATGACGTTTTCTAGGTTAATATGTTAATATTAATGTTATTATTAACGTGTTAACTTAGTATAACACAAGAAAACTTCCACCACCGGGGCAAAACCGGGCACGCCACCGTCGGTCGTTCATTCGTTCATGCCGCTTCCCGCTGGTTCAGTCTTCTCCAAGATCAATTTAAGAAAGAACTGCAGAAGATGGAAAAATCAAAGGTAGACAAAAAATGCTGGAGAAACTCAGCGAGTGAGGCAGCATCTATGGAGGGAAGGAATAGGCGATGTTTCGGGTCGAGACCCTTCTTCAGACTGATGTGGGGGGGGGGGGGGGCAGGAATTCCACTGTGGGAATTGGAAAACAAATCTCTCAGAGGCTTTTTTAGAGAATAGCGAGTCATCATTACGGAAGAATTATGTTGACAGCAACTTCACCATTGTTGTGCAGAAAATTAGAGATGAAGTTGCATGCGACAAAATATGGATCTCAATAGACGAGACAACCGATGCTGTGGGGAGATATGTTGCCAATGTGATCATCGGTACAATGGAGGCAGGTCAACCATCAAAGGAGTATTTGTTGACATTAGAGGTCTTGGAGAAGTCAAACAGCTCAACTATTGCTCAGTTGTTTATATCTTCACTTGCTGTACTTTGGACAGAAGGTATAAAACACGAGAATGTTCTTCTGTTTGTGATTAAAAGTTTTACTCCCCAAAATGTCGCATTTGACATGCTTAGCTCAAGGACTTCATAGAATTGCCAAGCACATATGTAGCTTGTTTCCGAATGTCGATCGCCTACTTTCCAATGTCAAGAAAATCTTCCTCAAAGCACCGTCACGTGTGCAGTTGTTCAAGGAAATGGCACTTGAGATTCCGCTACCTCCTCAGCCTGTTTTGACTAGGTGTGGTACATGGCTCTCTGCTGTACTCTACTATGCTGCAAATTTTGAAAAGATGAAAGAAATCGTCAACTGTTTTGAAGAAGAAGAATCTGCTGCAGTCAGGATCGTCAGTGTAATCATGCAGAAAACGTCCCTTCACCGCGATCTTGTGTTTATTGCTTCCAATTTTGCAAACTTCCCACAAGCTATCACTTCCCTTGAGAAACGAGGCGAAACATTAGTGAATAACTTGCAGGTTGTCAACAAAGTAACTGACGATATTCGTAAAGGTCCTGGCAATATAGGTAAAGACATACAAGGAAAATGTGAGATGTTTTTTAGCTAACAAAGGTCTTGAAGAAATAGAAAACATAGCTAAAGTTCTCAAAGGTAGTTGTAATGCACAAGATATCGACATGAATATAGAGCCTGTAGCTTGTTTCGGGTATGCACCAGTGACCTCAGCTGAGGTAGAAAGAAGTTTTTCACAACTGAAGCATATTCTGTCTGTCAGACGACAGTTTAATACCAGATAATTTGAAAAAAAAAATGCTAGTAATTATGTGCAACCAGGCAATTTTGGTCATTTAATGTAGTATACCTTTATATTATAATTTGTTACCATATTTGGATGGTGGAAATAAATGCCTTTTTAGGCCTGTTTTTGTCAATAAATGCCTTTTTCGTGCCTTTTTTGTACTTTTATTCTGCCTATTTGCCTGCCTATTTCAGAGTTTTTTTAGTGCCTAAACATCCTAGCTCTAATGATGATGTACTGGACACCCTATTTGAAAAAGAGCTGTGAAATTCACCCAATATCCAGGTCAAAATATTTTTACTTCAATATTCCATCATGTGTCATTTATTTGTTTACCAGGTAAATGACTAGTGGTCAAGCCAAAGCAGTGGATTTGTATACCTGCCATATTTTGATGAAGAGCCCTCTCCTCAAAACGGCAATTTATCTGTTCACTATGCCAATGTGGTTTGAGTTTTCTTGGATTTTTTAACATTTCAGTTTCAAATTTCAAACATTAGGATTTTGCAAATGTTGCCCTCAATCATAAAACATACAGCAAAGGCAACAAAACAAGCAATAATTTTGTTCATCAATTCCATGGTTGTGGTTGTGCCCAAGTTTTGCTCCCTGCTACTGATTTTTGAAGTAAGGTCACACACAGGATTATTGTTCCAATTCCTTTGATGGTGATACCATTAAAAATTAACCATTTTGAAGACTGCTTGACTCACTCTTTGCCAGATTCATAGGACAATGTCTTTCCAAAAAGATAAGTTGGAACGCCAAACAATACGGCAAGTTAAAATGAACTACTCTTTGTTCAAATGACTTTGACATTTAAAACTTGTTTAGATTTCTATGAAACGCACTGTTGTACCTGATTGATTCGCATCCAATTTGTCTACCTGGATTCCACACAATACTTATAGAATTAGTTGTTTTTTTTATTGGGATCAACCTTGGCTAATAACCCCTTAAGAGCGATTACTAGCAGTTAGAAATTGAAATTGATACTTTAACACAAATACATTGGAGCCGTGAAGGTGCATCATTTTGTTTTTGTATGACTGATACAATTAAATATCTTGTTGATTTCAGAAAACCTTGCGGCTAAATTGGACCTTGTTATATACGCTACGTCTGCAGAAGGAATTATAGTATATTACTTGGGAGGTTATTCAGTCCATGATGTCCATGCTAGCTGAAAAGTAGCCATTGAAACTTATCCCACTTTCCGGTTCCCAGGTCCGTAGGAACAGCGACACATTGAGATGCACTAAAGTACGCAGCCATGGAATTCAAAGGAATTGAATATGAAAGTAGAGTATAAAGCATGGACGCCACTATATTGTTGGTTAACCAGAAGTGACTGACAGTAAAAGTCTACCCCCATATATGTATTTTATATACCTGAGCCTTAAAATTACAGAGAGCAACATTAGAGTACAATTAGTTAAACTTAATAGGTCAAATTATTCAGGCTGGTTAATTCCTTATTTTTCCTGGCTAACATTTTCCCTCCCAAACAACACCACCTCATTGATGCTCTTTTGGGATCTAGCTGTATTGAAAATAACTGATTAACAAGTCAGTCGCTGATTATAAATGCAGTTGACAGGAGCGAGCCTGAGCTTCCTGCCGCTTTGCTTCCATTCTGACCTTTCTGTCCTGCAAAGCTCAATATTCCCTTTGTTTTACCTAACCACCACTCCACCCCTCCACATGCACATACACGCACACGCACACATACACACACATACACACACCTTCTCTACTACTGAAAACAAATTTGTTTTCTCTCTTTCCAAGTTCTGGCAAAGCATCTATGACCCAAAACACCAACTCTTCCTGCAAATGCTGTCTGACCAACTGCGTATTTACAGCATTTTCTGTTTTTCTGCTGGGACTAGGGAGTTGGGAGGGGGATAGTGCTGGCACTAAGAGGTTTAAACGGATGGGTATTGGTCAGCGAGCATTAGCAGTGTGACTGGAGATTGGGGTGGGTGATTCATAGTGGCTGGCGTTTGGTGCCTAATAGAGGGGAAATGAAGGAGTTTGTGCAGTTGGAGAGTCAAAACTTAGGAGTAGTGGGCCGGGATCAGTATTGGAGGCTGTGATCTGGGGTGTAGAAGGCGGGTTGAGATTCTGTGGTGATTTGGATGAGATTAGAAGCATGGTGTGTGGGAACCTCGAAGAAGGGCATTAAATAATTTGACTTGACTTTGACGTGGGGGAAGGGAGGGGTTATCCCAGATCAGATACAGCCACTGTGGAGCTATTGACGTGGAATTATATAATCTGATATGTGCCAAGCACAGAAGAAACATCAGATGCACACGTGGCCAACAGTTGGCCAGATCTCTGCAGTGATGTCAAAATGACCTGGAGAGCTATTGTGGATCTTCTAACTGTGTTTTGCACATTTGTATTTTCTTTGTAGCCTTTAGCTCTCACCGTCGCGTAGAATTTCCATGTAACTTATTTATGTTCTGTTTCCATGTGTTGTCTGCCTATGTGCCTGTAATATTGTTCCTCTATCTCATGGTACTTGTGTGTTTGACAAATGTGCACACAAGTAGATATGACGATATACTCGTCATATTGTTTATTATCGAGCTGACTTGACAATAAACATTATGATGAGTGACATTACATGCATTTAACAATAACTTGACCTGACTTGCAATGGCCTTTAACACATTTCCCTGAAGGAAATGCTTACTTTCAATCATTTACTGCTGAGGTAAAGCATTACTGCATGATAAGATTTCAGGGCATTGTTGATCCTATTAGGACAGGTTGCTGTTCATGTTCCAATCAGAGAGTAATTATGAGGGCACATGATCCGACCATGTGGATCCAGAATTCATTAACTAGTTCCCATTTCACAGCCCAGTATATTCTTGCTTATGTCAAACTTAAAATCTCGGTTTCATTTCTACTGGTTTTACTTATGTTGAAAATTTCAACAAATAAAATTTGAATTTTCTTTCACTTTTTTTTCTTTCATCCATCCCTTTCCCCTCCCCCACTGCTCTAAGTCTTTGTACCTGATTTGACACTGAATTCAATATTTTCATGCTTCCTGGTTTAGATGTCATCCTGATCATTAACATTTCTTCTGTCACTCACCATTTTCACATTAAAATACATTGCTGGTCTTTCATCGTGGCTGGGTCTAAATCCAAGAATGCCTTACTCACCAGCATTGTAGAGGACAGTCAGACCTATGCCAAAGGGCTGCAGAGATTCAAGGACGTAGCTCCCACCACCTTCTCAGGGCAATAAATGTGCCATTAAATGAATCCAGTTGTTTAAAAGATGCAAAGTGTTCATTCTTTCTTCGATCTGAGATGATGTGCAGAAACTATTGCAACTTGAATGGAGAGCTAAATGGAATGTGCAGAACCCAATAGAAAGTATCAGACAAGTGCAAGACAATGATAGTCTGGCACAGTTCATTCATAGTTACAGCAAAATCTGGCCCAGTTCCCGTTCAATGGCTGGCTAGGCACCAAGCTGGGGATATGCACGGAAAATTATGCCTATTGTTTCATGTAACTTATCCCTGATATCCTTTGTCTAATACAAGTGTCCTCTTTGGAAAAATAATCCAGTCGGTGACAGGAAATAATAGAAGTTGCTCACAATAAACTTAGCATCTTTTGAGTTCTCTGTTTACGACTTTCATAGGTTGGTCATCATTCTTGACTCTGCGGCTTTGAGCCCCTGTAAACCCATCACATACTTTTTTAATTATGGTCACATGATAAAACAGTCTACGAAATGGAACTAATGCATAGATCTCACTCAGTGACTGCACGGATGTCTGCTCAAGGAATTATGAGTATTTCAGGAATTCTCATCTGTGTTTGTGTTTAAGCTATGTTAACAGAGCAATAAAGAAGATATTTTATTGTCCATCTGAACGCTCAGCATCAAACGAGGCACCAAATTCCGACATGGCAGGGAAGCTTACAATATCCTCTTCCCAAACATTAGAGGGGCCAGGATGTGAATGAAAAACACTCTCCCAATTTCCAGTCAAGCATCAACCTGACATTGTCATTCTCACATAATCAGACCGTACAGATAATGTGCTAGACAATTCCAGAACAATCCCGGGATGTGTCGTGAGAGCACCATCTCCTCTGTGTTTCACTCCAAACAGATGGAACTATATTGCTAATACTTTCTTGGTGATGCATCTAAATCCTGGAACTGCCTCCCCAACAGCACCGTGGTAAATTGGAAAACTGTTTTGTCTCCAAGATCAACATAAAATCTTTCTATGAAAATAAAATGAGGACTTAAAAAAACAACAAACATGAAAACAGACATTTGACTTTATTAAAAAAAAAACCATAATAGCCATTGTGCAATGAGCAGTAAACTAAAGATGTTCATTAGCATGTTTTTCCACACGATTATGGCTTTCAAGAGCAACATTTTTCTTGTACTTCCTCGTTACAATTTCTAACTTGTATCCATTCCTTCAAGAGTTAAGAGTGTTTCATTGTCCTCTGTATTGGCAATAGAATAGTCAAATTATTTGTTGCAGCTTCATAGGCCCATTAACACAAATAAATATGTAATAATCAATACTACAATAAATTTTAAAAAATCAGAATTACTAGGTGACCAGACCATAATAGTGCAAAACCAAAATCCAGAGTTCGAACAAAACAAAGTCCATCATAGATGATAGTTGCTGAGTTTGTGGTTCGTGTTGTATTGTGTTCATGAGCCGAAAGGGCCTGTCCCACTTAGGTGACTTTTAGGCGAGTGCAGGAGACTCTGCGCTCGCCACATGATCGCCACATGGTCGCCACATTTTCGCTGGTGGTTTCTGGTGAGTCTCCTTCATGGTCGCGAGGAGTTCCCGCATTCTGGGAACCAGTTGCGGCCTCAATATTGGTCGCCATGGAGAAAATTGATACTTTTGTAGTCGTAGGTGCAGTTGTAGTGGGGTCGCCATGTAGTTATGGGTAGTCAAGCTAGTCATAGGTAGTTTTAGTTAATCGCCTTTGCTGACCGGGCATTTTCATTGACTCATTAGGGGAGGAGAAAGACCAGAGATCAGCACCCGCTGTGAGTCCCCATCGCACTGCCAATTCCAGCCACTACCCACTCTGGTCCCCCTCGCTGGTTCCACCCACCCTCCCCCATGATGCTCCCCCCTCTCTTCCCCCATCTTTTCTCCGAGCCCACTCCCCCCACCCTCACAACTCCCCACCCACACACCCACCCCCCCCCACACACCCACACCCCCCTCACACACCCCACACACACCACCCCCGCATACACCCCACCACCCACATGCCCCGCCGCCCACACATCCTCACATCCCCCTCCACCACAACCCCCCTTCCCCACTACCCCCACAACCCTCCCACACACACACACACACACCGGCCCACACATACCACCCCTCCCACACTCACGCCCTCCCCCCCACACACCCCCTCGCCCTCCTCCTACACCTCCCCGTCCACACACACCCCCCTCCCCTCCCCCACTTCCCTCCCCCCCTCCCCTCCCACACATGAAGAGGAGGGGGAGGGAGTGCTCGGGGATGAGGGGAACTGAGCCGCGCCTGCGCTGTTAGGGGCTATGGGTAAGGTGTGGAATATTGTGTTGAGGGAACGGGTGGTGTTGGGGGAATGGGTGAGTGGTGGAATATTGCGTTGGGGAATGGGTTGCGTTGGGGGACCAGGCCTCCTGTGTGACTGGGACCCAATGGTTCCCACTTCGTCTAGTAAACATTAAAATTCCATTAAAAACATAGAACATCAATAGCACCAAAGATAGCAACATAAAATCGATGGGGTAAATGATCGGAGACACGAAGAGGATACAACAAAGTACTAATACATTTTTCTTCCTTGACACTTAAGAACTGTTGTGTAGCTTTGTAGCCATCAGCCAGGATCTCGATGATTGGTGTGGTATACTAAATAATCTGATTTTCTGGTCCATTTGGGGGATAGGTGAAAATCCATTGACTTTAAATTTAGTAAAGGAAAAGCAAAAGTTGACAATGCCATTAGGATACATCAAATAAATAACTTTTTTTTCATGTGAGAAATGAAGGAATCATGAAAAAATTGACCATAATAATTTTTTTAAATAATTATGAAAATTCTGCCCCATCTTTCTTTCATTTTCACTTAAGTTTTGCTTTACCGAACACAGATCCTTCGGGAGTAAAGGTAACTTTGGCTCCTCTCCAAAACATTGTGTCTGTACACTCCAATTGAGTGCAATATTGTCCCCTGTGTGGGTAATTCACTAGGTGAACCATGGTCCCTGGGTTAATCTCAGATCTCTAAATTTAGAAAAGAGCAAACAAATGCAATATTGTTTTGCTGTTGTTTGTCAACCTGGCAGGTGCAATAGTGCTTTTGAGGTGTGGATATGATTAGCAATCCAATTGTAACTTTGAACTGGTAGCTGGAGTGAAATGTATTAGAATTTCCTCAGGTATACACAGAGCTTAACATGAGATATAAAGTCATATCAGCCACCCTGTTGAGTTTCTTAATTTCTAATGGCAGTCACTATCTATATAATTAAGTCTCATCTTGACCACTTCCTGTCTGCGCCGTATATTGATTTAAAAAAAATGCTACCCTGTATCCCTGTGATTTTTGGCCATCTTACTCACAGTCCTCCTCCGCTGAGCTAGCCCCGAGGATTTTTCCCATCGATGAAAAATAAAAAAGATATGAATGTTAAAAAAAACATGAGATCAGCTGATTGGTCTTCTCGCCTGTCAATCATGGCGATGAAGGTAACACCCCTTCCACGGGGGCAGGACTGTAAAGCCCTGGATGCCTGGACGTGAGTCAGTCACTCTGCAAGATCGCGAGGGAGAGACCACGACTGTCATTCTAAGCTGTGAATCAACTGAACTGTGAGTCTGCAATGCACTTGCAATAAATGATTTGTTAGCCCTTAATGACAATGCCACGAGTTGTTTGGAAGGAATGAATTCTTTATTAGGTCCGACTGTGTTTGGAAGGAATAAATGCTGTATTAGGTATTTACATGGTGTGAAGTTGTAGTGCTCAGAGATTCAAAAGGATCTGTGTGTCCTGGTGTAAAATGCTAGTGTGCAGGTATTGCCAGGAATTAGGAAAGTAAAGAGTGTTTACAACTAGGGGAAATTAATGCAAAAGTAGGGAGGTTTTGGTTCTGGTATAGTGGGAATTTGTGAGATGGCATCTAGAGTAACATGCTGAATATTAGTATTATTTAAGAAAGGACTTTAATGCTTTGCATGCATCACAGAGCAGAATTGCCAGATTAATAGTTGGAAAGGGTAGATCATGCTATGAGGAGAGATTGGAAAGGCTAGGTTTGTGCCTGTTGGAGTTTGGTAAAGTAGAAGGAGATTCTATTAAAACACACAAGACCCTGAGTGATTTTGACAGCGTATGTGTAGTAGAATCTCCTTTGATTGGGTAGGAAGCGAACCTGTACACATGACTATAATGAATTTAAACCTAAGAGGATATTTCCTCTGTGGGAGAACCTATAGCAAGATGTAAAAATAATGCACATCCGTTGAAGATAGAAATACAATCAATATTTCTTTCTCTTAGAAATGAGTGAATCTTCAGAATTTCCTTCCTCCAAAAGCAATGGAAGCAGTGACTGAATATTTTTAAAGCCAGAAGTAGATAGATTCTTGGTAGGCAAGGAACTGAGAATAGCTATGGGAGATGGCAATGTGGAGTTAATGCTACATTCGGATTAGCCATGTTCTCATTAAATGGTAGAGCAGGTTGATGGGCCAAGTGGCCTCTAATGTTTGTACGTGAATATGCTCAGTGTGCTGAGGTGTGGAAGCTCATCTTCAGTGCTACTTCATGGCATCCCCTCATAGCTCTATCTTCTTTCAAACACAGCTGACCCCAGTATCAGGCAGCACTTGGCCGCACTTAGTAAGTGGATTTGCACGTACAATCCAGTTTCTTTTGAAGCAGATTATCGAGTTTTGCATGTAGCATGGATAAACACAAAATGTTGGAGTAACTCAGCGGGTCAGGCAGCATCTCTAGAGAAGAGAAGGTGATGTTTTGGGATGGAACCCTTCTTCGGAAAGATAGAGAAGGCCAGAATAAAACAGGGTGTTGCTGCCAGGTCTGTCTAACATTTGGGGGTGAGTTCTTTCATTCAGTATCACTGGAAGTGTGGCCCAAATATTGGTTTGTACATTCAAGCAGCACTTCTATTGTTAGATAGACATTCACTACCCTCACTAGTGCCCCTGCCATTACAACTTCCTTTAGAAATAAGGATGTCCAAGTGTTTTATTTATCTAAGAGCTATGTTCCCTGGAGACTCAAAATTTTGATGTGTGGGTATTAACAAGCGAGCACGGAACATCAACAGTGTCCTCAGGCACAACCAGTTGTTTTCTGAACATCTCAATCTCAGTGGATAGTCCATTGATTGCGACCAGTGAGGTGGTGGGCTGAAAAACATGGAACTCATAAGAGCGCAGTTTATATCAAATGGAAGGTGTGGTAATTTGGACCTGACAGCATTCAGAATTGAAAGTGGCGGTCTAAACATGTATTCAAATCAAGGTTATGCAACAATTGTGACGATTTCATGGCCATTCCTTCCAGGTATTGTCGTTTCCTGCCGTTGCCAAAAATAATAGAACATAAAAGATAGAACAGAATAGCACAGGAATAAGCTCCGTGGCCAACAATACATGTGCAACATGTTGTCAAATGCTCTGCTTGCACATCATCAATATCCCTTAATTCCCTGCATATCCGTGTGCCTATCTAAAAGCATCCTAAATGTCACTATTGTGTTTGCCTCCACCGC